>VZRN01005169.1:1087740-1136415 GCA_013397935.1 Dasyornis broadbenti | reverse complement strand
AAAAAAAAAAGGGGGTTTTGAGAGTACATGTCATGTACAAATATTTCTTTATTCTGCTGATTTGATGATTTGAGCTATTATTTGAGCGATCTGCTGAAATCATCATATTATACTGATGGCTTTAAAATTTTTCTGGACTTTCAGTTGATTGTTTGATTGCACTGATTCTTTGCACGGGATGGAAGAACAACAGAATCAATTTTATTCCAAATGTGGCTGTTCCTAGCAGCTTTTTTTTTTCAATTTTAAGGTTGTGTAATAGTGGAGATGAAGACAGAGTGCATAAATTGGATTTCAGCTTGACTGAGTACTTAAATACATTGTTTTCCCTTTGCCTTTGGTATATGGCTTTGAATTCTTCTAAATTACTGGTCTCCTTGGCAGTCTTCTTGTAGGATATCAAATTACATTTAGCTTTATGTGACTAGAGAAGTCATCACCATATCACAGTGGGTCACTGAGTTTATTTCAGGATGGGAATGTCCACAGGGCAAAGCTACCATCTCCAGGAGGACAAGTTGCCATCTCTGTAGGAGGTGTCTACAAAGGGTCAAAGGATTAAGAAGGTGGAGAAAACTGATTTTTACAGCTGCCAAAAGAGGTCTGAGACTCACAGCAGAAAGGTGTTGCTGCCTCTCACCAGTGCTATGATGAGCAGGTAAACCTTGTCTGAGCAGGTCTGGTCCTGAGACCTTGCCAAAACTGAGGCAGGAAAAGTAAGAATGGGAACAGGTGGATGGTATTACCTGTACTTTGTGCCCTGTTTGGAGGATCTGGCATACAAGACGTACCTGAATCTACTAAAAATGATTCAAAAAAGAATTCAAAATTTGCCGTAGAAGTTAATTGAGCTCTTTATTTGTCTAAACAAAGACTAGACCTGGAGGGCTTACTGAGCATTTTTCAGTGGTGTGCAAGGAATAACAGAGGATTCTTGATCTATCAGATACATCTCCCAGAAAATTTCCCCAAGATACACCATGTGTACTCTCACAAATGAATTTGGATTTTGGATATCATGGGCGTCTTAAAATCAGAGCAGACATAGCCTGCAGTGAACACCTGTAGTTCCTTACTCTGCTCATATTAAATGTTATTTCTAAATCTGGTTAATTATTTAATCTGTCTATTTGAATCAAGGCAAATGGGTTTAGGAAGCTGTGCTACCTGATGTAATTTTTCAGAGATGTAAAAGGAAGCAGAAATTTCCACCTACCAAGTGCACAAACCAATGTGATTTTCCTAATCTTTTCGCATTTATTGAGAAGTAACTAATTATATCACTCACTACAAATTAATATTACATCATCATGTTTATCCCTCTGTATTTGAGAGCAATGCATCTTTACAGAAAGAAGGGAATAATGTAATTAAGGATAAGCAAGTACACTGATGTGAATTTGCCTTTGGTTGAATGCTTTTTGCTTGAGGTTTAATGAAACTCATTTACTCTAAAAATGGCTTATAAAATTAACTCAGGCCAAATTTGTCCCTCAGCTGTTGTATGGTTTTATGGCTAATTGATCCAGCACATGGGTTGTACCTTCCAGTGAGCTTTAGATCACAGAATCACGGAATCAGTTAGATTGGAAAAGACCCTTGAGATCTTTGAGTCCATCCTATGAATGGTCACCATGATGTCAAAGCAGACCATGGCACTGAGGGCCACATCCAGGCTTTCCTTAAATGCCTCCAGGGATGGTCACTCCACCACCTCCCTGGGCAGCCATTCCAAGGTCTAATTACCCTTTCTGTGAAGAAATTCTTCCTCATATCCAGCCTAAACCTCCCCTGGCACAGCTTGAGACAATGTCTTCTCATCCTGTCGCTGGTTGCCTGGGAGCAGAGCCTTCGTAACTCCTTCCACTGGGAGTGGAAGCCAGCATAACTCCTTCTTGCTTATGGGTTTGCTTTCTTTGCTCCAGTGTGCAGGCTGTGTGGCAGGGAAGGATGGGTCAGAAGCTGAACAAGGATAATCCCCTTCAGCACCAGCCTTGGGCCAGGACATGCCCAGTAGCAGGTTTGAGTTTTTAGCCACTGTGCACATTCACAGCAGGAGCTGTTCCTAAGGGTGGGGAGAGAGACTGTGTTTGTGTGTTTCAAGCAGATTCTCCAAGGGGTGAAATGCACATGTCTGAAAAGAAGTAAATAATGTTCAGTCATAAATACAGCAATGAGAATCAGCCTCATTTAAATGCTGCGCAGTGTCCTCTGTGCTGCCAGTGGTTCAGGAGGTGCCTATTTCATATGTATTTCTTTATTGTTATTGTTTTCTGTTATGATGTGCTGTGTTATTTCTGCTGTCACAGCACCCAGAAAACACAGCTCCTTGTCCAGAGTAAATGCATTAAAGCAGATGTGATTTATGCCCCAGGTGCAATGAGGCAGGACTGCACGCTCACACCAGCTGCTGTCACCTGGGTGAGCAGCAATCCTGCCATCTCTGTGCAGCCTGAGCATACACCAAAGGTCTCTCTCTGCTCAGATGGGGTCACAGCTTAAGATGGACCAGAGAGTATGTAAGAAGTCATGTATGTTATCTCACTTTCTACTGTATGTGCCCTCTGCCTTTTGTAGAATTTTCTTGGAGTTAAAGACTGTTTTTTGATTTTGAACATCAATTATCTCACCAGCTTCAGTGAGCAGCTTTGATTTAGACCTATGAATCTGTTCTTATAACTAATCAAAGCTTTTAATAACATTAACTGTAGTGACACCCTTGTAACTTTGCTAAAAATTACTTAACACCTGTGAAGAGATTTGTTTTATTAACTTGAACAGTGACAGGATTTATCCAGTTGATAGCCAGTCATTCTCTAAAGAATCATTTTATTTTGGGTGCCTGCCCATTTTAAAAATGCTTGATGTTTGTATGTTTTTCTCTGTCATTTGTGAGTGACTTCACGTTCTGCTCTACAGAAAAACCAAATTGGAAGGTCTTTACTGTACAGTGGGTGCAATTAAAATGAGAGGATCAGACATAATGAGAGCTGGCAACAGGCTGTGAAAGGTTATGTAGGGAGACAGCACAAGAAGAGATGTACATTCATTCTTGAGAGGGCATTTTTAAACAAATGGTGCAATCTAAGGTCCAGATTAGGAGCATCTAATTGCAATCAGTGATGGCATCAAGTGGACGAAGTGCATATTAACATATGTATTAACAAGATATATGAACTGCGTGAAAAATCAAATTCAATTGATATTTTGACTGTGACTTCTGTGCTGACTTTACAGCTCTTAAGGGGAAGATGATGCTGTCCATGCCATTCTAGTCTGCACCCAAGAGGATAGATGCATTTTCTGGAGCTTTTCTGGAAGGCTGCTACCTCCTGATTTAGAGAGGCTGAAATCTCCCACATGCAGCAATCGCATCACATTCATTCCAGGGATTAATTGTCTTAATTCAGTAACAGTCACATCTGGAATTTGCTCCTTGAACCACCTCCTGGGAGAAATAACCTGTGTATCTTCACCTTTTTTGCTGTACTGTTGAGATTTCAAACATCTCATGGAGGGAGGGACTTTGCATTTGTAGGAGGCCTGAGGTGCTTGAGCTCTGGTTTTGGATGAGCCCTCCAAGTATGACTAATGCCCACTGAAGGTGTGTTGCCATGGCAGAACCTGGGCTGGGTTTTGTGGGACAGCCTTGGTGGAGCTGTGTCTCTGCTTGTGGAGGTGAACATGGTAAAGTCGGCATCAGGTTCTCACTGATTCAGTCAGTCATTTCTCACTTAATTTTTTATCAAAATTTGAAATAAAAAATTTTAAGAAAATAGTTTTGTCCCTTTAAAGCCCTTACTATTAATAGGTAAAAAGATCTTGAAAGGCTTTTGCTGTATGTGAATACTTCCCAAAAGATGTGACGTGTAGCCCAGCCTAGGGAAACACAGCCCTCAGCCCACACCTGTTGAAAATGATGCAGTTCATATTTCTTTTCTGTCTGTAATCACCTTCATACATATCACATACCCACAACTCACATAAGTGATTTAAAGAGACAGTGTGGCCCGAAGTTTCTCAAATCAGAGTAAACTAAGCCTGGATGGAAGATTTTTTTTGCCTCAGATGTTCTCTCCTGCATCAGGTTTGCAGTAAAAATGAAGAAATTAATTCCTGTCCTGTGTCTCTGAAATTTTAGCCCAGGTTACACTGCTGGGGTCAAGTTTGGCACAAGCAGTAACTGGATGTCTTCGTGGACATTGCTCAGGATGCACCGTGGAGTTCTTCTGAAATAAACTGCACTGCAATGTATATTTTAATACCTTTACCTTTCAGTTAGGTATTGAAAACAATACATCAAGTTGAAAGGCAATAAAAACCTTTGTGTAAATATGCCCTAGAGGTAGGTTGATTGAACTGTATTTTTTTTCCTTCCTGGTGTCTTATGAGAAAAGTCTTTGTTGGAGAGGTTAAGCGCTGCTGGATTTTATAACAAAGTTCCAAAAGAACTTCTAAAAAAAAGAAATAAGTGTGGACTGGGGTGGGGTTTTTTTGGCTTTTGTTGTTGTTGTTGTTTTTTGGGTTTTTTTAATTTTATTTTCAATTCAGCTCAGGTTCTGTCTTTGCACAGTTTCTTGTAAGAGTTTTATATAAAGATTCCTGGCCAATTCATGTTAGCTTTTATGAATTTCTCTTTGCTAATGCCCAGCATCTTTCTAACCATTGTCACCAGTGGGTTCAGTGTTTGTGACAAACTCCCACCTTTATCCCATAAACCCAGAATTTCAGCACACTCTTCAAATACTGATTATGAATTGGGTACAAGCACTGTGGTTTTGCTCATTTTATAGCAGTATAATTACCGACAAATTATTGGCTGTACAAATGATATAGATTTTTCCTATTTCTTTTTCTAATTTGTTAATTTTTCTAGAAAGTGCCTGGCTCTGGTAATGGTAAGGTAAGGCTGTGGTCAGTAGGGATAGAAGAGTGGAGGGATCTCATCAGCATCATCTGCAGTGCTCTGGTCTCCCATCAGCCAGGGAGATGTTAGGCCCCCAAGTGAAAAGGGAAGAAAAAAGAAACAAGTCTTGAGCTCTGGACATTTTGCACTTACATGTTGATTATAAGGACCATCACCATAAGAGAAATTCAGATGTTAAATCTAAAACTGTAGAGAAGTCAGGGCTCAGAGTTAAAAAAAAAAGAAATCATCCAGTCTTCCTGGAATCATAAAAATCTGTCTAAAAATAATGAGATTGTATAAAAATTTCAGTTAGGTTCTTGGTTTCAATCCTTTAGGGTGTACTTGAGCCACGTAGCCAAACTGTTCCCTGTGACCCTGAAGACTAACAGATACCAAAATAAAACAAAATAAAAATGAGAGCTGAGCCACAGCATTATTCATGTCTTTACAAACTCAGACTTTACAAAAAAAGCCCACAAGTACCCAAAGGCTGATGACAAACTTAAGACACTTGGCAATATCATTACTCCAAGTATAGGAGAAGTAGAGAGTGAAGTTGTCTAGAAATTGATGGTGAACTTACGTTGTCTGGACTGAAATGTGCAGAAATAAAACCAAACGTATTATTAATGTTAATAAAATGAGTCTCCTGCAAATTCTTACCTTTATTTTGTCCTTAAATATATGGTTTAAGGTGCCATTTGGATCTTAGGAAAGAAAAATTTATTTTATTTTTGAAGATATATTACTTGACAGTACCCTTTTCAATAATTCAATGAGATCAGTGAGAAATAAGAAAGGAGCTGTAGTGAGTCAACTTTGCAGCTCGGCAGTGAGTGAGTGGCACTGCAGCCTCAACACAGGTAATGAAAGGGAGAAAGAAAGATCAGGGCAGAGAGCCTGAAAATTAATAAACCAGCTGAAAATTTCTTTAGTGACAGACTTATGGAGCAAAGAGAGACATATTATCTCTTTTTCTCATTTTGTATTATGAAATTATGCCTTGAAAGTAGCTGAAAAAAATTTCATCATGTAGAAAGTTGTACTTACCTCTTCGTTTTACTTTGATTTTGCTTTGGCAAGTTTTCCTGTGGGAAAAATAGGCACCAAACTTCATCTGACCCATGTTCTACTTGGGTTTCTTTTCTGTTCTAAATGTGTTCTTTCTACTTTCTTCTTCAGAAAATAAAGGAAGGGCAAACAGCACATGACCTCAGTGGTTGGTATGAAATATGACAGGATAAGTAATGGTACTAAAACAAGAAACTCCCCCTTTTCCTTTTCCAGTCACCAGAAAAAGCTCACATCTTCATGCAAACCTTATATTTTAGGATTATCTCTAATGGGAATGTACCGGACTTAGAGGTTTTAACTGCAGATTCTCAGAATTCAGTAAACTGATCAAAGGCGAGGTTTTCACCAGCAAATCCATGTCTCCTGGGCCCATCTCTAATCACACACAGAAAGAGGGTGGAAAAAATATGAAGCCTCTTCTCTCCTCTTGCCAAGCACGGATCAGTGTGGGAACTTGAACCCACCAGCTGACAAAAGTAGGAACTTTGCTCTGCATCTTTGATTCAGGGAAAACCCTTTGGTTTTCTGCTGTGTCCCACTCCGCAGAAGGTTTATAGGGCTGTCAGATACTGGCTGATCCCGTAAATCCTGCCAACATGGACGTATTTTTGGGTAATGCTGGAGCTTCCCAACCTAAATACTTAATAGCTCTCCTGCTGACGTTTTGCATCAGAGCTGGGGGCCGGCGCTGGCTTCCCCGCTCATAGGGAAATGAGCAAACTGCTTTTCTGTGGCAGGCAGTGTTTCTCTGGCTCACTCTGTGTGGAGGATGTGCTTTCCACTGAGCACATTAGCACTGCTTGCACACAAACAGAACCTGAAGGACTTGAAATAATCGACTCAGCCAAGGCAATGGCTCGCCCTGGGGTTGTGGTACTGCTGGAATCCACCTGCCAGTCATCAGCACTTTGGTTTGGGGAAGACCCACGCATGGTTTGCACCCACTGATGACTCCAGGACTTGGCAATGTGGGCAGGAGGCACATGGGGGCTAAAGATATCTTGAGTAATGAACTAATGGAAGCCGAAATTTGGAGTCCTGTCTCCAAATGAGTTCAGATTTTCCCTTCATCTTTCACTGAGGTCACTGACTTGTTAGAAAGTGTGGCTGGAATAGAGCTTGTTGACGTTACCAGCAATTTAAAATGAACTTGGCTTTTTCTGGGAATAATTGCAGGTGTTTCTTTAAAGCAAGATGGAGAAGCAGTGTCCAGAGTGGAACTGAGAGTGTGCTCCGGGGGATGAAGGGCTATAGTGTGTTCTACCCTATTTCCCCTGGCATAATGTCAGGCATTACATTGGCAGGGGTTAGAACAACCCAAGGGATTTCAAAGGATAGAAAGACCCATCTGAAGGAATAAGTCAATATTTAAGTAACGAGGGGCAGCACAAAGCTTTCCTAAGGCTGGCGCACTCTGTTACAGCCCTGTGGCAGTGCTCTTACACCTTCCTCTAACAGACATAAACCAGTGTCATAGGCATCGCACAGCACTTGCTGGACTAGATCCACCTTTTTGATGGATGTTTTATATATTGAGCACCAGAAAATCTGTTGAGAAGGCAGAAAGGGAAAAGAGGGAGATCATCAGCTGGTATAAAGCAGAACAAGTCCATTAGCATCAATGGCACGCAGCTGGCACCAGCTGAGGCACTTCTTTGGCTTTTCCCTGCACAGTTGCAGTGTGTTGCTTGTCTGAGAGCTGGCAGGACATAGAAATTCCTGTCATGTTGTGTGTATGAGACAGTGTCTCATCCGTGTGCAAGGGGCCATTGCTTGGGTAAGCACACAATGGTCCCAGTGCACCCTCGCACCCAGGAAGCTGCTGAATCGCTGATCCTGAGAGATCAGGAGAGAGAATCAGGTGAAGAATCTCTCCATATTTTCTCTTTTCATACACTTTTCATGCAGGCATTTGTTACAAGCCAGGAGGAATTTTGCTAGAACTGCCCTTTGGTCTGACCCAGTGTGGTGGGTCTTCTCTTCTTCCACACAGGCAGGTGGTTGAGGGGTCTGTGATTTCCACAGCAGGCAGACAAAAAGAGAAAGCACTGAACCCACTTTATCTCTCTTGCTCAGTTTAACTTCTGTGGCTGAGTGTGTGTAAGCAGCACAGTGCTCCCCTTGCAGGGCGAATGCACGTTGAAGTGATCTCCATTTGGTCAAGAGGGCAAACTCTCTGCAGAGTTGCTCATTGCATGTAGCATTTAGAGGTAAACATGAAAAAAGAAGGGCTGGAAACCTGCAGAGTATTAGTTTCTTTATGGCTGTGTTCATGCAGTTAAATGATCAGAAACCCAGGCTGAGATTTTTGTGGCTGGCAAGCAGCAGCATTTCAAGGGGCTATTTCCAAGCCTGGCCATGGCGTTGGGAGCCTTGAGCTGGGCTGGCAGCCACCAGCGTATTTGATGTGATGCCCCTGAGAAGCAGACAGTAGGAAAGTTTAAATGTGGGGTTGTTGGTTAATGCTGCCTTGCTGGAACATGGTGGGTCCGTGCAGGCAGTGTGGGGTGTGCCAGCCCAGCTGGGTGGGAGTGGAAGGTTGTCCATGCTGCAGTAATATCCATAATCTTGGAGTCAGAGAAAATGTTGGGACTTAAAGCAATCTGCCTCATGCCTGGTGCTTTTCCTTGGTGCTCTTCGCATTCTTCCCCGTGTGGCCTCAGGGCTGATACAGGAGGAGCAGTGTCAGCCCAGGAAAAGGTGGCTCCCTGACCCAGCTGCTGCTGCAGCCGGTGTGACTTTGCCTGTCGCAAACTGGGCTGGCTGATGGGCAAATCTTGTTTATTTGTGTCCATGGCCTCAACCAAGGAGCTCCATGCAGCTCCTCCATTCCTATTTCCCTAGCTGCTGCTTCTGGCATCTGCCCTTTTCTCATGTTTTATGTCACTTGGGATCAGCTGTATAAAAGGACAAGACAGTTTGAAAGCATCAGCATTGGTGATTCAGAGCTTAGTATGAGGTGATTTTTCCTCCTGCAAAACAATTTCTTTTCCTAGTTCAAAACTAGCTCAGATATATCTTCAGGTGCTCTGCTGATGATATATACAAGACGGGCCAAATTCACTCTTGTTTAGTTGGACTGACAATGCAAAGAGAATGGTGGTAAAAATCAACACATCCCGATTTATTTGTTATTTTTTTATTTTTCCCATCCTGAAGATGTTATTCAGATGCAAAGAATGAGCAGGTCGGTGGAATAAGGAGATGCTTTTAAAGATGCTTTTTGCAGAGCTGCACTTGAAGTGTTTTGTTTGGATTTTTAAATGTCAAGGCAGTCCTACTGTTTAATTGAGATTTAAATATGAAATAGGTTCCCAAACAGGCACAGACTGTGCAATGTCATGTCCAATATTAAACCTGGCACTTGGCTACCTCTGCCCTTCCATTTCAACAGCTCAAAATTGAGCGTGTGTAAAATTTGGAAAGGTTGCACAAAAGGGATGCCTGCATTCCCTCATCTTCTCTCTTTGGTAAGTACTTAATTATTTTTGTTGCCTTCTTACCTATTCATAAGTGGGAACTGCTCTGTGTCTGATGTGGGTAATTTCTCGTTGCATTGTGATTCTAAATTGACATTTATAAATTAAACAGCGGTGTAGCATCCCAGAGAGCAGCACTGTGGTACAATTAGGAATGTAATTGCATGGAGTCACCTGGGAGGCAGCTGGGATGGGGAAAGCATTGCAGATACTAGAGATGGGGGTGACAGAGGCAGCACCATTGTGCAGAAAACTTGCCCAGACAATTGCATTAAAGTTGTGCCCACCACTTTACCCTGGGGATGGAGGGTGGAAGAGGCATTTGAGAGCCGAGTGCAAGGTCTGCTTTCATTGAACGCAGATGGATTTTCTCTTTAGCTTCACCCCGAGCAACATATTGATTCCTAATGTGGGATTGTAATGCCTTATACTAGGTATGGAAAAAACACTGGAAAGAGCAATTAACTTCTCTCCTCCTGCATGCTGAGACCTGTTACAGGTTTGTGGGTCTCTGAAGACCCATGGTACCACCTCATCTCCTCCTGAGTGGGATGCTCTCCCAGAAAATGCTGCACAGGACTGAGTTTTCAGGTAAAACCAAGCCACATACAGGCTTGGAGAACTTGGCAGGAGAAACCATATGCTCCCTAAGCTCTCTGGAGTTGTGTTTACTTCTGCTTTGATCACATGGGTTGGCTTGTAGCCTCCTTTCAGATGTGATTATCATCCTAATTGGCCCTAATGAGAACTACACATGCAGAGGAAAGGGGATAACTAGTATTCCACCCCCAGTCTTGTTCTATCTCCAAATTACAAGTAATAGGAAAAAAGATGTGACTCTTTTTATGTGTGTATATATATATCTATGTGTGTGTATATATATATGTATATAAAAGATATATATATATATCCTCTGCAGTGCTGTTGCTTTCATCATAACTTTCAGCCCCTGAATATGTTTAACATGGGATTTTTTAGCTTCTTTAGGCGTATAGGGCTGGAAAAAAAAAATATGTAGAATATTGGGTGGGTTTTTTTCCTTTCCAGAATTGGAATTAAGACTAAACAGGCAGCTCTGGATGCATCAGGCACCCTTTTGGTGCCTGCTCCAATGTCACCCTTGTGCTGCCAGCATTGATCAGTCCTGACCTGGGAAGGGCAAACCTGCCGTGTGAAGCTGCCCATGTGTTTGCAGCTCCCTAGCAGAGCTGCTCTTTGTGAGGCACCTATCACAGTTCCTGTTCGTGAGTTTTGCAGCACTTGATGATTAAATCTATGAAATTTGTTTCTTGTTGGGTAAACAACTTACGGTAAAGTGCCAGGGACTGACTGCTGACACTGGCTGTGTTTGGATGAGCAACCTCCTGGAGAAGGGGCCCTCAGCAGCTTTATGATTAACATTTTAATGGCATGCTATCAGGGAACCTTTTTCCCAGGAACAAATACCTGGAAAAACCCATGTCTTAACTACTTCTGTGATTGGAATTGGCACTGCATGGTTGCTAGGTGTGCTGGAGGCTGCTCAGGGTCAGGTGAGGAAGAAGAGGTTTCCTTGGAGCTCGCTGTGGTCCTCTTTTATCACTGGGAAGGGACAAAACTGCTGGCATGGTTATAACTCCTCTGTTTCTGCTTAACTGGATAAATGGCACTCTGGACCATATATTAGTCCAGGCTGTTGTGATTTATGGGATGAGGCTTGGAGGGATGCCTCTAGTTTATTGGAGTTGCATCCTGTCTTGGAGCTGGGATTAGCAAGGCAGTGCCCAGCCTGGGCTGTGCTGGAGCTGTCAGAATAGACCCTGAGCTGCCCTGCTATGCTGGGGGGAAATTAGGTGCCATCCTTCATATTTAATGGCCATTTTGGGAACAGGGGTGTTCTCTAGGCATAGGTGACTCATGGAGAAGCTGCAGAGACTATCCCTGGCCCCTGTGTGTGTGCACCAAGATGGGTAAGTGTGAAAAAGGGCATGGTAGAGCTCATCCTGGGGGACAGGAGTGAACCTCCCTAAACAACATTCCTTATAAAAGCAGGAGCAGCAAATGGGTAGCTTTCTAAGGGTTCCTTGCTATTCTTAGGGCAGCAAAATTCTGTCTGGTTTATATTGCTAAGAAGCTTTGAAAAGCTCTGAATTGACTCTGTCCTTCGTTGATGTGACTCAGCGTAGCATCAATCAGTATAGCTTCATCAGCACAGTAACTCAGATAAGTACCAGGAAAGGAGCTGGCCCACGGATAACAGTGAAATCATATAGAAAGCGAGGGATGAATAATTTCAGAGTATAGATGTAGTCATGGTAGTAGTAATAATAATAATAATATTTTCCCTAGTGGGAGAAAAATAGACCTTTCATGGTTGTTGTGCCTGGAGCTATTAAATATGGATGAGACAGATGAAATGCTGCTTCTCCTGTTACACAGAAATGAATAAACAGTAATTCTCAATCACTATATGCATCTCAGGCTTAAAAAACCCACAAAGACAAGTTAAATATGAACACCTGCTAACATTCGTGTGTGCCACTCCGAGGCTTTTGTCAACAAAGAGAAAAGGTTTGCTTCTTTATAAAGACTCTGATGGCAACTCAACCAAAGTGTATTTACCCTGCTAAAGTTAGGAAAATAGGTTCAGTGCCAAACATGGGGGTCCAATAAAGAAGTTTACTGCTCGACTCACTGGGTTGATAATTCTGCTTGTTTACTGCAGCTTTAGCAGTGTGTGATGTAGAAAACAGGAAACACTTCTGAAATGTTAAATATTCATGGCAAGATGGGGGGAAATGATGCCAGCTTTTTAGTGAATCTCTTTTCTGGGGAAAAACTAAGCTTTAGTCCTATCACGGATGATAAAAGTGTGGAGACAGCAGCCTGTGATACAGAAGGAGGGCTAATGTAAAAGGTGTAGGGAGTAAAGGCCGTGTGTGAACTGGCAGCATGTGAAGACGGTCTCCCAGTTCAATAATGGGTGATGGACTGGGGAGACCTAGGGTTAATCTGCTTTATGACCTTCCCTGTCCTAGTTCCCACGTATTTCATACGTGTGACAGCACCTCCTAATCCCATGAGGGTGTTGTAAGGATAAATGCATGAGCAATTTTGAGGGTTTGGGCTATTCTAGCTGAAGGAGTGCAAAGGCAAATTGATGTATGCCATTTAAAACCCTGGAATGTGAACTTTAGTGTAACTAGCTGTTCCGATCCCACAAGGAAGAGATGAGTGTTATATGCAGTGATAATAAAAGGCCCATCTCTTAGAGCAAAGATAAAGGAAGACAGGAGTTCTATTTATTCCACAGAGATCAGTCCAAGAAGATCACAGAGACTGTTTCCTCCGTGTATTTTTGATGCAGCTTTCAAAAGTGTGTTTTCCTTGGACATCTTGTGCTAATTCTCTGCTAATTTAATTCCTCTGAAGCCAGAGGTTGTCTTTATTACTATGTGTCTGATGTACTACTAGATGACTGGGTTGCTTAGGTGAAAATGCAGTTGTTGGAATTAGACAGTATTTTACATGCACTTGTCCTTGTTTTTTGCCATGATTTAACCCTAAGGAAGTTCCTATCTGTCTCAGCGATTGCTTCACTATCCATGCATTTTGTATTTATGCCTGTGAGCTGCTGTTTGCTGCTGCTCTGCTGCATTTATCGACCATAAGAACAGCTATACTGGGTCAGACCAAAATGCAGCTCATGCAATGCCCCCTCCCTGCAGACAATGTCTGGAGAGGAATGAACAGGTCAGCATTTAGCAATAATGTAATTATAATACTGTGAGTACTCCCCTAGCATTCTATGAGATGTGTACAGACATTTTCTGACACTCAAATGGTGCCTGTAGTGGTCTGAGGTGAATTTTATAACCAATATTTATCCAGTTGTTTTCTGAATCCTTGTTAATGGGCAGTGTGGAAAGAAGCTGGATGAAGTGTTTTGAAGTGGATCCTTGCTACCCTCATGTGCTGTCACCTCATCCTTGCCTTAGAAGGGGCAGTGACTGCCTTCCCTGCTCCACTCAGAGCTTTATTCTGCCCGCTTCAGTTTTCCCTTCCAGGCTGCAAAGTTGCAGCTGATTCAGTAGTTCCTCATAATGGGGCTGTTTCATAATTTTCATCATCACTGTCACTCTCCCTGGTTCTGCCATGTTCTGAGGCGAGGAGAAGGATCTCAACAACACAAACCTTTCAGGCTGTGGGAAACTGCTTTCTTAGTGACCCCATAACACTAGATATTAAATGGAATAGCCATTTATTCCATGCTATTTTCTGTCTTTTAACTAGTTCTTTGTTCTTGCAAGAAGTTTCTCCTATCCCCTGACAGCTCATCTGCTCAGAGATCCTGCTTTGAGGCACCCCACTGAAATCTATATAAACCACATCAACAGCATTTTCTCATCTCTGTAGTTGTTGACTCTCCCAGAGTATTCCAGTGCATTTATGAAGCCTGGATTTCCTTCTCAAAAGCCTCAATCTATCAGAGTCTTTAAAGTGTTCAGTAATTATATCTTTGGCCAGAGGGAGATGCTTCAGTATAGCTTTTGCTGACCTGCTGATGTCAGTTTTGCTAATCTGGAGTACTCCATAACTCCTGAGTTACTCCTTTGCATCCCTTTTTTAAAGTTATGTCATGTTAGCTGCCTTCTAAATTTTGGGTACCCATAAAGCTTTACTGTGGAGACTCCAGCCTGGGTTTAGAGCTCCAGTACTTTCAGGCCCACGTTCCCCTAGAAGGGCTGGGTCAGACCAGTCTATAACCCCTTCTACCAACCTTGTACAGAAGGTTTCCAGAGTAAGAACCTTCCCAAACCTCCTTGTAATGAGCACATATGCCAAAAAACCCTAGTTTTTTTTTCTATAGTCATATGGGTTTATTTATGCTGCATCTACTTGGTTTCTTCCCGGTCCATCAGTGGTCTGGCACACATCTGGCTTATCATATGTGCAAAACAAGTCTTTATTGAGTTCTCTGCCTGGTGCAACTGTTCTTTAGATGCTTTTCCTCACCTTTTGAAGTTCTTACATTTTAGCCACCAGATCATGAAATCCATTTTTGCTTCCTCATTTGGACACACAATTCCTGGGTTTGAGGATGTTGTCTGACTTCTCACACTTTCTCTTGCCTGGCTGCTTAGCCTGCCAGAGTTCTCTGTTTCTAGAGTTTCTTTGCCTGGAGTACGTACTTTTTCTGTGTTTACAGCATCGATGTTTTCAGACAGTGCTTATGCCTCCTGCAAGTTTTAACTCTCCTGGTTCTGTCTCCCAGAACCTTCTCACTTTTTGTTTTAACAACTTCACTCATTTTTAAAGGTATTCTTTTAAAATTATACACAACACTGAAGATTTAACACAGTGTAAAAAGTAATACTTTCCTAAGAATTCTGGGTTTGTCTCATGTCTCCTACTATAGGCTGAGAGTTTCTTGCCATGGAGAGTGAGGGGGAATACAGTTTTTGCAGACTCCTTTTGCTGATTCTAGCATCATTCTCTAGTTGTAGTTTAAAACCCATTCAGTATATTTGTGATTAAAACCCCAAAGGCCTGTTGTGTGCAGTGGATTTGGGAATTGGCTTTCAGGTAACCTTTACAGTGCATTGGGAGAGATATTCCCGTAATCCTGCTTGTTCTTGTTGCTCTGCCAGTGTTCTCATGCAATCCTTTTGGGGTTCTTTAAGCTTCTGGGCTGCAGGTCACCTGGGAGGATAATATGCTGCTTCCTTTCTGTTCATGAAATTATGCAGCAGCTTCCAAAGAGACAGAGAAATTATTTCTGTCAGGTTTGAACAGTTGCGTTCTCCTCTTCCCACCCTCATCAGCTCTTGGGGCATTTTACAGTGCCTTTCATCCCTGCTGTCTCAGGACTGGACTGGGTTATCTGGACCTGCATGAAGGCTGGGGAAGCATGGTGGTGGTGATGTCGATGTGTGTGTAGCATGTCAACCCGAGATGGAAATGAGTTCTGAGAAATTTCATTTTTAAAAATAGTCAGGACGCGTGGCAGTCATCTCCTAGGAAACTCGTCATTGTATTATGAGACTCTAATGTGCTGTGATTACATTTCAGATAAAGGGAATCAGCGTTGCTGTCAGATTGTTTCTGCTGAAGTTTTCCAATACAGAAGGACATCCCTATGCAGCAGTTGGCTTTGGTTGGTGTTTGTGAGCTGGTTGAGGCACTGAGATGGTTCCCCCTGTGCTGTTGTTTGCTGGAGGATGGGAGGGGAAGGCTGAGGCACGAGTAGCCTGGCTGTGCATGGATTTTACTGTGTGCTGGAGCTGTGGGCAGTCCCAGACTGTTATGGCTCTGGTGAGTCAGGTGAAGCTCAGTAGCAGCAGCTTGCGCTGGGAAATCTGTCGGACTTCAGTCTTCTCCATAACAGCAAAGTTGGCAAATTCTTTAGGATTGTTTTCTCTGGAGATTAAACCAGTTGCTATTACAGCAGGAATCTGAAGACTTTATGAACAATGTGGCAGAGATATCAATGTCTGTCTCACTGCTGATGTCTTCCATGGCCTGTCTCAACAAGATGTTGCTTCCATGGCCCAGACTGAACTCTTTGGGCGGGGAGGTCTGTCCTCTCAGATGAAATGCAGGAAACACCAGCACATTTTCTCTGCTGTGATTCTCTAATGTGCTCAGCTGCTCTCATGCAGCTGTGCCGTGCTGAAAGGGCTCATTCCCTCGTTCCCTGTCTTCTAACATCACATGGACAAGGCAGCACAAGGCAGGGATGGCTCCCATCCTCAGGGGACAGGGTTGCTTCAGGGGTCACTGCCCTTCTCTGCTGTTAAAATCATGTGATGATCACTCACTGTTGCCAGGCCTCGCTGGCTCCCTGCTTCATCTGGTTCCATGCTTAGGCTGGGCAGGATTTGGATAGAAGCTGGTGCAGCTTCTGGTTCCCCACATCTCCCTGGAGAGTTTCTTTTTTGCCAATGCCTGTATAACTCCATGACATCAAAAGATGCGCCTTCAGAGCACTGTGGAGGCTCATGACAATGACTTTATGGGAAGAAAGGTGTGCTGGTGCTGAATCTATCTGGTGAGTAACCTCAGTAGTCTCAATACAGCACTGTAAAAACAGAGCCATGGACAAATTGCTCATCAACAGAAGCTGAAAGAAAACCCCTTTTTGCACTGAGTTTTCGTCAGAATGACCGAGGGTGGCACATGTGGAAAGTGTGTGGCAATTCTTTTTGCAGAAGTATCTGTGACTTGCAAAAGCCCTGCTAACTTTGTGTACAGTTACACTGAAATAATCTTTGCCAGAGTGTTTATTTTCAAGCTTGCCAGTTGCTAGGCAAACCAGTTTGCTGAGTTTCTTAATGTGCCTCAGCTCAGACATGAAGCCGCATGTGGATACATGAGTGAAGAGGCTGGGGAGTAGAAAAGCAAACACACTTCCTAGTGTTTTGAGAGATGGCCATTGGAAGGAAAGCTGCAGATGGAGCTCTGAATATTCTGCAGTGCCTTTTCCTACCAGAACTAAATTCTGAGCTGTATAACAGTTTATTTGTATTCCACCATACTGAATTGTCTTTCTCTCTCTCTTTCTCTCTCTCTCTCTCTTTTTTTTTAAAATTCTAATCTGCAACTTGGAATGGGCAAGGATACAAAATGCACATTATTTTTAGTCCAGATATTTAAAATGGATATGCGGGACTGGCTGAGACAACAGGGTGAGAACAAACCAATTAGGGTTTCACAGAGGCACAGAAGGGCTCTTAGACAATGGGAGTTGTTCAGCTGTGCTTGTGACAGCTCTGAACCCTGTGGCCTTCTCTTTCAGTGGCTGCTCATCACATTCGTGGAGGTGCTTCCTGACTGGGGCTCTACCTTGGATTTGAAGGATTAAAGTGGAAAAGGCAGATCCTAGGAGATGTGCATTGGTTTCCTGGTGCGGTTATCTAATCTAAATTTGCCCTTAGGACAGGAACCATGCTGTGATTGTCTGCACTATTGCCTGGGCATCTCAGATGATCTGTGTGACCAAAGTCAAATGGAACAGGGGATTTTTGGTTGACAGGGTTTAAGGATCCTACAGACACGTAGTGTGCTGTCATTAATATTTGGATGGGATGTAAGCATCTGTTGGAGATGCCTTTCAAAGTACAGCAGGAATGTGCACTTTTAGATTATGCAAAGCTCCCAGCTTTTAAGTAATTAAAGTTAAGTAAGAAGAATCATAGAGCTGTTAAGGTTGGAAAAGACCTACAAGACCACTGAGTCCAGCTGTTAACGCTGCCATCTTCACCACTAAACCATGTCCCCAGATGCCTCATCAGTCCATGTAGTTCTGTTCCTCAAGTCCCTCGTCTGTGGAAGGGACACTGCAGTTCATGAAAAGCAGGGTTGGTGTTTGAAAATCGCAGCTCAAGCGATACAATCCTTTGCCTGTGATCGCTGGGGAAGACCACCAGAGCTGACACCGTGGCTGTGTTTTGTGGAGGTAGAAATGCCACTTGAATGAACGAGGTGCTGTGCAGACTTCAGCATCTTGGATTTGTGAAGTTCCAGATACCTTTAGGTGAAACTCCTGGCTAAATGGGAGTTTCCCATGGTTTAGTCACAGCTGCAAAATTATTTGATCTTCAGGCAGTGGCTAGTTCCACCTTCACTACAGACCTCTGTAGAAGGAATGTAGGAATTGCTGGAAGCAAAACTACAGTGTCTGCACTTGCTTTGCTTTGCTAGGTGCAATATCCTCTAGATGTTCCATAATTGATTCAGCCCCTTGGACAATGCCATAGTGTGCCAGATCTTTTCTTAAGCTTCCCTCTGGAAAAAGAAGAAGAACCATGCTTTTTCAAATTGGTGTAATCTGCTTCATATGGCCAGATAAGATCTCCAGAAATAATAGACCCTGCATATATCAGTTTTGGAATAGGGAAATTCTTTGGGAAAAAAGAGTTATGGAGATCAGTTATACCTCTAGAAAGGTTTGAGGTCATTATTAGATGAAAAAAGGTTATTTTCTTGTGAGAATGCTGCCATCAGATAAATCCTGGGAGACAATGAGCTCCTTTTGACTCGTAAGATAAAAGTGGAAAAAAGGTACTTAAATATTCACTTTGGAAAGAAAGTGATCATCAGTGGGAAAAAAAACCTGCTTAACAGCTCATTTGTGAAGCGCATAATGGAAGGAAGATCTCAGCACACAGAACTGTATGTTTTTCTTTTGATTCTTGATAGTTTTACTGTGACTGCCACAGAGGATGTAAAGTAAATGTAATAGGCCTTTAAGGACAATCCTTCCCTTTCTAATAGGGGTCAGGATTAATCAGAAAGGAGCAAACAGTTCAGGAAAGAAGATGACTGTAATAACAAACATGACTGGGGATCTGAGCTGGGCCAGTTTCCCTTTTTAGCATCCATGCATCACTGTCTCAGAACAGACTGCACAGCATCCTATCAAATTAGCATACACCAGGCAGTTCAAACAAATTGGTTCATCTCAGAAAGGGAAAAGGTTCTTCAGAAACTTTCCTTTTTGGCTTAATTTCTGTGCTTTGTGTGGTTCATTCATCTTTGAACCCAAGTTTTATGGCACTGAAGCCTGCATGCCTCATTCTGCCCTGCACCTGATGGATTTTCTCACCTGGAAGTCTCCTTGATTGTGTGTTTTGGTGGCTTCACACTGCTGGTGTGTGAGCTGGAGTGACAAGGTGCTGGTGGTGTGTGCCATGCCCTGCTGTGACCTTGGAATTCATCCTGGAGTAAAGAACTAATTCCAGCCACAGAATGGTTCCCATAGTTTCCAGGGATTTTTTCCTTGGGTGAAAATGATTGTTGCCCTCTAAGGGGGTTATTGCCTTCTGGTGAAGGTGGTCCATGGTTGTGCATGAAACTACCTTGACTATACCGTCTTAAATTCAT
Source organism: Dasyornis broadbenti (assembly GCA_013397935.1). Taxonomy (NCBI): domain Eukaryota; kingdom Metazoa; phylum Chordata; class Aves; order Passeriformes; family Dasyornithidae; genus Dasyornis; species Dasyornis broadbenti. Next base: position 1,117,089 of record VZRN01005169.1, on the reverse strand, counting down.
GCTTTATGATGTGCAGCTTTGAATTGGTGTTTTCTGGATTCATAGAAGTCTCTTTCCTGTAAGTAGCTTTCCTATAAGTAGCTAACACGGATTTCCAATCTTAATCCTAGTTATTTTAGTGGGTGGGCTCTTTTTTGTTTTTTTTTTTCCTGAGATTATTAAATATTGAGCAGCTAAACTAGAAGAAATTATAGGCCTCAGCTGGGCATTAAAATTCTTGCAGCTGACTCTGGTAACAAAAACTGTCAAAACACTAAGCTGTTGTAACTGTAGATAATAGTACCCCCCAAAAATAGAAGTTAAATCCAAACAAATAGAAAAACTCTTGGTGACTACTCAAGACCGAAGCTTTGTGCGGCTCATTCTGTCTCAGAGTGAAATGGTGAGTGGAAACCAAACTGGCTTATAAGGAGGGGAAAGAAGCAGCTCTACCTGGAGTGTGATATTGTTGGGTGTCTCTATTATGGTCGTGGCTGTAAGTCCCAGCAGAGATCTGGGTATTGATGTGGTTGCTTTCTGCCAGAAATTTTGTTAAATGGGGACCAGCAGAATGACTGGAAAGATAAGTCTGGAGCAGGGGATGTGCTGCCCAGCCTGGGCATGGTGACTCGCAGGGTCCTCTCACACTGTGGCTGCTCGTTGCAAGCTCCCAGTCGTTTTAAGATGCCTCCTAACTTGGACAAAATGCTGAGGGAATGGGCATCGGGCAGTGGCTCAGAGAAAGGTGTCAGTGCTCCAGAAAGAAGCTTCTTACTACAGGAACACCCAACAAAGAGTGTTTGTGCCCCTTGCCACTGTTGGAGTGTCCATCAGCACACAGCAACAGCATTTTGGCACAGTGGGAAGTGCTGTTCATCCTCTGTAATGGGTTAGTAGCTGTCCCAGCCCCCGGCATCGGGCATCTCCATGGGGTCAGCACTGTGGACAGGGATCGGGATCAGGCCTGGAGAGGGGAACCGGGGTCAGACAGAGCCCAGGGCAGGGCCATGTCTGGTGTTAGAGCAGACACTCATGGGGCCCCAAGGTAGGAAACAGCATTTCCAGTTGTGGCTGGGAGGCTTAGTGGAAGTTAAACGAGTAGTGGAGGCTAAAAATACCGGTGTTAATACAGTGATCCCAGTTGTTGTGCTCTTGCCCAGCCGGGGGAAGCATTGCCATAGAAGGGCTGCAGGGTTGGAACTGTGTGTTTGATGAATGAAAATAGCTTGGAAAAGTATTTGTGCTCTAAAGAATAGATGGCTGCAACCAATTTAGTCAGCTTTTCCCATGAATTTATATTCAATTCTTGCAAATATGTAGGGAATTTTGTTTCTGTACCCTATGTAGCAAAGTCCCAAGCTCCTTCTCCTTTCCTCTTGGCTGACTAAAAATCCCCTCCACACTTCAGTGTTGTTAACTTTGCATTCAGACATCACCCAGCTATTGAAAATGAAATTTTAAATTCTTTTTCATGCAGCAGTCAGAATACTGATGGACATGACTTTGGAATGAAAATCTTTATTTCGAGTTTTAGTTTGGGTTTATGTTGGGATGAACCTGGATCATGTGTGAGGAGAGTGAGGATGTGTTTACAAAAACAACTGAGTAGAAATTAAAAAAAAAAAAAAAAAAAAGAGAAGAGGAGATGCACAGAAAAATGGCTTAGTAGAAAAGTAGTCTGCAGGACCAGAATCTCCCTGGTGTGTGCTGGTTACACACAACCTGAGCTGATTAGGTTAACTCCTTCAGGCCGATGGTAAAAGCTGTGAAAATGCTAGTGAAGACTGTTTTCCTTACACACCTGCCGCTGTTTGTGGTACAGTCCAAAGTCACCTTTCTTTGGGGAGTCAAGGAGCAGAATTTGAGTGTGGTTGCCAAAGCCACATTACGAAAATGACCTTTAGTTCTGTTGGTCTCACTTTGATTCAGTCAGTCTCCTGCCTCAGGGTGGATGGACATGGTATATTTTTCAGATGTTGAGTGTTCACTGTTTTTTTCCCCCATGGTTTGGCCAGGGCAAAGTACACATGGAAAGCCAATCGTATCATAATTAAGAGCATTAGCTTTATGCAGCCTGAAGATGTGAAATCTGTTTCCTGGCTATGTCTGTTGACTTAGTGTGACAGAGCACCCGCTAATGCAGTGGAAAACTGCTCAATATGAAGGCTGAATGGAAAAAATGAAGTTTTATCCTTCCATCAATTCTTTGTCTTCATTTTGTCAGTATTTTTTGTCACAGCAATTTTTTTGTTGAATGAGAACAGATTTGCTGTCACCGTATATGCTGTTCATTGTATTTCAGAAATTAGGTGTTCATATTAAATTATAGTTCAAACAGAAGAAGGAAAAACTTATTTGTACTTTATTTGGCTTTGATCAGCAGGATAGCCTAGCCATTGCTTTGTCATAGAAAATCCAGTCTGTTTGGGTGTGAATAACATTCATATTCCAATGTAAATCTTGAAATTCTGATCTTTAAATCTAGATAAAAGAAAAATAATGCATGAGAAATAATTTAAATGAAGTAAAACTCTAAAAGATTGGCATCTCACAGGATACTGCATGGTCCCGGTGTGTGCAGAGGGATGAGGAGTCAAAACATCTCAAGCACCCTCTAGAATTTGCCATTATCTCAATGTCACTCATCAAGTCCTTTAACGTCTTTATTTGTTTTCTTACTTTGTTCCTAATTCATATGGAAATGATCTAAATAATAAAATTATTCCATACCTTAAGTAGAAGTTTGAAAAGAGCAGTTCCTCTGGGGTAAATGATAATATGGTCAAAACTTTCAAAAATAGGCTGTTACCGCACACAGATTTTGGCAGCCAAAAGTGGTTTCATTTTGCAGAAGTTTCTTGCTTACCCATTTCTACCACTGTCCTACTTCCTCAAAGCCGTGATACTTTTTCACTTGTCTGCTATGATCTGCAGGCAGGACAGGGAAAATTCCTGAAGGATTTTGAAGTCCCTCTTCAGAGGGGCAAAGACTTTGTCCCTGATCGTGCTGGAAAGGTAGCACCTCTTTCCCAGCTGAAGGGAATGGAGCATCCCAATCATTGCAGACACATTTACAATTGAAACTTTTAACTAGTTAACCTCTTTTTCCAATTAAAAAAAAAAATCTATATCACAGTGTGACAATATTGGGTTTTTTTCTTTTTTATCATGCAACACTGCTTGATGATGCTTAATGAAAGCCATGGCTTTTTCATAAAAGTCCTGTCATGGTAATGGTGTAAACTGCAGTATCTTCCAATCCCAAGCTTCTTTACAAAACTTTTTACACAACTAAAATTAAATTTTGAACCTCAATAAGAATTGTAGTAAATTCTTCGCGATAGATTTCTTCCTTCATTAATATAACGATTTTAAAGACAATATTAATTCCTTTTGGGAAAAAAACTCTTTAGCAAGCCTGCTATGCTGGTAGTTCTGGGGAACTTTTTTGAGGAGGTGGGGATTTGCTGTAGGATATATTGGTGTTAGCAAGAAAATGAGCAGCCTTGTCTTTCTGACTTTCTCTCTGGTATTTACCTATTCATGCCTGAGTCAAGAGGGGTTCAGTGGGGGCTGTTCTGTGCCATTGAGGGTGGATGAATTCAGCTGCATGTTTGAAATTAAGACGATTGCTTACCCATCTATTCAGTATTATTTCTGACTCTTCCATGACTCCAGCAGACTCCAGGAGTATCTTTGCTGCCTCTTCCTTGCTGGTGCTCGCACCATTTCCTTCTTCTTGCCCTATATTGCTGAGTCTCTGTTTAATACTTTGATCCCTGTCTGCATCTGTTCCCTTCCTTCTCTTTCCTTCCAGCACTTCACTTCTCTTTCTTTTGTGCGTTGACTTGTTGCTTTGCCCCCGTCCCTTGCTCTGTGAGCACAGGAGCATACACAGTGCACAGGACAGTGCAGACTGCCTCACTTCCACCTCCTCACATTTCCCTCCTGCCTTCCCGGCAGACCCACCCCAGCTCTCCCCCTCCCATTGCCTGGGGACTCTTCCCAGCATTAGCAATTTCATGCCATGGCCTCATATAAAAATCAATGTAAAAAAGCACCCTGTCAGTGCCCAGGATTGACATGTGACCAGACATTTTAGCTGAGCTTCAGGTTATTTCATGCTTTAATGAGAAAGGTTGTTAAGGAGATAGGGAATTGGGTTTCATGAGTATCTCGAAGCTCCTCCAAAAATTTCATTTAAATTCACAAAGGCTCTTTCCAACCAGTGAAACCCATGTCTATCCTGGTAAGTGGAGGAGGAAATCCAGCGAAATGATGGAGCCAGCTGAAATAGAGGCATTTTGCAAAGCTGGCTTTATTGTGTGGAGGGGAAGTAAGGGGATTTCCATCGTTCTGTTATCTGATTTCAGCAGTGAAACACAGATTAGGATGGGAGCTCCCTGTGTTTTTATAATATCGTAAACACTGGGAGACCTGTGCGATCAGGAAATGACTGGTGTGAATATTGCAGCTTCTAACAGCATTTAACTGAACGCAGGGAGCTTGTTCAAGGCACAGCTGGAGTGAAATGCAGAGCTGAAACCTTAAGCAGATGGGACTTAAGGGGTTCACGAAATATAGCTGGGAGCAGCCCTGTGAGTTTCTGAGCACTCTGGTCTGCAACCAAAGCTGGTAAGCACCAAGAGGTCTTAGGGCTTTCCAGAAAAAGGGTTTTATTGCAATTCTCGTCTGGCTGTCCCAGGCATGTCAGGATGAAAACCTTATTTAGTAAATTGAATGGCTAGGACTGTCGGTAACAGGAAAGCAAAGAACACAATTAAAAACACTCTGGGTGGCTTATTTGTGTGAGCCATTTGGATCAGTTGTGTGGACCCTAAATTAGAGCCCGTGGTACTCTGACATGCTGTGGTGGATTACACACAAAGCAGAAAACAGTGAATCATTCTGCTACTCCAAGTGGCATAAATGTAGTCATAGTCTGTCCTTTTTAGTAAAAATGAGGCAAAACGTTCTTGGTTCAGAAGATCATTGCCCCATGTAGACAAGCTGTCAAACATCTGCTGTATAACAGCATACAAAAGTCTTTTTTGTTCCCTTTTTTCATCCCTTCCTAAACTTCCTATCACTATTTCCCTATCTGCTGGCTACAAAAGCATTTCTGGGTAAATAGGTACTTTGTTTCCAGAGCAGCAGCCTCATCCTTTTACTTATCCACTTAATGATTCATGTGGCTGTTTTGCAGCTCAGGAGCTGTTGGTGAGGTCACAGCCGCCTGGTTGTGTCATCCAAATGCATGACTTAAAAAGGAGGAGCCTGCCCAGGAAAGGAAATTCTTTTGTTTATCCACAAATATCTAGATAAGCAGCAGTTGTGGGGAATGAAAGCCAGAGAAAGTTGGTGGTAGCCAAATGAGGCTGTGACTAAACTTTAACCTTTTAAGAGCCGGCTGGAGCATGGTTGGGTTTGCTCAGCACCCTGCTTGAGCATTTATCAAAGTGAGCTATGTAGGAGAGCAGAATAATCTGCTGATGGGGAAAAATAATAAAGGAAAGACTGTTTTTATTTTGTATAAATAAAATACAAACATGCAGCTGGTGGATCATAGAGTCAGAGAATGGTTTGGGTTGGCAGGAGCTTTAAAAGATCATCTAGTTCCACCCCTCTGCCATGGGTGAGGGACACCTTCCACTAGACCAGGTTGCTCAACCTGATCCTTCAATTGAGTTAAACAAGTCCTTGGATCTGATCTCTCCTGGTGCTTCAGGAGGAGATTTTGATGAATAGGAGCAATGATGTGTGTTCCTCATCAGGTCAATGTTCTCTCTTGCCCAGTACCTTGCTGCTAAAGCAGTAACAAGTGCCAGAATATAAGGATGGTCCTAATGTATCACAGCAAAGTCTGTCCAGAGTAGCAGCATCTGAATGATGCTCAAATGCTCAAAAAACTCTGGGAACCAAAAAAAGGTGTGTATAGCACTGACTGTAATGTTTTCCTGGCCTCTTCTCAGTCAGGTCCAGAGGCTTGGGAGGAAGCACTGACAGTGCAAGAAATAATAAATACACTGTTACGAAATAACCTAATGAAGGAGAGGCATTGCCCGCTCTTGGCAATTAGTGACTGGCTGCTGTGATGATGTTTCTTTATTTGTGTAACCCTCTCTGGGGTGACCATAGGGAGGCTGCTACTAAAGCCAAGGTTTGGACTTGTGATTTAATCCAATTCTTTGGCTTTAGTGGTTACACACATCAGTTTGTGTTGTGGAATAACTGTATACGTAGAGAAATTCTGACACAGTCTGAGTCAGGGTTGATCCAACGGTGAGGAGAAGCTCTGGGCTGCCAGGGAGGACCAGAGTGGGGGCCCTGACCTCTTGTGGTGACTGAGGAACTGGGAGCACTCCTGCCACTGGTGTGTCATTTAGTTGTGGGGACTTCATGCTGCTTTGTGAATTAAACCCCCAAAAATCTCATAAAGGGGGAAAGTACATAATCCACCAAGTCAGCAGCCAGACTATGGCCCATGCCCTTGTGTGCAGAAATGGTACTTTCTCATTTTCAAGATTTGCTCATATCCCTTCTGGACTGTGGTTCTTTATTAAAATTGTTGTGTTTGGTAAGCTTTTAATGTTTTGCATAAGCATGAATGTCTCCATATGTTTGTAAAGGCAAAGAAAGATGCTTTTAATGCCATTTCTGTGTTTAACAAGAGCAGCTTCCAAAGGACACCAGAACTATATTCAATGGTTGTGTTTCAGTTAACAGCTTTCAAAGAAGCACCACTTTAAACCAGGGATTTTCTTCTCTTCTTTCAGGGGTGCATTCTCTGAAGTTGTTTTGGCCGAAGAGAGAGCAAGTGGGAAACTCTTTGCAGTCAAATGCATTCCCAAGAAGGCGCTGAAGGGAAAAGAAAGCAGCATAGAGAATGAAATCGCAGTGCTGAGAAAGTGAGTACCAGACCTTCATTTCTGCCTCTTTGCTTCTGTTAGACTCTGGCATTTAAGGAACCGTGATTGACACATGTGACGGACAAGTTGTTCAGCCCATCATAGGCAGACAAGATCACGCGAATTTAAATGGTGCTGAAAATCTTTTGAGAAATGCTCTTCTTTTCTTTTGTATCAATGCAACCAGATAACTGTAAAGCGAGAAAGGAGTTAGACTGGAGTAAGCCTACGATGCCACAAAAATACCTTATCCACTAAGAACATCAGCAGTTGTGTCATAGGCTTTGAGGCAAGCAGGAGCAGGGTTATAATTTTTAAATGCTTAAACCAGTCTGTTTACTAATTGCTCTAAAATTATGGCATACTGTGGATTGTCATAGGAGATGGTGTTAACCTGTGCTGTGGAGAGAGGTACCTCTGCCACTTCTGGAAGGTGGGAGTGCTTTTTCCTGAATGTGGCTGTAATACATGGATAAGAAAAGGCATTTCACAATTGCTATGAATCTACTGTAGTTATTAGAGGCTTGATCCTTACCTCTTCCTCATCTTATGCCCTGAAGCTGTGATTCATCTCACCTGACTTGAGACATTCGGATCTGAACTTATCACTCTTGACTTTCATTCTAGGAAATGGAAAGAGATCGTTTACTTTAGGATTTGATCATGTTTTAAACTTTTAAACTTATCTTTTCTTCTCACTGAGTTAAAGTTAGTACAGCTGTATAGAGCTAACTCCACACTGGACTGGAACACTCTGATTCCTGCTGCACTTCTGTCCCAAGTGGGACTTCTTGCCCCAGTGCTTGGTCATGTCAGAGCATGGCTGGTCATCTGGGCACCCTGTGACAAAACAGATCCTAAAACCTAACTGGATGTGCTCAGACAGCCTAAGTCAAAGGAGCTGGTTCAAGGACAAATTCAGACATCTCAGTAGGCAGAGGGGATCCTTTTCAGTGGAGAGATATAAATGGGGCTCTAAACAGCTACAACTATTCGTAGCAGTGTCTTTCTATTGCTGGGCCCACCTTGGGTCAGTGTGATGTAAACCCACTGACAAATGCAGCATTTTGTCTTCCTGTGTAGTGTTACTGAGGACACCATCTCTGTAACCAGGCAATAATGGCCAATAACCACAGCTTTAAAGTCTTTGTATTGATGGGTTTGTCTCCTGGTACTTGCGTGGAGTGTAAGAGCTGCAATATCGACATGCAATAAGAATTGCCTTGCATCAACCTTGACCCTGAGCTGGTGGAGCAGAGAAATCATTTAGGTTATTTCTTGCTTCTGCATTGTGAAATGTTTCTGTTCCCTGCAAACAATTTCCTGAGAAACCAAGAGGCAGCACCCAGTCTGTGCTATTCCAGCTGCAAGGGCAGGAGAGTGAGTGGGCAGAAAATTCCTTCAATTTCATGCAATTAGATCTACTCAATCTCTTGTCCTGTGCATATTAGGGCTTTAAAGGAGAATTTCCCTTTTTTATCTCCTGGTGTCTTCTACTTAGCTGTTGCTAATACAAACTTTGTCTGTCATTGTCTTTATTCTGAAAATAGACATCCTTGCTTGCAGATGCAGTATTGAATTTGTATGTGCCACCAAGGAAACGTTTAGAAAAAAACAAACTAGACTCTGCTTACAATTGAGGAGAAGGGATATCAACCTGTTTCTTTGTTCAGTGAATTCTCTGCTTCAAAAACTGTCAGTAAAAATAGATTTGAGAGCAGTTGAATGGATCCTGAGCAGCTGTTGCTAAGCTCCATCTATGTGCCCTTGCTTTTGTTTCATGTAGCTTAACACGGAGTGGGGATGGCTACTTCTTGTGTTGCCTCATGAGTGGGTGGGACCTCAGAGGCCTGGGCTTCCCTGCAGAGCTGTGAGTTGCCACAGCCATGCACAGAGCCACCTCTTTTGGAGCATGTGCACAGAGGATGCCTGGCAGGAGCAGTTGGTCCCTGTTCCCCGAGGGGAAGGCATAGAGACACAGAGGATGGATGCAAAGCAAATAAAAAGATGCATGTGTTGATCCTGGTCTGCCTGTCTGGTTTTGCATTATGTCCTTTGAGGATGCTTAAACTCCAATGGGATAAAAGTCCCAAAGACACTCTGCCTAGCTAAAATGCAGGCAAACTCCTTCAGATCCTTCAGAGAAGGATCTCTTGTCTTACGCTGGGCTTTGTCCTCCTATATTCAATCGTTAGGGTTTTGTTTTCCTCCTAACAAGCTCTGTGCCGTCTGGCAGACCTCTGCCGAGTGTTGTGAACTGCGACAACTCTTCTTGAGTTCCCCCAATTGTATGTCAAATTGGAGTCTGGTACAAAATCCTGAATATACTCCCTGCAGTCTCTGCCAGCTCTGTGCCACCCCTATGAGTGGTGAGCAGGTTTTTAGGAGCAGTCAGAGATTGTGCTGGCATGTCCAGGATCAATACACAGTGTCCCATATACTTTGTTCCCTCAGGCATCTCTGGTGAAGGTTCATTCCCCTGCTAGTCCTGCCAAATCATTCAGATCCGGCAGAATCAATATGGGAGAGAGTTTGAATGATGTTGTGTGTTGAAGTAATACTTTGAGGAGCAGTTTTTGCATTCAGGACTAGAAGTCTGAGCATGGAGTACTCTAGGCAGTAGAGACTGGTGATGAAAACATGAATCCAGTGACCAAAAGCCTTGAGTCCCCTCTCTCCTCTGCTACTTTCCCTCTGGCACAGAAGTTATTGTCTGTCTCAATATTTATTGTTTGTTAAACTGCCTTTATTGGAAAGACTTCTGAATAAAAAGCTTTACCTGCAGTTACTTTCCTGTCCTCTCTTGTTTTGGCAGACCCAGGAGAGTGGGTGTGAGAGGAGAGGTTTCTGGGCCAGACTCTTAGTGTGAAACCAAAACTTCTGTCAGTCCTTCTGTGTGTCTGAACTAAAAAGCTGTTGGGAGTATTAATCCAATATTCTGTGCAGGGTAAGGTCAGTGACCCCCATGTGAAGTACATGGAAGGTGGGAGATTTTATCTCTCTGTCTGTGGGCTTGGCTGCTGTTGCTGCCAAAACAAAATGACACATTTTAGGAGCGATGTTCTGCGAACAGAGGAGCCGAGCTGCCAGCCAACTGATCTGCATGTTTGTGTGAGTGCCAGAGTGAATCATGCATACTCCATAATTCTATTTTTCCAGCCATGGCCAACAAATCTGTTCTTAAAAAAGAAAAAAGGCGGAAGAGCCGTTAAGTCAATATTTACGCCTAGCAACCTTAACAGGGTTCTTCCAATATGGACTCTTTTGTGTCCCGTGGAAATCCATGGCAACATTCCCTGAAGACTCGGATGGGTGGGGACGGAGTGGGAAGGAGCTCACTGTCGAGTGATGTGCTGGGAGAGACTGAGTCTGCAGTTAATCCAGGAGCCTGGGCCTGACAAAGCATTTATGCATGTGCCTAATTTCAGACAGTAATTAGTTCCGTGAAATTGGTGAGGAGGCCGAGCTCCGCTTGCTCAGATGCTTCAGAGAAGGGTGTGAGTCCCACTGGGCACTTGTGTTTTATACCACATCAAGAGGGCAGTTTTCTTCATGTCTTCAATGAATACATTAAGACGTGGAAAACATGCCTAGAATGACTTAGAATCTGTTTGAGGAAGAAAATGGGATCTCTAGAACTGGACTGTCACAGCTCCATTAACTGGCTATGGGGAACAACAGCACATGGTTGCATTAGTGTGACACAGACTTTTTGTGAACTGATGTATTGGGAGTTTCATAACCTGCCCTGAAAGCAACTGTGTTCAGGTTTTGAGCAGAAAGAGAAATGAAATCCTTTCAATTGTTTGCTGTAGAATAGGGGAAATTTCTTCCACTTACGGTAATTGTGCAGGTGTGAACACGCTGAAAGAGGAATCGTCTGCTAGGCGGGTTCCTGAAGGCAGTGCATAGTGTGAAGAGTTGGACTGCAGAGAAGCAGAGGTCTGAGGTTCTAGTTAAATTAAAAAAAAAAAAAAAAGCTTGTAAGTCAGAGAAAAATATGCCTGATTTGTTTGTGGGGTTGTTTTTTGTTGTTTGTTTTTTTTTTCTTGGCTACACCACTGTTTATCACAGTAAACTCTCTGCTGCCTAGGTAATACCTGCCCAGTCGTACAGACTCAGTGCTGAGTCAGAGCAAAGCAAGGGGAGGAACAATAAACTGTGTGTAGCCCTGCACCCAGATTTATTGATTGCTTAATGGCTGTAATGTGCACATGGGTCTTGCTAAGCAATACTGTCTAGCTAACAAATCAAACTCTGCTTTAGCTAGTTTCTGCTGAACAGACATTTAAAAATAATTTCTAAACTATTTAGGTATCTCTTACCTTCTCCCCCTCCTCTTTACTATCCTAGATCTTCTGGAAGAGGCACCATTAAATTTCTTATTACAAATCAGATTCATGCCTTCCTGAGGTCTGAGGCTATTTTTTCTGTTAAACAGAGTGAACTGTTCCTAGCAAGTCAGCTAAACTTCTGCCAGAGCTTTCCATCCCTGTTTCCTCAGGAGACTGGATGTTCAGGCAGTGATTCATGCCCAGGCACTGCCTCACTCCTTATATGCCAGCACCTACAGCCAGGAGCTGCTGCTGGGATAAAGAGCAGGGAGAGAGGAGGGGAGGCATCTTCCTGCAAAGTCTGGGAGGTCAGGGCTATACCCAGTGTGAAACTAAACAAAAAACAGCAATGAAAAGTTTTCCTAATGTGGGTGAAAATGTGGGAGCTCCTGCTCTCCTATAAATCAGATGATGGTCAAAGAGGCCCCTTGCTCCATGCCAGGAGGCAGTGCTGTTCCTCATGCTAAAGATAACAAATGTGAAAGAATCACCCTTTCTCAAAATTTACATGAAGGCTGCAGGGATCATTAAAAAATTGTAACTCTTTGCTCCTTTTCAGCAGCCCATTGACAAACTCCCTGTAAAACCTCTCTGTCCCAGATTCTTGTCTCTGTTATGCCCCATCCCTCTGGAGCTGACCTGATAGCCTCCAGGAAGACGAATCCAAATTTAGTTTTGAAACCCATTAGTTACCTCTTATTAAACTCTTCTGTGCAGTTTAACTCAGAATCAAAGGCTACATTAATTCTGAATAAAATTGGCCATGCAGAAGTTTAATGTGCCCTAACATAAATTCACGCATTTAATTATTTCAGATGAATGTTCCTGAATGACTTTGTGGGACAAACCCATCTGTTCAAGCCATGGCTGTCTTTGGGTCAAAAATTACAGCCCTTGCAGCCTGGATGGTCCCATACTCCACTATCCCAGTCTGGAGGCTCTGCTGGTGCCCACTAATGTTCTCCCATGGTAATTGTTTTTCTGTCCGAGGTTACACAGCAGAATACAGGGCCAGCTGAACTGGAGACATTCAGATCCTGTGTTGATAAGTGCTAACATAAAAGTGATGGTAATTAGTTTTTGTAGCTGATGTACAAAAAACTGTGAGATTGACCTTTAAGGGGTTAATGACTAATTACCTCTTTGCACCCCAGCAGTAAGAGCTTTTTTCTGTCAAGAAATGGATGGATAGTTAGGAGACAAAAAGACCAAAAAAAATCACTTGACGTCTCTGTCTGTCAGGTATCATAATTTTTCTGATGCTTTGCTTACCCTATAGACAAAACAGGCTTGCTGCCTTTTTTCTTTTTTCCCCTGCTTTTTCTCCTCTGTGAATAATGATGAGAAGATCAGCTGCCTCAGCAAGAATTGAAGAGACAGCTGGTTGTTATATTAAGTAATCACTCTCTGAGAAAGCTTTTATGTAGATTTACTTGTTAAAACCTGGCTTGCTCATGCCACTGCAGTTGTGTTGGGGTGACAGAAGGCTGACTCTGCTCTCCCTGTGCTGCCATGCTCCAAGCCCTGCCAAATACAAATCCAGGGCATCCTTCAAACCAGCTCCCCAGTGGGGCTCTGCGTCCCCAAGGATGGCTTAGGCTACTCAGACACGCAGCCACCAGTTAGGGGATGATACGCAGTGGTACCATTAATGATGTTGATGTCAGTGGTGTCAGGGTAGGGCCTTCCCAAGAATATATTTGTTGGCATCATGCATAGATTTGTTTCATCATTGCCCCCATACATCTTTTGGGCTGATCTGGATGCCTGGAGGGACCTCGGTGCCTTCCCATGGAGCTGCCCTTACAGCTGTGCACTTCTGCAGAAATCCCTGCTAGGGAGGCAGGCAGGCATGGAGAGGAGCCAGGATCCACAAAACTCAGGGTAGGGGGACGGTTGGGCATGCCTGGAGGCTGACATCAGCCTAAACCATGAGATCATCTCCTGGATCAAGGAGGTGCAGACTGGATGAATTGCCCTTCTCCGGTTTCAGGCGAAAGGGAATCTGACCCTGTGTATGTGGATATGGCACAGGGCAGCTCTGCCTTGGCACGAGCAGTTGGCTCGGTATTAAGCAAATAGTTTTGCTGCAAAGAATTCATCTGAGGGAAAAAAATGTGAAACCTGAAACAAAGCTGACACCATTCTTCATCACTAAGATGCTGGAAACTTTGCAGGGGAAGACTTGCAGCCAGGACTGCCTGGATTGCATTTCATACTAGATTAGATGTAAGCAGATGTAGGGAAACAGATCAAGGCATCTTAAAAAATCTTTAAAATACATCAAATGAGAGAGAAAAATCCCCTCTGAAGTAGTAATCACAGAATCCTTTGTATCTTCTCTGGTTGTGTACAGTTCCATTCACGTGCAGTTTGCTGGGTCAGGCTTCAGGGATGGTGTGTGACATTTCTGTGTCTCAGCCTGACTTCACACCCTGCACACCCAGATGGCTGTGTTTCTTAAGGAGGTTATAGTGTGATAAGTCATTCCACTGTAATTTCTGGGTGATGACGCAGCTGTCCTCTCTCCTGGGTGGTAGTGGTGGTGATTTACCAGATCTCCCTGGCATAACTATTGTCCTTCAAGGTCACCCCATACCCTGACTCATCTCAAGAATTGGCATATCCGTGTTGGAAGGAGGGGATGGAAGCACATTGTCACTCAATGCTCCAACTTTTAAAATAGTTCAAGGAAGTAACAGCTGATTTCAGAAAGAGTTGTTCTAAGATGGGTCCAAATTAGCATAATGAGTTTGTCAGCCTTCGGTGGTGTCTGCTTCTGTTCCACACAGAATCACAGAATATCCTGACTTGGAAGGGAACCACAAGGATCATCGAGTCCAACTCCTGGCTCTGTGCAGGACACCCTAAGAGTCACACCATATACTTGAGAGCATTGTCTAAATGCTTTTTGAACTCTGGCAGGCTCGGTGCTGTGACCACTTCCCTGGGGAGCCTGTCTCGTGCACAGGTGGAAGAACAAACCCAGGGTCCTCTCAGAGCTCCTGGCTGAAGAATGAGAATATGTGCCCTATTTTCCAGTGTGTAATACTCAGGAAGATGGTGATGATTATGTTTCAGTGGTGCAAGTATCTGATTATATTGCCATTGTCTGTTACCTAAAAGGAAAGAATTGTTAACATGCGTAAAGCCTTTTAAATAAGATCTAAAAGTTTGATAAATGACTCAGCTTTAAATCTGGATTCATAAGGTCTGTCTTTGTTACACCCACATGTTTAAGAGTTACCTAATTTGCAAGCAGATGCCTCTGGTAGTAGGGACAGCATTTTCTCCAGTGCTTGCAATTCACATCTTCAAGGATGACTTGGAGCCTAAAAGCAGCTAAGGATGTATTCAATGTGCTCCTAGGTGGCTTTGTTAAACAAAATACGTCCTCTTCTGTTTTTTCTCCCAAGATTCTTCATAGGTAATCTGGAATGTTTTGTCCAAAAATAAGGTGTTTTTTTTCTCCATGGGAGTAATTTCTTCATTTGGAAGAAGTACAAAAGCTGTTTAAACATCTCATGGCATTAGGGAAGTGAAGATGTCCGTGTCTAAATATTATCAACCTGTTGCATTTTACCTTTATTCTCTACTTTTGTCTTGAAACGTCAACTGGAAGAATTCAACGTTTTATAATAAGCTGTTGTGATGTACTGTTGGGAATCAGTCAGTTTCTAACCTCAGGGTGACCGTATTTTGATGATAGGTAAGTTTTTAGATACATAGTCCAAGCAACTCAATTGATAATCTTTTATCTTACTATCATGCTATTAAAATCCACGTAAATAAGTTATAAAACACTGGAGTATTGGAGTGGTAAAGTAGAGTTATAATTTGTGAAGCACTGCATAAAGGGAACAAGTGAAAACAAGGTAAGAATCATCTGGCCAGCTGGAAGCATCCTCAAGGTACACAGCTGCATCTGAGCTCAAATCTCACTTGCTGTGGAAATCATCAAATATGCGTTTCTAAGTGGATCAGAATGTACAGGGAGGATAAACAAGTATTCCAGAAGTGTCAGTTCAAGAAGGTAGAAACAGAAATCTTATCAGAAATGACAGTTTTCGTGAGTACTCCTTGTCCAAAGCAGTTTTTTGCTTTTAGTTGCATATTAAAATGCTTTGTAAACACAAGTTGCTGTATTTTTGGCCTTCATTATATGAAATTAGACAGTAATGTTGTCAATGGGTAAGTTTTTCTGAGACTCCAGTGTGAATTTAAAACAACTCTATTGGCAACTTACACCTCCCGTTTTCATTTATAGAAGACAAATCACGATTAAATTTTGTGTCTCATTAAGTAACAATTCTAGGTGTCTTAAACCAGAGTTTGGCAGAAGAGAGCTGGTTCTGACCTAATAAAATGGGAAAATATTTGTACTCTATCCTACTTTCTGCTGCATCATGTTAAACCTGACAGCAGCCTCTGTGTTTGGAATATATCCAAAATATCCTGAACTGACAGCTGCATAAATTAATTGGTATTTGACCAACTAAGTCTGCAGCTGTCAACTGTGATACATATTGATTTTTTTCGTATAATGCTTACTCATACAACACTTCGTTTGTGTTCAGTAAGAGTTTTGAAGGAAAAAAAAAGAAAGTAGAAAAAAATATCTGTAGGTACAGGCTTTATTTTTTATCAAAGGCAGACATACAGGACACTCATTTAGTCTGGGGTCTGCCCTGGTGATCAGTTTGATCAAGGAAATGCTGATGATAATTTTGTTCCAAATTAAACATTGATTATCTTTTTAAAATAAGAAATCCTAATTTTTTGTGTCTTATGTTCATCAGGTATTGGCTTAATCAGAATAGATCTTTTTTATCCTGAATTAGGAGTGGCTCTTGTAAGGGGCTGTGCTTCTGCAATTATAGGACTTTAAGCCTACTAATCAAACCAGTTTCCAAACCACAGCCTAACATTTTCCTTGCTTGCATCTGTGTTTCTGTGTCTCTGACTATCAGATGCATCTGCACAAATTGCCCAGTTCTTAAATCTCTCTAAGTGCAGAAACCTGTGGGTTAGTTTTAATACTGACAATTTGTATTAGTAAGTGGACTATGAGATAATTTCCCTAAGGACAGGTGACAGCCAGCTTTTACTTTGCCAGATGTTTTATCAAATGAAAATTATGGAGCATTTCATTAAACAGGAATGCTTTTGCCTCCTTAACTTACCTCGTAATTTTTTTTGTCCAGGAAAGTAGACATAGGCAAATTCAAGTCTTCTTAGAGTTGAGGTTCTTCTTTGAAGGCACTTAAAAATATAAATAGCAGAATTTATATATTTTTCTTGAAAGTTTGTTCAATAACTTTGGGAAGGGATATTTGTAGGAAGCTTTTGCAAATAATGTTATATATATTACAGGTCTATTCTGAACCAAAACCAACTGACAAATGTGTAGCAGTGAACTGTGCCAGATATGTTTCTGCACACCAGCAGTGTCTCCTTCTGAGATTACTCCAAATTTCTATATATAATCTATTTGGTTCCCACAAAATAAAGTAACAACCTGCTTCAAATATCTTCATACCTTTGTGATATCTCCCGTCTTGGCTGACTCACCAGGGATTAAACTGGGACCTTTTTGGACTTACACATACATATCTTTGCAGCCTCAGCTAAGCAGCCATTCCCTGCAGGCCACTGGAATACTCTCAGGCCTTGGTGGACTGGGCTCTGAGAGCAGTAGTTAACTCATGCTCTGAAGTACTGGTTTGAAAAGTGCACATCGGCATGGGGTTATTTCTCAGCTGTTTAATTTTTTTCCCCCTCCTCCAAAAGCAGAAGAGTTCACAGGCAGCAGCAGCATTTGGCATAATACATTTTGTCAAGAAGCATCTCCCCAGAATGAAGCAATCTGGTCACTCCCCTGTCTGCTGTAAACTTGATAATTAGAAGAGAAAACAGTGGCTGTTCACAGCTTTGCTCTTAAAGGGGATAATGGGGAATTTCTAATTGAAAACAAAGAGGAAAGGACTTTTTCATTGTTTTATATATGCTCTCTTATGCGAGCCACAACAAATACGTGGATATGACATGATCCAAAAGGTGTAGCTTTTATTGGCATTTATACAGAAATGCCAGTTCTCCCCTTTCTATATTACAATAATAGCAGTGGCTGTCTGATTTATATTTACTACAAGTGGGTTGTGGGAGGGAATTTGAAAACTTTCTTGAAGTTCAAAACTCTGCCGTCTGTGTTTTTTGTGTGTTCCTGAGAAAATTGCTGTTGAGTGAAAGTGCTGCGTGTCCCACAGTGTTTATATCTTGAAGGCATCATCCTTGCCTTTTATGGTGTCCAACACACACGTCCAAGCCATGTAGCACTAGCATGGGTAAACGAGCACTCGTCATTAACAAATAGACATGGGTAATATGATCTAATGCTATTTTGGTCAATAGGAAAATTCAAAGTCGTTGAACTTGGTTACATGACTCCTCCAGGCTCCCTTGAGAATCTCAACCCAAAGCAAAAGGGGAAAGAAAGCCCGAGCTGAGGTCACCCATGAGGATCGCAGGGCTTTGTGTTGTGTGGTTGTGCAGTGTGAACTCAGGGCTTTATACGCAGCAGATGTGCTGCACAGCCTCCTTTCCTCATCCCTAGTGCCTCCTGGATTGATGTGTCTAAAAAAGCAGCCACAGTCCATACGGGATTTACTGTTCCAAAGGTAGTTGCTCTTCCTTCATGTCCTCCTAACTCAGGCTCAGCTGAGTCCACACAGGATCCTGGCTTTCGCCTAGAGATAGCTCTGTGCCATCTCTGGATTATGAGTGGGAACAGTGGGTGTTTTAAGGCATTGCTGCTGATTTCAGCTGCTGTGGCTTTGGCCTGCAGAGAGAGAATCTGCCAGGGCCTGGCCATGTCCCCTCTCCTCCCTCCACGTAGCCACAGGACTGGAACAAGGGAATCCAAAAGACTGCTTCTGTGAGAGAGTGGGGAACACGGCCTGTGTCTTGTCTAGTGGGACTTCCTCCTGCTGGTGTCATTAAGTTGGTTTTCCTTCTAGAAACTGAAAGACTAGGCAAGAGCTCATCACAGAACTTCACCCTGAAAAGGTTGAGCTGGCACATAGATGTATTTTCTCCCCTCTTTTTTCTGATTCACTATTAGGATGCTGAATTGCTGACTTTGTTTAAAATTCCTCCTACCATTAGAAGCATATGTTTCTGATTTTCTTTCTTATAATGACGTAGTTTGTGCTATTACCCAAGAGCTGTTTTCTTAATAGGACCAACTATATTTGGAATCACTCTGAATTGCTCTTGAAATGGAAGATTGATCTCAGTATTTCTGGCAATCTTTCACTATATTTCTTTCCCCATAGCTGAGTATTAAATGACTATTCAAGCTGGAACACCTACACCATTTTATTTTAACGTAATTAGATTGGTTTCATTTTAGTGCTGTATATACTCCTAGAGTAGCTGATACAGGTAAACATATTAGCGGGATGGTTTGGGGAGGATTTAGTAAATAACAGAAAGAGGATGTCAGTGAGTGTGAAGGGTTGTGCTTGGCATCAGTTTACACACAAAGGAATCCTCTAAGCTTTAGGGATGTGATCCTGTGTTGACACTCACACATCTGTATCTCAAGCATACTTGAGTGGCATTGTTAAAAGTATCTGCACAGGGCAGTGACCTGGATCCCATTGAAATCCCCTATCCAGAGGACATTAGAAGACCTCATGGGTTTTATTAGTCAGCTATCTTTTTTCTTGAAAAAGGTCTGTTGCTTTTTCACAAGGGAATCTTAAAGAGGTTTCCAGGATGGTGCAAGGCCCAGACCAGCACTGAGCTGAGTGCCCCCTCTCAGGACTGACATTTCTTGCAGTCCAGGACTGGGAGGACTGTGATGGACTAGCTATAACCAGCCCCAAGTGCAGAGAACAGCCATCTCCCACATGGATGCAGTAGGCATAATCATGACACAGGATGTGAGTCCTGAGAGGGTGCACTCAGCTCAGTGCTGGTCTGGGCCTTGCACCATCCTGGAAACCTCTTTAAGATTACCTTGTGAAAAATCAACAGAACTTTTTCAAGAAAAAAAGTAGTACCCAAACTGCCCAAAAGTCCAGGCTCTTTTTGGACTAGACTTTGTGTTTCAGCAACTTTAAACTGTGTGTTTGATTCTGGAAGGAGAAAGTCACTCACCTGATCTGACCCACTGCAGCAAGTGGACTCTCTTATTTCATCTGTTTATGCTACGTAGATCTTGATAACTGGATTTGACTCACGGTTACAAAGGTAGCCAGACTTCGTGGGAGTCTCCTGCTTCTACACTAGAACTGCAAAAGCATCCCATATACTCCTTCCAAAAAGTACTCTACTATTCTTATTTGTCTGGGACTTTGTCAGGGTTTAACTTCTATTTACTTGTGGGTGTATTTCTCAATATATTAAAAGATCTCATATTTCTATAATATTCTGCTCATATAGGTCCTTGCCTTGTGGAATCTTTCAGTTTTTACTATGCAGAATTGAGTGCAGGGTTCTTCCGTATAGACACCCCCGGGTACTTGGAGAATATTTTGGACATTCCTCATGCATACTCTGTAACTGGAAGTGGTCCTGTGTTATACAGAGACTTATGGGGAGCATAGCAAGATCAAAAAAACATTTTTAGAGTGGGATAATCCTGAAAGGAGCACTTGATTTGGCAATAATTCCTGGTGATAATCCAGTTTTTATCTTCATTTATTAAATCCATTTTTTCCCCTTGTAAGTTTTGGTTAACTCAGAGGTTGATTTTAGGAGCACAGTGATGTTGTGTGGGTGAGACACAGCAAGGACCCATAGCCAAGGACATGAAATAGATGGAAATGGGGCAAAGGGAGGGGTTTCTGTGGGGGAATCAGTGCTCTGACTGCTGTGGGTGATTTGTGTCTTGTTTTTAGGAAAATGAAAGAGCATAAGCCCGAGAGCTTATTCTGGAAATGGCTTTATAATAAAGGTTTTCAGCCATTTGAATGGGCAGGTACTTAATTTTTTTTTTTTTTTCCAGTACCAGAGGCAGCTCCTCCACAGCAATTTAGTTTGAAACTCCTGAATGATAGATTTACTTTTTTTAGTTATTCTTTACACACCCTGTGAAGCCCCCAGATCCCCAAGGGTCTGTACTCCCCTGGGTGGAAATTACCACACTGAAGTGTGGAGAAATGAAAAAAAAAAACAAAACCAAAAAACCTCCAAAGAAAATAACAGAAGAAAGCAGAAGCTAACTGTGGCAGGATAAAGCACCTCCAGTAGCAATACAGTTGTGAAGGAGTTAGTAGTGGATGTTTTTCAGGAAATCCCTGTATATTAACTTTTCTTTCCAAGTAAATACTTGAGCTCACATCACCTTTAATTGGCCTCACAGGAGTCTCAGCCAGTCCTTGCCCATTCCTGTGCTGTGGCCACTCTCCAAAGGAGAAGATGGTGTTAAGGGATTTGGTGTCACTGAGAGTGTTGGTGTCTGTGGTTTTGTCCTTGGTGCTGGCCATGGTTTCCCTTCTCCAAAGTGGAGGAAGAAGCTCAGAAAACAGGTATTTTCTGAGCCTATTCCACATTAAACTTTTCATTTGAGGGTCCTAAAAGACCATCTCTTCCCCAAGACTCCTCCTGAAGCCACATGTGCACCAGGGTTCATTGGGTGATGGCATGGCCATACTGAAATAACATTTTTGAAGCAAAATCATAATTATTATTGAGTTATATAAATATCAGCACTTGGCATTGTTGTACAGAGCCAAAAGTATTGCTAGGAGAAAGCAGTTAATTAAGAACTGCTTTTCAGTGCTGTGTTTCTCCTTGTATTATAAATAAAGTGGAACATTGTGAGCAGTTGGTCTTGCTGTTTTGTAAACAATTTTCCTCACATTTTCTCCTCTTCACCTTTGATAATGGTGAGAAATTATACTGCTG
Organism: Dasyornis broadbenti; assembly: GCA_013397935.1. Classification (NCBI taxonomy): domain Eukaryota; kingdom Metazoa; phylum Chordata; class Aves; order Passeriformes; family Dasyornithidae; genus Dasyornis; species Dasyornis broadbenti. The sequence goes on along the minus strand of VZRN01005169.1, from coordinate 1,095,953 downwards.
ATCAAAGAAGCTGCATCGAGTCTGCGCTGGTGGGACCAGAAGCTTTTCCGTAGCTCCGCCAATAGGACTTACTGTCCCATAACAGACCAAAAATGCTCCTCGTTAGGGATCACTACATTTGTAGTAATCCCCTCTTCCTTGGAGACATAACACACGCACATTACTCTAAATAGAAAATATATTTAAACATGATACATGGCTACAGGGATGCTTTTAATATTGAGTAATCCAGGAGAAAGGGGGAATGGAGGAGGAATGGAGCAAGATGAGAAGATTCAAGAAAAAACTTTCCCCAATTTGGATACTGAAGAGGTTCCCAGACAGTTAATTCCTGCTGCATATTTTTGCGCTTCTCACTTAAAATAGAAAAAAAATCTGAAAGTGATCACAAATGCAAAGCATTTGAACAGGAACTGTGAACCCCCTTGCAAACTTACAGCTTGTTCAAATTTGCTTTTACTATTTCATGGACAGATGAGTTTTACAGGTAAGCTCTAAAAACTATAAGCAGCCAAGTGAAAACATGTGCCAGATCATTCTTGCACTCAAGGAAGTGGTTTCCAAATGTTGTAGAGGTGCATCCATATGTGTGAGACTCATGGCAAGAGGCTGGCCATGGTCATGGCTGGAGAAAGATTTGCACAAGGGCCAGAACTTCCCCAGTGTTCGTTGCCTGAGTCAAAACAAAGTCAAACAGTGATCAGTGAGCCCTCAGGCCTGCAGAACAATGGGGGCTCAGATGTTTGTGCCACCAGCTAACCCAGGTCTGTTGTGCCACGTGTGCATGATGCAGGGGTGGCAAATCTGCTGCTTGGCTGAGCGCCTCCCATCTTCCCTGCTCTGCAGGGAGATGCCCACGAGGCTTTGTGTCGATCCGAGGCAGCGAGTTTTGTGTGTAAGATGTCTCGCACAGAGCACAGTGTGCTGCATGTATTACAAAATAGATTTGTCTGTAAACGATGCTGACCTTTACTGTGCTTCCATCTGCTTGAAAAGAAAGCCCTGAGGAGACATCCTCCACCGAGTAGACAACACTGTGATTTCTGTAATCTCCGTGTGGTATTTCAGACTTAGGAAATGCGAAGCCCTTTCATGGTTGTCTCTGACCAGCAGATACCTTAACACCTTCTTGTCCAGTCTCTGGCTGGCAATTCTGCTCTAACCCAAATTATTTCAGTAGCATTGGGTGTGTAGAGCATAGTTGACACAGAACTCCTGTATTTTTGCATACTTTTGCTGGAGTTAGTGGTGTTCCTCACATGACTGACTTGTCTGGTATAAACAGAAAAGCCACATGCAATCTGCCATTGATCATCCTGGAAGTGTTCAAAAAACATAAGGAGGTTTGAGGACATAGTTTAGTGATGAACATGGCTGACAGTTGGATTTGGTGATCTTAGAGGTCTTTTCCATAGCGATTCTATGATTCTGTGATGTGATGTGCATCGTGGTATGGACCATATTATAAACCCATTTGTGTGTGCATTTCTTAGCCTCAAAGAAATATCTTTAAGCATCATTGTTCATAGCTATCTCTCACCACGGTATCTTGGCACTGTGTTTGCAACACTGCAAACAATGAACTACAAAAAATCCTTCTCTGCCTGTGAAGAGGTGGAAGTGTTTTATTAATGGCCGTGAGAAAAGCATTCGTGAAGAAACAGGTCTTTCAGCAAATCTGATGGTAGCAAGGACACAGGTATTACTAGAAATCCTTTGGACTGTGATGGTGATTGAGGGCCCACCCTGGACTAATATTGTTTAATAGTAATTCCTATAGAAAAAACCCCATCTCTTTGCCCAAACACATACTCTGTACCCTCCTGCTCACCTTCAGGAAGCTCTTCCAGAGTGTTGGGTCAGCCATTGGGATATCCTTTGGTCCTTCTCCTTGGAGGTATCAAACCTTTTGTGTCTGACTGCCATTGCTGAAATAACCGAGTCTGGTGGAAAGGCAGATGCTTCCTGGGATAGGATAAGCTTAACTTAGTGCATAAATTCCTTAGATTAGTATTAAAACCTGTTCTTGGATGCCCTAGAGAGCAGAGGACCAGCACAGGCTGAAATACTGTGGTGAGATGCAGCACACGGATATTTGATCAACCCACAGGGAGAATGAAACCAGGCACTGAGCCCAGTTTCTTGTGAACTCTTTGCTCAGATGGGCAAGGCAAATAAGCTCACTTGGAGTCAAGGTGGGGACCAAGTCTTTTTGTTTCCTTTCTGGGAACATGAAATAGTCCTGCCTTTCTCAAGGCATCACTGTGGTAGGATGCCTGCCCTCAAATGGTTAAGTGCTGATGCTTATCTGAGTTATTTCCTGCTTCTTGGGAATGTGTTAAACACTAAATGATGCATGAGCACCTTGGAGGGAGGTGTTACATTCTGTATGAAAATGTACACACACTATTTATTTTTCACTGATGATTTTATTCTGGTTCCAGGCTAACTTGACATGCTAAGCAGGCCCTGAAGCAAAGCATTAATTTGCATTCCTCTAAACAAACATGTCCTCTAATTACTGTTATAAAGGTGATATCATATAGGAAGAAGCAATAGACAATAATTTTATAGGGTGGGACACATGTCAAACTGGCATTGGCATGAGAAAAATGTCTTGAAGTTGTAACAACTTGTCTTTATACTTTGCATGCTGCTTTGCTTGCCCTGAATTTAGTAAGCTCTTGGGTGTGATATTTCCTAGGAAAGATTCTTATCTCAGGGATCAGTGTCTGTCCAAATTGCAAAAATGGTGTTTTGCTCGTCAGTTGGCCTCTTCTTTATGGTTTTTGCTTTTATTATTTCCTTTTTCCCATGCATGTTTTAGCAGGTGAGCACTTGTAATGTCAGCTGCGGACTGAACAGGGCTCTCCTGTCAAGGTAAAGACAGGAGACATTACAGTCTAAATTGGAAGAGCCTGTCTCTGCAGAAGGGATAGTAACAGGCTCCTGACAACCACACAAGGTACAGAGGGAGATCCAGATCAGGCAGTCATTAGAGTTTTATCTTGAGGAATGTGCAATCAAGACAAGCCAAAATCTCTTAGTAATTTAGATTGCAGTCAGCTTTAATTATGAAGCCCAACTTCTGATCCACTCCTCTCCCCCTAGTCACAGCTTACAAAATGTAATTGGTCTCAAAGATGATATATTTATTTTCAAATAGGCTGGTTTGATTTCTGCAGTGTGAAAAGGAAATTAAGCCAGTCTGGTTTCAGTGGCAGACCACTAGACAAGTTGGCATTTGTTAAAGACTTGTGTGTGTTCTTCTGAAGCTGCCATCCCCTACCTTTACCATGCCACCAGCAGTGATGCTGAGAGAGTTACAGGCCCTGCGCAACAGCGCTCTCTGCTCTCCTTTGTGAGGGATAATAACAACAACAGCTTAAATTTGAGCTCGCTTTTTTATTCCATGTGTTGACTAGTAGAGTTACAAGATCTCCCATACAGCATGTTTGAGATTATGACTGTATAATTACTCTGTGTTATTTATTAGGTGTCTCTTAAGAATTTCCCAACTGCTCTTCCTGCTTTCACTTTTTAAAAAAATCTGAAACTATTTAGTCAAAAGTTGGCCATAATATTAAATGAAATTGCCTTCTAGTTATCTAGGTTGAGGTTGTTTTCCTCCTATTTGTACGGACCTTTCCTGTCACTTGTTACACATTTTGTGTACACAAACCCCTCTTCCTCACACTCCGAGAGGAAGATAAAGTGCCTGAAGAAAGAAACCATTAGACAACTTTCCAACACACAAGATCTCTGCAGTCCATTTTAGCAGCAGAGAGAGAATAAAGATTTCATTTAAAGTCCACATCATCTGATTTGTTCTTCCACGTTTCAGCAAAACATGTGGAATGTTACCCCTGACTGCAGCCACAACACCCTGGCAGCACATATGGGAATGGGCCAAACATACAGCACTTGAGGTACCAACCTAGACAGACACTCAGCAAAGAGTACAGGAATATAACCAGCAGAGAGGTGGGGGGAAAATCCATTTTTAGCTATATTGCACTGTATGGATCAGTAGAGTTCAACACCAGAAACCTGTTAACATTTCAGAAAACAAACACTTGTTTAAACGATTTCCTTCCATTAGAATTCAGTCAGAGGCTTCTTTGTTCAGACTCATCCGAGCTGATTATTTATTCTTCATCTGAAAATATTTTAGTTTCCTCAGAGGAAACTGTAGCATGCTTTGGCTAGCAGTAGCTTGAGCTTGCACAGTACAAAATTGCTGCAATAATGGCAATAAATGATGACTTTCACAAATGCATGTTCCCTTTTCTAAGTGGGATTTGTTGTGATAGGGCAGGAATTGTGTGCAGGCGGAGTTGTTGTTTGTACGAATATCATGCCCAGCTGAGTTTACATATTTGATATGATCCTGCCTGACTCCAAGGAGATAAATTAAATTAAGTTCTCAGAAGGGAAGCAATTAGACCATGAAACAATGGCAAAGATAAGGCACTATGGGAGAAAATGTCCTCGAGTAAACAGGGAGTGGAGGGGACTCTTAGTGGAGAAATACACGTTTCCTCAAGTCTCAGTAAATTAGCAAAGCTAAGATTTCTCAAAATTAAAACGAGAACCAAAGGGGCTGCTACACATCTGATAACCCTGGATTTGGGGAGAGAACAGGATAGCTGGGGAATGGTGCTGTCAAGAAATCTCCATCAGAGGTAGGTGCTGGGAAGAAGGTTTTCAAGATGGGTGGACTCCTGGCTTCAGCCTTTTCTCTTGCTTGCCACAAACCTGTTGTGAAATAAGTAGCATTTCTGACATTCAGTGTCCACAGAAAAAAAAGAAAGAGGTGCCAAAAGTGGAGGACCATTTGTGTGAAGGTGTGAGGAAAACAAGGAATCTGCATACTGGAATTGTGGGGCAAGAGGGTTTAGCCAACAGCCTTCAAAGAAGAGACAGGTGGGAGAAGTGAAAGAAGTGTTTGGCAAAGTGTGCTGGTTGTTGACATGAATTTATTTCTTCTAAAATGGAGCAGATCTCCAGGCCTGAAATATGCCTTTGTAGTCACAGAGACAACAGATTTTTTATTATTTTTACTGACTTTTAGTTAAACAAATAATAAATGCTACCACAAGGAAGTACTGTATCACCTTCCTTTTAAATTATCTGATAGAATACTTTGTTTGGAGAACCAGCCTCTAAATGTCTTCCTAGTTACGTTAGTTTTACATTTGTTTACTTTTTTTTTACTTCAACAAGGTTGTTTCTGAAATAAAAGCTAACTGTTTGTAATCAGCTAATAGAGTCAGCAGCTTGCAAACAGTGCCAGTGGGATCCTGAAGGTTTTTTATGTGGATCAGCAAGAGGATTTGGAAGCTTACGATTGTGAGAAGGCAAGGCATATTTTCTGTACAAATATCTTAAAATAGCTGTAGTACCATCTTGTCAGCTTTATGTGACCCAGGGATCCCTACAGAGAAGGATATTGCTTGATTTTTCTTTGGATGAAAGATGGTATCACCATTGGTACTACACATGGGAGGTATCCTCTTTATCAAACAGCATACCTAACCATACTGAATGCTTAGAAATTATTTAAAATATGCTTTTGTCTTAAAAAAATGAACTGATATTGTAAAATGTGTAACAGTCCGCATTTCAAGAGCAGTCACCTGGACGTCATGGGTTTCTGCGTTAGAAATCCATGAGTATTTGAGCACAAAAGTCAGGCTGTGGGTGAGATTTCTTGAGATGGGAGCAGATGGTCATGCTGAGGGACAGGGAAATAGACTCTTCTTCATCAATTCTGGACCGTGATTTGAAGCTCAGTGAGTAAAATGGCCTCTTGATTTCAGCTGCTGGCCTCACTCCCCGCTGTGGATGGACATTTCATCCCCAACACCACTCAGTCTGTTTATAAAATGATGAAAAGTAAATCCTGTTTGGAAGGGAGGATTAATGCAGTCAAGGGTTGCGGTGAGCAGAGAGGGTGTGCACATATCTGTCTTGTTTCATACTTCAAACCATCACCACAATGTCTGAGTAACACACCAACTGGATGAAGAACTGCCAGGTTTCTGGCAAATTCAACAGAGGTGTTAATCACCCAGCTTTTCAGTTTATAAAACACAGGTCACACACATACCTGCTTGAAGTTTGGTAGCTAATTTTAGATTTCTGTCTTTGAAAGTTCTTTTTAGTATTTTTTGCAAGCTGGGGAAGCAAGGAGATGTTTTAGTCTTGGAAGAGGTTAGCGGTATTTGATGGAGAGTCATGCTCTAGGTTTTTCTGACCATCCTTAGAAATGCTTTTCATAGCTGACATCCTCAGCAGATGTGTACATGGGTGAAGTCTAGAACTGGGAAGGATCACAGCGAGTACACAGCGAGTGGATTCATTTTGGGAGGCAGTTGACAGAGTTATTTTCAGAAGGCAGATTCCTTCCTCAGGATTTCTGCAGGGATTGAGAGGTTTTCAAAAGGAGCTGTATGCTTGGTCTGCTGGGTCAATGCATCCTCAGATTGCTCTGCTCAGACCCTGTTCCCAGCTGGCTTATCCTTCTCAGTGAGTGCTGAGAGAGGTCTTGGTTCTTTTTCAGGCTGAAATCCCCTCCCTGGGTGGATTTTTCGACTTTTGAGGGCTACTTCTACTTCAGTCAACTGAAAGTTGAGTTTCTTTGGGCCATTAGGCATCTGTGTTCTTCCTCCCAAGAGGACAATTATTTAGGCCAAAAAAAAGAGATGGAAGTTGTTTATCTGCAGAGCTCTTTGGCCAAGTCCCACCTTCAAATTGTAGAATTGTTATTTGGAAGGAAAAGGAAACCCTGAGAGCCAGGTTAGGATGCAGATTGCCTTCATGTGTTCCAAGGCCTGAGGAAATGATCTGCAGAGCGAGCTGGGAGCCTGAGAGCACCTCTCCAGAAAGTCAAAATGTTGGATGGAGATACACACAGAAATAGGCAAAGGCAGTGCTGGAGCTCCCTCTCTGGAGCTGAGAGATCTACCTCGCCGCAGTACATCAGCAGCCTCTGCTCATCCAGGAGCCCTGTTGTCCTTGCTGGAGGTTGGTGTCCAGCTGAGAGGGGCTTCCTGCTTGCTATTTTGCACTCCCTTCCTTGGGAGACTCCTGGCAGCTCACAAGTCCCATTAACCTGGGTGGCGTTGGCACTTGCCACCAGACTGCAGATCCTCCTGGTCTTAGATGTTTTCACCCCTTCCTAGTGACAGTGGCACCAGGAGTGCAGGATTGAAGGGTCAGGAGGAGCAATAGATTAGATGGGAATGGGCTGAGAAGGTCCTTAAGAACACAAATGAATGTATCATGTCCCAGGGGATAGGCAATGAATAGTGCATAAATGTGCCCAGTCAAAAACATGGACTGGGAAATGTGCTTCACGCAGTGTGAGTGAATGAAAAAGGCCAGAAAGGAGGAGATTGCAGTAAATGAAACTGCATGTTTGTGACTCTGCCCTTCCCTTTCGTTTATTCCTGATTGCTCCCCTGAGCAGGGTCTAGCAGACAGCACAAATGAAAGCACAGGTCTTGGGAAACTGTGACCTGTTGTCACCACATGGCATGGCTGATGCAAACAGCAGCCATAGGCATGACTTCTGTATGTGAGACAGATGTCATGGGGAAGAAAAGAGCTTTCCACCTTCAGGTGGACTTCTGACCATGAGTAAATGGATGGGGGGGAAGCAGCTGAAACAGAGGAGAAAATAAGACATAAAAACAAAATCAGAAATGCAGACAAAGAAGGAGACACGGAGTAACAATTAGACTAATGTGAGATTAAGTGTTTTAACTGTTGACACTGCGTGACTAAGTACTGTGAGATTTGACGACTCAGATTATCTCTTCAGAAGTGTGTTTATGTCTGTCAAAAGCAAAATGACATGTTAGAAACATAGCCTCACCTGCCCCACCTGTATCTGGTACGGAGTTTGCAAAGCATAGTTCAACAGTCTGTTAATCAAAATGATAACAGTGAATTGTGTCTGAGTTGAGCACACGCATGACTGATGCAATATTAACTGCTTATTATAGGCCTGGTTTCAGATCACTGAAACCTGTCTGCCCCTTGGGAAGGGAGTCTGCTTGACTCACTCATTGTGGTGTCACCAGAACGAGCTCAGATGTCTGACACAAGCATGGTGTGGACCGTCTGTCCGTCTGGGGTCACGCTGGGCTTTGGGGCGGGGTCACCTCGGGGGTGTCCCTAAGGAGGGTGGGGGTCCCGAATGGGTC
>VZRN01005169.1:1044658-1087699 GCA_013397935.1 Dasyornis broadbenti | reverse complement strand
CGGGGGGGTCATGGGGGGTGTGACCCCCCCGGTTTGTGGGATCGGGGGCATCCGAGGGACCCGGGGTGGGGGGAGCCAGGGAGGTCCCAGTGAGTTTTTTTGGAGGGGGTCTCGTTTGGGGGGGTCGGGTCCTTTTTGGGTGGGTCGCACCTGTGGGGTGTGCAGATCTGGAGGAGAGGGGCCCCATTTGTGGGGGCTGGGGTGTCCCGAGGGACAAAGACACAAGGCTTGGTTATCTTATCCGCTAAATATCTGCAAGTGTGTGTCCTTGGAGTAAGAACTGGCACTTTCTGCCCATTCCAGCTGACTGGTTCCACTTGGTTTTATCTTTCAGAAAGATATATAAAGTGTCAGAGAGACATTCCTTGGTGTCTGCTGTCTCTGGAGGTTTCTTGACAGCAAGTTTGTGCCTCTGGATGCACCCATTGGTGTGAAGCCACACATGGAAGCCCAAATGTATTTTGGGCATATGGATTCATGGTTGTTTTCCCCTAAACATTTCCAGAGTATTTTTCACAGTGTTTGCTGGTGACTGGTGCCAGCCTGAAGCCCGAACATGTTTCCATGCTAACTCCAGCTCCCTTTGAAATACTCAAAACTGCCTAAACAAATTCCATTGGCTTTGCAAACTTTGATTTTTAATCTGAGGTCAAAGGTGGACTTTTTTAAAGTGTGAAAACAGTGTTTCCAGTCATACTTCAGAGCTATGTGAGTGGGGAGAAATGTACATTTTTCTGTGTGCTTGGTTTGAAGTTCATGATTTCATAATGAAAAACGGCTGAAGTTAGAAGGTTAATGGAAACTCAGAGCCACAGCATTAACTCAGCAGGTAGCTTCCTCCCTCTTATCGTCCTATTGAGAGCACACAAATGTCCTCCTGACTGGAGGAAATAATTATTTGCATCAAATATGTTGTTATTTTAAAATCCCACGACAACACAGAGTAACCTGATAATGCGGTAATTCACAAGTTGAAGTATAACTAGATGGATATAACTAGAGCAATAAAACAGGGTAAAAAGACTAGAACAGGATGCCTGCCAGGATGCTACTCTGATGCAGTTTGGATTTGAACTTCAGTGGGCACTGTGAAGGAAAGTGTGACACATAAGAAGACGCATAATTGGTAAGGACCTGTGCAATTCTAGGTTTTAAGCTAAAGCACAAATCAGGAATTGTATAGGAACATCTGTGCCTGCATTTGTATTGCATTCGCAATTGAGACATTCTGTAAATTTTATTCCAAATCCAGCTCTTGAGAGATCACCAGATCACAGATGATAAGACCAGTGAGAACGCGAACATTCATCTAGAAATGAACTTCTAACCTCATCAGTTTGTGATGCTAATCACATCGCCAGCTACTTTCCCAGCAGTTTGTACTTGTTGTGCTCAGCATCTAGGAAGCACTGATACACTTGCAATTTGTGACAAGACACTGGATTTATTGATGCCGCATAAAGCTGAGGTAATGATAAAAAGGAGAAAGGGCTGATGACTGTTTCATGGTGTATCATAAATGAATGCATCACTCAAATTTAGCAGACAATAGGCAGGAGTGAATGCTATAAAATCACACCCTTTGCCTTGTAACTCCTTTTTCTTCTGGGAAAAGCTGGGCAGTGAGTTGCCTCAAAGGCTGATCTGGAGAATACCTTGTGTGGGACACATGCTCCACCCAGCTCAATGTTGTGAAACGAGATGTGTTTGTTTTCCTAGGGTCCTCCAGCATCATCCTGACAAGCTCTATTGGCAGATGCTCTTTAAGCGGGATACAGCTTTCATTTACTAATTCATCATTATTTGTGGGGAGCAACACAGCTTTTAGCACAGCAGAAGGGGATGTTACCAGAATTCTCTGTATCCATCAGCACTAAGGCTGCATTTGGTACCATTTATTTCAGTCTTTATCTAATAGCTACCTTTCATTCTAAATACCTTGAATTAATTAGATGTATTGCTTAGGAAAAAATGAGTCACCACGTGTGACTTGTATGTGTGACTTGGCTGCATAAAATATTAGAAATCTATAGCACTGTATCTTGCAAGCCAGTTGGTTAGAAAACATTCTCTTGAATGCCATGAAACAACCCACTTTTTCATACTGATTTCTTCTTAATGGCATGAATGAAAACAAGGAATTGACAAAGAGAAATTTGCTGTCATAGTCCTTTGAAGTACATTTATTAACTCTTGCTTACAGAATATTTTTATTCACATTTCTGCTTCATCATGACTTGCAAAAAGTCAGTGGGCAGTGGTAAAACCTAGCTAGAATAATGGAAAAATAACCACATGTCATTGCAATATTGCTCTTTAGCCCTACTGTTCCCACAGCTGGACATGCATCTATTTTACATGAAGGATTTGCTGTCTTTTAACACTAATTGCTGCTTATGACATTAATATTGTGCTTGTTGCTGTCTGAAATACTGGCGTTGTTAACCTCTTAGCTCTACTGCAGAACAGTGCCACAGTGACATATTTAAAAAACATAAATTCTTTCTGCACTGGTTGTTAGGGATTTAAAACCATGGAAAGATTCCAGCCTTCCAGCTTCAGTGCCTATATCACCCTTAAAAATCTTTCAGATACATATTTTTAATGTATTTAACTATCTGAAGATACCCAGGAGGAAGTTTGAAAGCACTTTGATGCTGAGTTACTGTAGGAAGTTACTTGTGTCATGTGGTACCTAATAATCTTCAGAAGTATGGTCCTTGGCTACTAAGTGGCTGTTTTTAAAAATTATATTTCCATGCCATAAGAAAAGAGGGTACTGCAGCTTAAAGTACTCATTTCTGGGCAAGTGGCTGCAAGTATAGAGCTGGCTTCTGGTTTAAACTCCTCTGTTACCTCTCCAAAGGCACTCTGGGACTTTTGTGAATCCGGGTTTCTCTCTCCTAAAAATAGAAACTTATACATAGGGTCCCTATGCTCCACACTGATACATGTAGCAGGAATAAATTAACTTCACTATTTAATTTTTAATTAGACCCCCTTTGTGATAGCCTTTGTAAAACTGGGGAGGTTAAGCTTCTCAAGCTTATTCTCACCTGGTTAAAAACCAATTAGCTGTTATACACAAGCAAAATGCATCCTTATTAACAAAGATTTCTGCTAATTATATTGTTCTGGTTAAATGACTTTTTGCCACTTGATGTATTGAGTTCAAGTCTACTTTGGACTCTACGGTGATGCTGCCAAGACGTGAATCCAGCCAAGTGAGACCCCCAGCAGTCTTGACTGATTGAAGATTCCAAGATTTGGCCCCCCTGAATTGTTCCACAATTAATTCTGCCCATTGCTGGGAGTTTTTTTCCTCTTCCCTCCCTGTGCTTCTTCCTGAGGACTACATGCAAAGCAAACCCAATAGCAGTGGAAGTAGAAGATGTATTTTTGTCTCTAGTATCTGGGAGGATTGAAAATAAACCAGGCTTGAACATCAGTAGCCTTCACTTAGGCTTGGAAATGGCAGGTTCAGGTATGGAGGGCTGGAGTCGTGTTCTCCTCTGTCATTTATGAGCTGTGCAGTGGAGCAGCTCCAGGACTTCCAGCAGTCCCACTGCTTTCACACAAGTGTCAGGAGAAGTGGATCTGCCTTTGAGTGTGGTTTTCTACTCTCCATGATTGAGGACAGTAACTCATAATGAATACGGAGTGGCACGGTCTGCCCTCCAAGATCAATCCCCCTCTGTGCAGAGCTTTCCCACTTACTCTTTTATGGTACAGGGTGTATGTGACTCACCCAAGGGCTATTGGCACTTCCTACAGGCAACTGGGGGAGCAGTCTTCTGTGTAGGAGTCCTAATACAGTGATGATGAAATGTGGAAACCTGCCTAGCCTCTTACTTATCCTTCTGTCTCAATAAATAAAATAAATTGGCTTCCCTGTAGTCTGGTGGGAAGGAGAGGGTTTTCTGACAGGTTGCTGCTGATGAATTTGTCATGTGGCTTGTCCCTGCAGACTGAATGCTTGAGTCAGAGCCACTGCCTGATGCCAGCTAAGGATTGCCCAGGAGCCCCAGGAGAGCTGTGCTCCAGCATCCCAGTCTGCCAGGCTTCCCTGCTCTCTAGACACGTGGCCCTGGGCCAGCCAGGTGGGCAGGGTGCAGGAAAGCACAGCTGATGCACAGTGGCCCCAGGGACACAAACATATCAAGACCTGATCAAGACTCAAACCCACACCTGCTAGGAGAAGCAAAGTAGTTATTATTGTACTCCCTGCACCCATAGGGTCTCCAGCCCATTTTGGAGGGCATTTGCTCTTCCTCTCCGTAGGAGACTCCTGCAGCTGGGCAAGTGTGACACTGTCGGCCGCTGGCATGGCACTGAGGAACTGCAATCCGCTTTAATTGTCATGTGCGTGCCCAGTCTGATGAGACTTAATCAAAGCTCGTGATTTTTCAGTCTGCCCAGCAACAGTTGGCAGAGCTGAGCATGCAGAGGATGATTCAGCTTCATTGGAGGACAAGAAATTTATGTTCAGGATGTTATTTGTGCTTGGCTGCCCATTTTCTTTTCTGCTTCTCTTGTGGTGAAAATGTGGTTTTGAGGCGTAAACCTCTTTGGATGTGACTGTAGAGCATAGCCCTGCTTCCTGCTGTGAACCAAAGTGTCTTTTTGGTTGCATCACTGTTCTCTGAGTACATAAAACACCTACTTGTCCTTATCATCAGCAGTTCAGCTCCACCTCACCCATATGCATTAGCTTTTAGGGTAACCCAAAAGCTAAAGATTGTGTAAAAGTCACAGCTGGGCGTCCCAGCTCTGTCATGTCTGGGTGACAGCTACATTTGTTCCCCATATGGTGGAATGAAATACCTGATTTTGTTACATCTTTCAACTCTTTGCTTGTCTAAATAGGCATTTTTCCATGTTTTTGTGTACGTTACCTATGCAGGTGCGTGGGTGTTACAGCATTCACCCTTCATTAGTATGTATTCAAACCAGTGAAGGAGATAATAGTAGACAACAACACCAATGTGTCTGTGTCAAATGGGTATTTCACGGATGGCAGGGCTTTCTTCTCAGAGGTGCAGTGTCTGCCACCAGGTTTCAGATAGAGCTGAGTGTATGAGTACACACTGCATTCATCTGAGAGCCAGGAGGCCACACAAAGTGTTATACCAGTTATTCAGCTCTTCATTCACTGAAAACTAATAAAATCTCATTTTGTGAGGCAATGTACAAGGATAGTTGCTCTGACTGCAGCCAGATCACTCTTCCAAGAGTGTCAGTCTTCCTGTTTTTCAGGGGTTTTGCAAACAGAGCCTTCTTTTATGTTCCTGACACACATCCAGAGCAACCCACCTCGGCCCAGGTGCTGCACACCACCTTTGACTGCACGTGGCTCCTCAGTCTCCCAGGCGAGGGAGTGGGAATCCGCTCTAATTACTGGCTGCACATGTAAATCCACAGTCCTCCACACTGCAAAAACAGGGCTGCTGCCAAGAACTAAAGGATGGTACACTGTTTTTGTCTGAGATAAATCCTTGCAGACACTGCTTTTATCTTTTTCACCTTTAATTATTAATTCGTCATTAATATTTGTTTTGATGTGTTTCACATTAAACAGCCTGGAGGTTTTTGCTCAAGTTTTGCAAGCCTTTTTGATTGCTACCAGTTGGGATCCACCAATTGGAAACTGTCATTCTAATGGTTTGGTCTGCTTCTTGTGGAAGTCAGGGATATTCGTGAAATCAAGGATGGCACTGACACAGGGATATGCCTGTTGCCTTGAATAGGCTGCCAGATCTACTGCAGGAATAGAAGCATTCCAGAAGGTTATCTGGACCTAATCTTCCCACTAGACTCGCAAGTTTTTGTAATAGAAGACTCAGAGCTTGAATTTCTTTCCCTTGAAAGGCTGCTGAGGAGCATTCACCCTAAAATGCTTCAGACAAGTGAGCACAAGGTCAGCACCCAAATCCAGGTGTGTGATCCAGGAATCACTCATGTTTATTCTCAAAGTACCTACATTAATTTGTTATGCTTGGGGGTGGTTATAAAGTTCTACTGGTGCCTGGTGAAATCCATGAATCTGTGCTGAAAATGTTCAGCTTTTGTCTGAGCTCTGTTGTGATCTCACTAGGGATCAGAAATTGCAAGGTGCATGTGGGTAGGTTTTGTCCCAGCCAGTTAGTGCTACAGCTGATTAACTACACAGCTCAGGTTTCCAGCTATGGAATGTCTCCAGCCTGACTTTATCACTGTGAAATCTCTTGAGAACATTTTACGCACGTGGTACATAAGGCTGGGATTTGCTATAGAAGTCATGCAGTGCTAGGGAAGAAAGGCCACTGAAACGGATGAAAATTTTTCTGGGTCTTCACTCCTGAGTTACAGGAGGTTATAGAAGTGATGGGTAGGATCTGGAAAATGAAATGGAGAGAGGTCAGGTTGTATAATCATGAGACAAAGTGACCTGACAGCTCTCCATCCTTTCTCCTCCATGTGGGGAATTATGCACTATGTAGGCCCCAGAGGAGGCAGCTGCACTAACAGCAGAATCACTCAGCATCCTGCTAGGACACTGGATCAGGACAAATCCCATCCTGGCCCATTGCTTTGCCTACAGAAAATTACATGCCTAGTTGAAGTGTTAAATCGTGAAAAAACTAAACAGGAAACAATGTTAATTTTAAAATTATCACCATCTGCTAAGGCTGATTGAAGTAGGTCTTTTTGGTGGGCATCCCTCTCCTGAATTTTGCCTGTTCCTACTTCCTTCAGACACCTGCTCTGAGCCACTTGCTGCTTGGGACCAACACTGGACCCTTTTATCACAGTCTCCTCTTCAGTCATAGCTGAGGCAAGGTTATGAAATGACTCAACCCTCCATGTTTACCTTTGTGTACCATCTTCTAGGGCATCCAGGGTCTTTCTCTTCTAGCTGGTTTTCCAAAGCAGACGAGATTAACCTGATAGAAGCATAGAAATCTTAAAAATATTAGTGAAGACATGAATTTCTTTCCTGTGTTGTGAGCAGTCTGTGTTTTGAAGCCCCCACATGACCCCAAAGTTCAACTCCTTGTCTTTCCAGCCACAGAGATTTAGCTAATTTGGCCAGGCAGTCAGCATATGGGCACTGAACCATCTGGCTTTGAGCTGGAATTAGCTCTCCCTTGCCCAGTCGTTAGATCAAGCAAGGCAAGATATGTAATGTGGGTGGGAACAAAAGGTATCACGGGTGGTAGGAGATCAGAGGAGGTCAAAAAACACCGTCTGGCATGGGGACATAGCACCATTACTATGTTTCAGCTCATAAAAAGGAGCTCTCTTTTATTTTTAATGCAAAGGAATATTCAATACTGAATCCAGTAAACCTCCTCCAGCTCTTTGCAATAAGCAAATTAAGGATACAACTTCACGAAATGCCAGCAATCTAAGTGTAGTAGGAGAAAAACCAGATGTTTTGGCTTTTCAGACTCTGTAGAGCCACCTTTGCTGAGCAACTGACATCTGCCTGGTTTTGTTCACATCTCTGCTCTGTGTCTGAGCTGAGGTTTCTCTAAGTTTCACATTATTTGCATGTGTGTTTGTGAGTGAGAGAGGGGGAGACTGCTGCCTTGAGATGGTGGGGGCCAAAGCCCTTTCTGCAGCCACAGAAGCTGTCACTGCTGCTGGACCACGTTCTTGTTGGCTGTGGTGGGAGGACATTGTGGGGGATATGAAGCAATAGAAATTAATCTCAGGGTCATTAAACTTCCCACCTTTCTTCTAAAGCTGCCTCCATGGATGCCCATTTCAGGGGAACGTGGTTGACTTGGTGACATCAATCTGGTAGCCTCCTACAATTTGGACCCTTGAAAATCGACCAGACATGTATGATGTGAGGCACCACACTGTCCTCCCTCCCTTTCATATCCCAAACATCAGCAATAGTGTGTGCAGTGACTGTCCCTCTGTACTCATCACTGGTGAGGCGTTACCCCCAATCCTGGGGTCAGTTTTGGGCCCCTTGTTACAAGAATGGCACTGAGGTAAGGCAGTGCAAGTCCCATGCATGGTGTCAGTATTGGAAGGTTTTTTGGGAGCAGCAACGGTAGGCAGAGTTCTGCTGCAGCCAGCCAGCCATTTCCAGGACAGCCACAAGTTTCCTTCCCCATACCAACCCCTGCCATCTCACTCTGCCCCACTCCCCTCTTGACAGAATTGCCCTGGTTTCTCCTTGAGATTAGGCTGGTTTGTTCACATGTGTCCTCACATCATTCTGAGCCATCATGAAGATTTTTTGGTAGTTTTCTTTCAAGTGGAAAGCAATCTGATATGATGACTCCCTGTGAACATGTGTGAGACTATCCTGCTATCTGTTGAAATTATTGACTTGTTTCAACCAAATAAGACAGCTAAGCAGAGGTAAGTTTCCAGTATCTTCCAGAGCAGAAACTGTGATTTAAACACTTTCTGTGGCAAACTGGTGAATTCATCAACCCTCATGCTGCTGGCAAACCTCTCTCCAGGGTACGTGTGGGAATAATAGGACGTTGATACTCAAAGACATTTGGTTACTCAAAGCCACAAATCCTTACAGACTCCGGCTTTGTTGAGTCTGGCTTTTGCAAAATTATTCATGCTTTCCTGTGGCATTTTACCCGTGACACGTGCTGTTCATGGAGGTGCAGCATTAAATGTCACATCTTGCAAATGTAACACTGGCTTGGAAAGAGTTTTTGTGGAGGGAACCTGCCCTACTTAAGCAGCTCTCGTGTTTGTCCAAGGTTTTTGTATGGTATTCTTCTAACTGATCCTGGTTTTCAGTGTTAAATATGATAGATGTTAATGTAAGTGATTCAATCGTGGTTTGTAGCTGGGATGTTTAATGTGCTTTCCTGGCAGATCAGCAGCCAAAGCAACAGCGAAATCTGGGTTCTCTGCTTTTATCAATGCGGAGTGCAGCCCGTCTAATTAATGACCCACAGCAACATGCAGCAGGTTTAATGCCAGCTCTTTGGCCTCTGGGATGGTTAGGAGCCAGCAGAGATGTACAGAAAGCTCAGTTATTAAAGGATTTAGTTTCCCTTGTTGTACATCAACTTCCAAATTTTAATCCCTTGCTTCTTAAAAGCAATCTCCAGCCAAAGCCCATGGAATATATTGATTTTTAAATTTTTTTGGCAAACATTGCAGTGAGAATTGTTCATTGGAGCTAGATCTGGACCTGTGGGGGCTTGTGTACTTCTGGTGGCAATGAGCAGGACATGGTGTCTCTGTGCCAGCCAGTGGCAAGGGAGGATTTTAGCATCACTGGGGTGCCATGTCATGTCCTCCTCACCACTCCTGCACTACAGCACAGCCCATTTGGCAGGATAGGAACTGCCATGCAGGGCCAAATGCCACTCCTGGTCAAGTCAGGTCTTGTTTTGGGGATGTATTTCATCCCCTTTGGAGGCGGATGTTTCTGTGTTTCAGCAGTAGCAGTCAGGGGAAAATGACAATTCTCCTATCAATGCAATGACTCCACAGCAAGCAAAGGGGGCCAGTCTGCGCTTGGGGCTCTGCTGCAGATCAAATACTCTTTTGTCAGCCCTTGTTTGCACAGCTGCCATGCCCAGAAAGCTCACTTGAAGTCCTTGGTTGCCCCGTTCAGTTTTCTGCTTTAAATCTTGGCTGCCCATGTGTTAAAATATTGCTGCAGTGCAACATTGCCTTCATTCATTTGTGTTGTTGACACCTTTGTAAGAGCACGTGGCAGAATCACAGACCTGAAAGTCTGGAGGGGAAGCTTGATAATTCTGCATGGTTGCATCAAGCCCCGAGGTTTGTGTCTGCCTGAGACACAGCATCCAACTCAGGGCTGCTCTGAACAGGGGGAATCCGTCCTTTCTTTTCATAGTTTCATAATTTATTTCTAAACTTCTCGTAGTTTCTTACAAGGGTTAATCCCTCTTTATGTAGGTTTTTTTGGTTGTTTTTTTTTTGGTACACTTAAATTTC
Source organism: Dasyornis broadbenti (assembly GCA_013397935.1). Taxonomy (NCBI): domain Eukaryota; kingdom Metazoa; phylum Chordata; class Aves; order Passeriformes; family Dasyornithidae; genus Dasyornis; species Dasyornis broadbenti. The sequence continues at coordinate 1,077,760 of VZRN01005169.1, read as the reverse complement.
CGTGATTATCACTCCTAGTTTTATTTTCCTTTTCCTTTTCCCATGGATTGCAGCATCTCATGGGCCTTGTAGGGTGAAAAGTCCTGAATGTAAAAAAAGGAATTAGCCTCTCTTTATTTGTATTTTTATTTCTAGATATCTTCTTTCAGTCTAATGGCCTCAGAATATTCCTGAAATTGAATAAAGCAAGGGTAGCTGGGGGTGACACCTGCCCTTTGTGCCACAGATGGAGGATTTCTGGAGACGCATCGGAATGTGGGAGATGCAAGCAGCACATGGGGTTTGCCAGGACAGAGGGGAAGCATCTGTGATGTGATGTGATGTGATGAAAGGGAGGTTGAAAGGGTGGTAAGGGCAATTTTCCTTAGTTCATATCAATTTGTGTAATCAGATCTAATTTACTTTAAGCAAGTCCATGCTTTGATGTTCACTTTCAGGGCTTTTTTTCTTTCTTTGGAAACAAGTAATGGGAATTGCTCTCACCCCAGTTCCTGTCCATGTCTTCTCTGCTGCAGCCATAATATTGCACCATCACACACCCCGAAAGCATCAATGAGTTGCTTCATGCAGAATTAATCAGGCAGATTTCTCTATTGCAGCGTGGGACCCACATGTTGGGAAGGGAGGAGTCTGGAGAGGGAGGAGAGAAGAAAGAAAAGGGCTTCCGAGAAGTGGGGTTAAGATTCTCTCACTGAGATGGGAAAGAGAAGGAATTGAAATAATATGGCCCATTGATTAAGATATTACTCTAGGATTGAGGAATCTTGGCCCTCTCTGCTCCATTCTCTCTTGTGATCACAGAAAAACTTGTAGTTTTTCTGCACAACGCTTCCCGTTCTGTAAAGTGAGAGCAGCACCTTTTAAAATAATAAATCCTGTCTGTCTTGAGTAGATCAGACAGTCCAGTGAGTATTTCTGCAGGGCTGCGTGCAGGCATTTGGAGGCTTAGCAGAATGAATCCTCTGAACCTTTGAGACTCACTTGGTGCTCCTAGAGGGGGATAAAAATGGAGTTAATTAACCCATCCCCAAATCCCTCCTGATCCGTGACCAGCAAGTAGCTGCCACTTCACAATGCTTTCTGTGGCTCTTGATGTACCCAAGTATCCCTGCAAACCAGAAGTGAGTGTCTGGCTGTTACTCACATGTCTGGCACTGCTGATCTGCTTGCAGAGGAGTGGGACAAATTTGCTCCATCCCCATTGGACTTTGTGGTACCAACAAAATGTTGTAATGATGCCACACCCGCTTGTCCAAACCCCAGCGTGTTATTGAAATGAACATTGTTCATCTTGAAAGGATTAATTATTGTGTACCAAGGCTGCAAGCGATTGCTTGCTCATGCTTTAAAGGGAGAAAAGAAGCACACGAATTTCTGTATGAATTTCTGGAGTGAGTGGCAGAGGAGCTGCTGCTGGCGGCAGTGACCTCTGCTGGGAAGCCTACGGCTGCCCTGGTCCAGCTTCAGCAACACAACCCCCATTTGTCTAAACTGTAGGTTTCACCCCAAGAGTGAACCCCATGTTGCTCATTTCTTAAATTTTAATTCCATTTTCTTTTTAATAGCTTGTCATTTGAGAGTTCCTCTGAGTAGAGAAATGCTGTGCAGGACAAGCTGCTTCATCTGCAGGTGTGCAGTGTATGCTTGGCCAGGGATATTAAACTCTGCACAACACCATGACTGAGCCCTTGCTGGTCTTGGGAAGGCTGGGAAAAAGGCAAGGAAAATGCCTCTTCCCCTTCTCATCATGCCCCCGGAGAGCAGCAGCCACCAGCAGCTGGGGTGGCTGCTGTGCACAGACATCACCTCCCAAAGGGACGTCGTGCTCCAAATGCCTTCATCCCTATGAGGCATCGCTCTTTGTGTCCTTTGGGGGTGATTCAGCTTCTTCAGCTGTCTTCTCCCAGATTGCATTTTGTATTTGCTGTCTTCCCAAGTGCTCGTGTCCTGCATCTGATTTCAAAGAGGGACAGATGGGCTCAATACAGAGGACCCCGTGAGGGTGCCACTAAACCTTTTCTCCCCCCTTCTCTGTAGCACTGAGCAGGTTTATCAGCCCTCTGAGAGCACAGGGCGCGGTACCTATTTGGTTTGCAAATCAGGGAGGGGACAGGGTCTTGTGGCAGCCCCAGCGCTCAGCGTTGCATCTCTGATGAGCACTCTCCTGGCCTCTGCCTCCCTGGCTGTTTGCTGTGGGTAACCATGTGTGTGATGGTTAGAGCTTGCTGCAGCTGTCCCACAGGGGCCTAGGCTGCTTTGGGGAACCTCTTAAGGTTCTCAAAAATAGAAATGCAAAGCGTTAGTGTATGCATGGTGAAAACCATACCACACACGAAATTGGGGACTTTAAACAGTTAATCTTATGTCAGATCTTTTGTATTAAACTGCCATCATCATGATGGTAGGAGGAACACAAAGTATTGTGTGAATGTGCATGGTGCATAAAGGAAAATGGATAAATAAATATAATAGTTTTCATTAAAAATTACTTATTACTTGAAGTGTTACTTGTAACATACCTTCGACTAAACTAAACAAGGCAAACCTGCCCTTGTCCTAACTAACCCTTAAGGGGCCAGGCACTAGACCTGCAAAACAAAATAAATGCTTCCAAACATTTGCTGTGCAAAGCCAAGTGGGTGGTGTATTGGTTTCCTGTTGCAAATACTAAGAATTTAATTTGCAATGCACTCTACCTGGAAATTTTGCTAAAGTATCATGGCATTTTCCAGCCATTTATGTAGAATGAAGAGCCAAGTCATGTATTTGTTGCTCTAACATCCTGCAACACATTATATTTGAGTTTGCTTATTGTTGATGTTAAATTTCCTGTGTGTGAAAGTCCTTGCATGAACACAGCTTTTGATGACTGATTATGGGCATAAATTCAGGTCAGTCATAATCTTGCCAGTGAATTCAGAGGAAATTGAATTAGTCTGCATGCTTATGGGAAAGATCCTGCTGGGCACAAGGGACCTTCTGCTCTCCACATCATCACACAGGTGTTAGGACACTTGTAACTATAGAGGATAAGGTCCTGACACGTGATTAAGTATCTTAATTAAGCTACTTGAACCAAGAAACGTGTAGAGAGTTTTGCATTTGCTGACAGTGCATGTTTACTTTCCTTCTGAGCCTACCCATCTGTTGCTTAATGAGTGGCCTCTTCTTAGCATTTTCAATCTTTCTCTTGCTGTTAAAATATTGTCTGGAATTGGTGTAATTAATATTCTGCCCTGGGATTCTACTGGGGTAGTCTCTTCAGGGTTTGCCAAGTTAAATCTATCCTTTCCAAATTATTTGTAAACATTTAAGGAACAAAACCATAGAGGAATTGCTGAAGTAGCTAATAAGACATGTGCTTATAGAGATGATTTTTCTCTTTAAAGCTAACTTTTTGGCAAGAGGCTTGGTGGGAATGGTGAGGTTGTAGAAAAGCCATGAAGACTCTTGGAGCTGTTGCACACAGTGCTTGATAATGCTGCAAGGAAATTTGGGCATCAAGACGAGGCTTAACATCAGAGCAGCACGAGTTTGGTGGGAAGGAGTGTGGGGCTGTCATGTGGCTGCTGATGCCCTGTGCCAGCAGCCACACGGGGTCAAATCCCTGCTTTCTCCCTGCCAGCCTGCACCCTGCCTCTGTCACTCCCTTGCACTCTACAGCAAAGCTGTCCTGAGAATTCAGCCTCCAACCAACCATCTTCATTCGTCTGACAGAGGAGCTCTAAACCTCGAGTGCCTCAGATACTTGAACCTTACACATTTTGGCTTCAGAGACAATTGAAAGAAATTTCTCTCAATAATAACTGTATTCTGGGCTGTGAAGCACTTTGGACTATTTACTTTTGTTGAAAGGGCCCTAAAGATTATCTGGTTCCAATCCCCCTTCCATGGGCAGGGACACCTTCCAATAAATCAGGCTGTTCCAAGCTCCATCCAGTTCAGCCTTGAACACGTCCAAGGATGAGGCATCTGCAACTTCCCTAGGCAACTCGTGCCAGGGCCTCACCACCCTCACAGTAAAGAATTTTTTTCTTAGTATCTGATCTAAACCTACCCTCTTTCAGTTAAAAGCCATTATCCCTTGTTCTATTACTACATGTCCTTGCAAAAAGTTTATGATGTTGAATGAAACAGCGACAAGTAGTATGTAGCTACAAATAGCTTTGTGTTTTGCAGTCCTGTGAAAAAAAATTAAAATCACTGTTTCATTGTATCTTATCTTGTGTTTTTTCAGAATCAAGCATGAAAATATAGTTGCCCTGGAAGACATCTATGAGAGCCCGAACCATTTATATCTGGTCATGCAGTTGTAAGTACTGAATCTAATGAAGTTTTTGTGTCAAAATTGCCAACTCTTCTGGTTTTGTTCTTTAACCCAAAAGATGGGATATGTGCGAGGTATTTGTCTTGTGTGCTACAGACTGCAAAATCCCTGGAGGGTAGTCAAAAACTACTCTCCAGTTGTGGTGTGCTGGGTTGTTGTGAAATTGAGAATTAAATTGTTTTGTGACTAGTCTCACCCAAATCAAACGAGAGTGGTTTTGTGAGATCACATAAAAAAGAGAGCAGAATAGACAGACAGGGCAGAGGAGTAAATTACAGTTGAGAAGAGCCAGATGTGCCATAGGGAAGCCTGGAGCATCTGACAGAGGCAGCTCTGGGGTTAAATACCTCAGGGGAAAACCCTTGGGGAAAATGCTGGTCCCTTGTCTATTGGTAAGGCATGGTGATGTCCTTAGAAGTTGTTGTGCTGGCATTGTGGGGAGAACAGTGCCCTATGAATTTTTAGTGTGTTTTTGTAGCTCTGCATTTCAGTTTAGAGTGCTACAAAAGGACTTGCAGCACTCTAAACTTGGTGTTGTACAAATTCCAACAAACCAGCTGGATTGTGGGAAGTACCAATTTTGTGATAAGTTGATTCACAAATCCTTAGTTTTGTTTAATCTCTTTAAAAAGATAAATAGCTATTATTCCTACTTATTATTAGCTTGTTTAATGTAGTGTAACCATCACTTTGTAAAATCCTTGCATCCAGATATTTGGGTTATATGAAGTGTAGTTCTGTAATCAGAGGTGGCACCGAGTATATCTTGGTATAAATTTCTACTTGCTCACTGTTCAACACTTACTAGGGATTGATCCCTTCTGTTATAGCTGTACTTGTAGATCCAGCCAATTAATTTTCCAAAGGCCAAGCATTTAGCTGTCCCTGAAGCCAGCAGCCAGAGCCCATCAGTAGCATTTGGGGTGGCAGCTCCAAACAGTCCCCAGCCCCAACAAAGAGCTGTGCTTTGTGTTACAAAATAGACCAGGAGTACTAAACTGAATGCAGGGAATAACCTTTCTGCAGTTTTTTGGGGAAAGGGCTGTGTTATCCCAAGGTGGAGAGGACAAGAAGGCCAGGTACTCACCCACATCTCTGTGGACATTACATGAAGGATGGTGCAACCTCTGCACTGCTTCTGAATTTTCATCAACAGTGGGGCTTGGGATCAATTGGTATCAACAGTTGGGTGGCAGCACTGCAAAGTCTAGGAGGCTCAAGATCCATTCTGCAGGTCTCCTTTCACGGATTCCTGTTTGGGAGAATGTACGGATAATCTCTTGTTTCCAAGGTAACACCAACTTGTTGATACAATAGCTGTGAATCATTGCACAGCATGAAGTATCTTATCTATTTGTTTACATTTCTGCCCTGATTATTATTAGATTCCTTGTAGGTATTTTAGCTTTTCATTTTTGTGTATTTCTCCTAAACAACTTCTTTTAATTTTGCCTATATTTAAAACTTGGGTTCTGATATGAAGCAGAAGAGGTTCTGATCAAGCAGCTTTAAGAAAGCAGCATTTAGATTGTATAAAAAGAGGGGGTAAAATCAGGGCCACTCAAAGATCCATATCATGAGCACAACAAATCTCAAATCCATATGCCCTTCTCCCTGGGTCATTGCTTGCTAAGTGGATTCTAGCTAATACTTCCCAAGGATTATTTTGTGGTATGGACAGCATTTTCATTACCAACCTTTAGAGCACTCCTTGCTGTGTTGTGGAAAATTCACATTATAGCCCCTGAGCAGCACCTCTGTGGGAGAAGGCTCTTGAAGGCAGACCAAGCCTCCCTGTTTATGTTTGTCCTTGAGTACATCTACTTTTGCATGAAAGCCATGCTTGTTAGCAGGCCAGCTTGAAGGATAAATATCACACCTCATTTATTCTGTCAAAGATATGGGCAAGTAAAGGTCTCAGTGTCTGTGCTGGAGTTGGAAAGAAGGCAAGTTAAGAGGCAGCTGTCCATGTCTACTCGACACTTAATTTGTTCCTGCCAGTCCCCCTGGGATCTCTTCCCAGGGTTATGTAGCTGTTGGTGAATCTGCCCTGCTTGTTTCCTGGCATGTTCATGGGGAAATAAGATATCTAGCTTTGGTTTCACCACCTTGTTCTCACATATCTTGTATATAAGCCATCACAGAACTGTTCAAACTGACACAATTCTCTTTGTGCAAGGTGGACCAGAAGCCCAGGCTGGAGATTCCTGGCTGTGACAACTTGGAATTTCATGTGCTGTCTCAAAGGGTTGTACTTTTCTTTAGAAGGGGCTGGGCTGGGCTATTCTTTATTTATTTATTTTCCTAAAGTACAAGATATTCCAACCCAGTGCCTCTAAGTTTGGCAAGGTTGTGGACAACTCCTTGTTGTCTTTCACTCGCAGCAGTATTATTCAGCTTTTCTATGAGGTGGTTACTGGTGCAGATGCAAAGCAGAATACAAATGTAGGATAATTTCTACCTCTCCTGTGATGACTCTGCCAAAATTTTGCAGGCACTATAGAAAAATACTGTAGAACATTTGTTGTATTTCCATGAGGATGATGTGCTTTCCAACCAAGAACACATCTGCTCCTTCCCAAGCTTAGATTTCCTATAGTACTGTTAAGACCTACATAGGCAACAAAGACAAAAACTAAAATGAAACTTTAAAAGTTTTATTGTTTCTGGATGCGGGGTGAGATTTCCCAGAGAGGATATTGTACAAGACAGGAGGAAATAAATTGCTTTCAGAAGTAGTTATATTGAACTATCTTGGTGTAACAGTGAGCTCTGTCAATGAGCAGTTATAGCATTTTTGGTTGCTGTTGGTGCCACTTGGTAAGAATTACCCTACCGTATTTTGTAAGTGATCTACCTTGTTTCACCTGTCAGTATAGGGAAAAATCTTGATAATTAGTTGTGGTTGATAATGTCAGATACTAATGTTCCGTTAGCATAATCAGCCTCTTTGGGTATTGATGATTCATCTTCTGCATGCTGGAAAATAATGCATAAAAATGGATTTACATAAACACATGGAATCTTAGAATAATTTAAGTTGAAACAAACCTCAAAGATCATCGAGTCCAACCATCAACCTGTCACTGCCAAACCCACCACTAAACCATGTCTCCAAGTGCCACATCTGTGCATCTTTTAAGAACGTCCAGAGATGGTGACTCCACCATTTCCCTGGGCAGCCTGTTCCAATGTTTGACAATCCTTTCACTGAAGAAATCTTTCCTAATAATCCAATCAGAACGTCTTTTCTGTCTGAGTTTTATGGGTCCATTTGCAAATGCTGTTTCTGAGTGTGCTGCCCAGGCAGATCAGAGCAGATTCCCAAGGTTTGACTCTGACTTCATCTCTATTGTTCACCTGCATTGAAGCGTGAAGCAGCAATGTTTGGTTTCCCAGAGATTTTTATGTAACCTCCACTACTCAGAGCCACAGGAGCTGGAGCTGTTGCATCTCCAAAAGCATATAGGACCATGTTAAAAATTTATTAAGGCAGTAATTTCCTTATTCTCCTTTATTCATCCATCCATCCATCCATATTTGCTTAAAATATGTAGGAACTTAATATTTTTGCTATCTCTACTCTTCTGTCAAAGTTGGTTGAAATTTTCCCAATGGATCAGAAGGGCTGGTAAGTTGGGATGGAGAGTCGTTGCCTCACTGCCTTTGGAAAACAGGCTAAAAATGGGTCTAAAAGGCACCTCCAAAATGTATGGAGCAGCCTGGGGAAGTATGGAGCTAGGTAAGTAATGATCAAAGCTGAAGGCCTACCTCTGAGTATCACTGCATTTTTTTTCACAGTCAAGAATATTGCCAAATCCAGAGGAATTCCTATTAATATTAGGATGTAGTTAAAGAAAGTGAAAAGCCTCGTGCCTGTCTGGTATAGTGTTCCACCTCTTTAGGGAAGCTGTGCTCCCAAAGAGTGGGTGTGAACCCCTTGGCAGGAGGTCTGCTTTACCGAGATCCTGTCTGCTGTTGGTTCCGGTTCTCCAAGGAAACCACAGTATTTCCCCTGTGTGTTGTCTTTTGAGGCTTTGGCATCTCTGCTGAGAACAAGTTTTTAGGGTGAATACCCTGTTTCACCCAACCCTGAAATACTTCTCCTTACCTTTGCAAAAAAAAAAAAAAACCAGCTCAAACTGAGCCTACTCCCCCAACCTGGAGGTTTTCCCAGCTTGGTCTCTTAACTCTGCTGAATTATTCAGATGATTTCCATCACAGAAAAGCTGACATGACAGAGGCTCCTTCCTGCCGGGTGCAAGTCACGCTCTGAGGAAAGCCCTGCCCTTGAGTTTGCAGGCTCAGAGTCCCTGTGTCCCATTCCTGCTGTTTATCAGCTCTCCCCTGCCAGACACAAGCACCTTACAACCCTGTAATGCCTTGGGAGGCAGCTGAAACAGGCAGGTACTCACTGGTGGTAAAATCCGCACAAGTTTTTGTTATTACCAGAACTACTCTGAATTTGATTTTGCCTTTCAACTGTATGTTTTGCTAATAAGTAAGCAGAGTGCTAAGCTGTGATTAAGTGCTGAATTCACTTTGTTTTTTGAAAGCCCAATGCCTGAGTGCTCTCCGAGAGCAGCCGAGCATGAGCTGTGTATGTAAGTGACATTTCAATGAAAATATTCAGCCTCCAAGAAAAACACCAGACAATGGCAGGAAGTGTTGTGTTTGCCAGGTTCCTTAAGGAGTCTAGCAAGGACTCGGTGTGTTACAAAACAGCAATCCGCATGCCAAGCCAGTATCACACCAGGATGCTAATTAAAGCAAAATGCCGTGCCACATTCCTTAGGTGAGGTTTATTCCCGTACTTGGGGGGTTTTGTGTAGGCTTTATGCAAAAGACAGAAGGAAATACCTCTGCATTCACAGTATCATAGAATTTATATCATAGAACCATAGAATGGTTTTGGTTGGAGGGTGCCTTAAAGATCATCCAGTTCCAACCCCCTGCATGGGCAGGGACAGCTTCCACTGGACCAGGTTGCTCAAAGCCCCATCCAGCCTGGCCTTAAACACTTCCAGGGGTAAGACATCCACAGCTTCTCTGGTAAGCCTGTTCCGGGACCCTACCAATGGATGATAAAAGCATACTGGGTTCTTCAGGAGCAGAAAATACCTGCTCCTGAAGAGAGAGAAGATGTGTCCAAACATCTGAAAGAAGCCCCTCAGCAGCACTTTCCTCTGAGGATGGTGTATTTGTTATTAGTACTAGTAGTAATGGCAGTAATGGTAACAGGAGAAACACCACTAGGAGTGAAGAACACTGGAGCCTGAGGACTGTGTGTCAGGGATCCGGTTTGTTTCATGGTACATTCAGCTGCACACCCACAGACACAGCTCTTCTTTGTTTCCAGTACTCCTGGCTTGGCTGAGGTGTCTCAAAAGGGTCAGCCCAATTCATTTCCTGGCATCCATTGAAATTACACTGGGTATGGATCAAAAGCCTTGGATCCCATCTTCCTGCACCTCCTCGTGCTGCACAGGAATAAGATGTGTAGTAGATGTATGTGGCAGGTGAATCTCATGGGATTTATTGGGTAGGACACTTAATGGATGGGCCAGGGAAGGACGTGTTCCCAATTCCATACATGAATTTTACATTAATCAGTTATTGAATAAATTGTTCACTTGGTTTTGGTGGGGTTCTTTTAGCAAATGTTATGGAAGAGCTACAGTACGAGGAAGGCTGTTGCACATCTGGGCAAGCCAGGAAGGAGCTTGTGAGGTGCCAAGGGAGCTTTGCTTGGAGTTAGTCACAGCTGAGCAGAGACTTAGGGGCTCTGCTTAGGCAAGGCTTCATTTCCACACAGCTTATGGAGTGAAACATCAGTGATGTGGGGAGTCTTTGTGAGTCTGCAGTGGAACAAGATACAGCAATAACTACACTCTGTGTGGAAAAAAGTCTTTTGCTGCTTCTATGGACAAGAGCTTCTCATAGTGGGGGGACTGCACTGCATAGAAGGCACAGCTCTCTAGGGATGGATCCAGCTGGTGAACAGGGAAAGCAAAGTGGGACAGCAGCAACAGGGTTGAGCACATGTGGCACAATTAGGAGCATCAGACCATGATCATAGGAGAGGTGCTCAGGGAGATGAATCCTGCGCCCATCACAGCCTTCAACATGACCACATTGCACATGTGGGCCCAAACTGCAGAGCTGGGATGTTGGAATTTGAAATTGCGCTTATTATTTGGGCATGAGAAATACAGGCTTTGGTTCCAGCCTGTTCCTAGTGCTTAGAGAAGTCAGAGCATGTTCTGTCAGTATAGCTAAAAAAAAATGATGCCTTATAAAAAATTTCCAAAGGCATATTGACTAAACACAGGCAACCCTGTTAAAAGGCTAAAGGAGTTAATCTCAGTATACTTTAGTACTTTCCCACTTGAGCTTTGCAAGCTGCTGACCGCATCATAAACTAGCCCTTGGCATCATGCCCCTGGGAACTTGGTAGCAGTTATTAATCCAGCATCAATTTAACATCTTTTCCTTTGTGGAAAAAAAGACTATTGCATCAGTTGGGTTATGCTGATCAGTGTTGAATACAAAGGAGGATTTCCCCTTTTCCAGTGGCTGAGAGCTTATAACCGGACTAGGAAAGATTAATGTCAGGGTGGACATCAGGGCATGGGCAGATTTGTTGGTAATAGAATAATAGACCACAGATTGACCACCAGAATGACTTTTAGACACCTATAATTGGGTGGATTCTGTGATCTTGAAAGTGTGAATGTGCTCTTTGGCTAGTCCTACTTGCCCTCAGCACTTTTGGTTTTTCTTCTTATTTTTCTCTGGCTATGGCAGGACTTTTGGTAGCTCCTAGTCCCCATATCTCTTCCAAACACAGCACCTTTTCCTGGAATGGCACTGAGCAGCAGTCCTGATGCTTCCTTGTGCTTCAGCTGTGCCTAGGAGCAGGCATTTTAGAGTCCCTGGACAACAGTCCAGTCTTCCTACAGCAGCAGAGGAAGGGTGAGAGTCTTTTTCACCTTGGACTAGAGAAGACTTTCTCTTGACTTCCAAAACCACTTAGAGTATTTTGTCACCTTCAAGAGGTTTAGACAATTATCAACATCCTTGTTCCAAAGCTTGCACTTGTTATTGTTCCCTAAGTCACACTAAATACCAGTAAAGATTCATTAGCAAGGCAGCACTGAGAGTTTAGGTATGTTTTTTTTCAAAGTACCATGCTACCCCTGATGGAGAGTGATTATCTTTTTTCCCTGTAGCCTTGAGAATAAAGAGGTAACAGAGAAAAGTTTTCTCATTTTCATTGAACAGACAGCATTATAACATTGTTTGCTTTTACAGAAATGTGAACAGTTCAGATGAAAAGGAATTTTTTCTGTTAAGATATCTATTGTTGCAAAGCTGCTGTTGTCAATAAAGAAACAAGAGGTTTGTTCAAAATTCAAAATAAACCTTGTTCTAATGTATTAAAGTTACAGAAAGATTTGAAGGTCTCATAGATTTGCTTGTTTTCCTCTGCTGGTGATTACAATAAACAAGTACTTTCTGAGGGTTATTTGATGTAATGTCCACTCCCCAGCAAGGGCCGGTACCAAATCCTTGGGGCGACAGTGTTTGCCTTGATTGTTTTTTTCTTTTTTACAGCTATAGATTTTGGCAGCATCTTCCTTCAGCCCAGCAGCAATTCCCTCACCAAGTTCCCATTTAGGGCTCTCTTGCAGCTGAGCTTGGAAGTGTTTGTGCCTGTATTGTACAGCTTGGTCTGGAATAGGCAATTCATGGGGCAGCAATACATATCTGCCAATAATCCGGTACAATATCGCTGCTTCCCTGAGAGCAGGAGTGAGGCTTTTCTCTCCAAACAGCAGGAAGGTAGCTATTTAGAGCCCTGGCAATTTTCTTTCCATTTTGTTGGCTTTGGATAAGCATCTCCTTCCTTTCATGCTTTGCCCAGAAGTTTCATTGCTGGTTACTTGATGTTCACATAGTCACTGAATGAGTCTTTTAGATTTAGTTCTGCTTCTCTCAGTACCTGGTAATTTACACTGTGGTGCACTGAAGTCAATTAAATAGCTGGTGTTTAATTCAGGTGGAAGGGGTTTTGCAGCAAGGCATATAATAAATTTCAAATCCCTATATGCCACAGTGTGAGAATTCATTATGATACAGTAGGATCTCTCTCAGGCACGACGTGGAGTCATTCTGATTAAATGGTTACACTCATTTAAACAGAAAAGGCCTTTCGTAACAACCTGGAAGGCTTTGAAGTGAAATAACAGCATTGAATCAGGATGCAAAATGAACGTGGGCGTTCCCAAGTCCGTTCTTTTATATGGAAAACATTATTAAAAGTTTGCTTCTGGAGGAAGGTTGTACAGGCTGTGGTGAAGGGGACAGTAGGAGGCTGACAAGTGTTACGTGTCAGCATGTTCCAGGAGACATTTCAAGATTTTGTGGCAGAAAAATAGGCACCGTTTCCCAAGCATGCTCACGTCTCAGCTCCAAGCTCTGTTCCAGGCTGTGCAGTCAGGAGGGGACTCTGGTCAAGAGGCTGTAAGTCAGTGCTGGAGTCAGTGCTGGACTGACTTGCAGCTACACTTGCATTGTGTTATCCAGAGTCTCTGTGTACAACTTGTAGAAGAAGAACCCACCAAGTAGGGGATGATGGAGCATTATCATCCCATTCATATTCACACTGAAAGAAAAGATCTCTCACTAAACATTTTTCTGTATATTGCCCCAAAAATTCTACACAGGGAATATTTTTAAAGCCAGGTTGATTCGTATAGACTTCTGTGGCTGGTCTGGGGGTCAGGGCCTTAAACAGGAGAGTGTAAAATCTAGAATTTTTAGTGGAAATACAGGTTGCTGTTTGAAACCCTGTTTTGACTTCCTTTTGCAGTACTGTGGTTACTTCATCTTACAGAAACTATTTTCATAGGACTGCAGAAGTACTTGCCATAGGTTTCTGCTTTAAACATTGTCCCTGGAAAATTATTCAGTGGAAACTAAATGTGGAAGACTTTGTGTTTTTCTTCTTTTTTTTTTCCTGAAACAGTGGTTAGGTCTGCTGTAGCCAAACTTTTACTTTTGTAAGCATTTTATAGAAAAAGAAAATACTGTTGCTGGTGAAGCCTTTCTTTGATGCATTTATAGAACATGTGCTCGTTTCATTCTGATTCATTCCACATGGTTATATCTTAGCCTGTAAAGGCCATTTTTTTCTCTTAAATTGAAGGAAAAGTGCGTTCAGAGACCCAAATATTTATGTCATCTTTTCCCTTCTACAAGACGAAATTCCCATTTGGGACTGGGTGATCCTGGCTTAGCTGTAAAAGGCTTTTTCTACTAGTTCTGAAGTTGGTTTGGAGGAGTTTGGTGTTTATTCTGTCTCATTATTCTGTTGGCAAGGAGCATTTAACCACTCTGTAATTCTGTTTTCTTCATCCCTAATTGACGATACTCTAAGGAGTACAGATATCCTTGAGTGAGATGTAGTGGAGCCTTTAAATGTCCATATGTCCCTGAGGAAAGACGATACAATTCTCCAAAATGCATTGTAAGGAAAGAGTCAGAAATACAGTTTGAAATCCACCAAAAGAGAGCTGAGATTTTAAGACCCACATTAGCATAAATAGAGGCAGCATTACTAAAAACTGGGCTTGGCATTCTTAATATTAAATATCAGGTAGAAAATTAAAATTCATGCAACTATTTTTCTCTGCCTAAGGCTTTTTACCATGAAAACTTTGCTGTGAGTCTCCAGAAAAGGGGTTATTCCTTTAGGAGAAAACAGAGCTAAGCATCCATTCTGCCACCTTGTTGTGATGGTGATGTCAGATATGCTCAGTCCTAAAGTCCATGGTCAATCATCCTGCTGCAAAACATTATCCAGTACCATGGGACAGGAGATATGTAACCATAATTAAGCAATGCTGAGCAGAGAAAAGAGAAATTATCTTGCTCTTATGGCTCACCAGGCTTATCTGCAGGAATATTTATCTCACTGCAGCCCAGGGTCTTTCCTGTCGATTAGAGCTTGTTTTTCTGCAAGCATGGGGCAGGACCACTTGCAGAAAGTGCTTCTGACATTTTGCTTCTTGGGGCTGAAAACTCCCTGCCAGAAACTTTTAAATCTGCCCTTTTCAGATGCTTCTGCAGCTGGATTTGCTGTAGAGAGGTTTTGCTTCCCATTGGTGCTGTCCTGCCTTGTCTGAAGGGTGGCGAGGGAAATGTAGGTTAGTTCTCTGTCACGGAAGATTGTGTCACCAGATGAAATGTATTTTAAAAGGCAAATTTCCTGAGGAAAGGCATTTTATTTTGCACTCTCTTCCCCCCACAGCTTAACGTGGTTGCAGCTGGAGTCCCTTTCCTGGCTATTGACATGTGACCACTGTCAGGAAAGCCATGGCAGCTCCTAAAAACAGCATGTGGGAAAATTTTGGGGAAGAACCATTTCTCTGATGTGTATGGGCATTTATTTTATAATGGAGTCGAAGTGAGGAGTGCTTGTGACATGTGCAGGAGCGCTCATGCCTACAGACAGGAGCAGGCAGGGTTGCTGCTGGAAGCAATTCACACCAAGCTGGAGAGAGATGCTTTTGAACAGTCTCTGCTTTAATCCTGGTCCCACCTGAGCTGAATTAACTCAAGAAATTTGCTACTACAGTCATGGCTGTGTATGTTTGAAAGTTTAGAGCACAAAGGCAAAAGTTGGCACAACACCACAGGTAAGAACACGAAGTGGGAAGGAAAGGAAAAATAACAAAATAACTGATGAGCTACTCTCTGTTCACTTTTTTGAAGGTCTAGAGCTTCTCTCTGGCCTGAATTTCCTTGGAACATGCTGTGAAATGTGGCCAGGTGATAGTCATAGAATAGATTTTCACCTATGGCTGAGCTTTCCTGAGCACATGCCTGCTCTCAGCCTGCTGCACTTGTGTTCATCTTCATCCAAGGGGTTCTTCCTGCACAAGGTGTTTTGCTGCAGGTTTCCCTGGTCACACAGGTGAGTGTACTGCTCCCCAAAACTGCGGCAACATAGTGTGCCAGAGACATTGGAGGCTTTACTTGTCTCATCTCATGTTCTGCTCTAGGTCACCTAAAGCCAGCCTGTAGGTCACAGATGCCGGTGGTAGGCAGGCACAGGTATATTTTATTGCTTGGTCACTTTTCCTGGTGTGTAACAGCCTCTGGCAAGGCAAATGACATAAAGGTGAGCCTCTGCCATTGCGAAGGACCACTGCAAATACCTGTGGGCCCTTAATGAGTCAGGAAGGATTGTTTGGTTCTAAATTCCCCCTGGAACAGGGGCTCCCACTGCAACCCCAGGGACAGTGGCAGAGGAGACAGCTCACAGCTCAAAAGAGGAGGAGGGAAAAGCAGAAGCTGAGCCATATGGAAGAGAAAGTAGAAGCAGACACAGCATCTCAGTGGTAGGTGCTCATTAGGCTGTCTCTGATGTGCTGGGAAGACTGAGTTTATCCTGCTAAAGGAATTCTAATATTCTTCTCTAAGCTGAAAAATGTGGCAGAGTGGGTCTTTTTATCTATGGAAAAATATTCTAACCTGTTTACGAGCAATGTGTAAGAGGAACCAGTGGCTGGTGCTTTTGGAGTCTTGTGAGGATGTTTCTGTGGTCAGAGCACACATCTGAAAGTCTGGAGTTCTTGTCTTACTCTGTCATTGTTTTACATTGTGGTCTCAGATCACTTTGCCTCTTAATTTCCCTGCTCGCAGAAGGAGAATACCTTCCTAATTAATTCTGGGTAAGACTAATTGGGTTTTTGTTTGGGTTTTTTTGGTTGCTTTTGTTTTTTCTTTTTTCTTTTTCTTGAGTCAGTGCTGCTCTTCATGGAGTAAGTTGTTAAAAGAAGTAAGAGTACTGGAGTCCAGCCTCTGGCATTGTTCCCTCGGGAGCACTGTGGTCCATCTGTGTAAAAATGAATGGACTTGTTTGCTAGGACCTATTGACTGTTTTGAAAAACATATTCAGGCATGCCTTGATCCCCTCCAGTGGTTCCCTGCAACTCCATGCTCTGCTGTAGCTGTACAGTGGCTTTATCCCTCCATCCCACCCATGTCTGTGCAGAAACCTGCAGAGAACAGAACCCAGGCTGTCTTGTGACTCAGTGTAACAGCATGACTGGTGATGGCCATCATCATCGCATAGATTTATTTATCCTTATGATGTAGATATGTGGAAATCTCAAGCAGCAGACGTATGTCATCCAAAGTTAAAAATCCACTTTTATAAAGCCAGGATTTCACCTACTGTGCAGAGATGTGGGCACAGCCAAATGCATCATGCTATCAATGGAGGGGAACAAAAAGAGTCATCAGTAAACTTGGTAAGGGAGAGCTATAAAACAGCAGCTTTAACCCAGGCCGGATAGAAACTGAGCAGCAGTATCCTGAATTTTAATGTCCATTTCTTTATGCTGCAGGTAGGTGGGAAGTGGTTATTGCAGATATGGGAATATAGGAGCAATGTGCCAAAGCACATGGGACAAAGGGCTCCAGCACCTCTGCCCATGCTCCCCCTGTGCAGTGGGAGTGTAGTGTGGCTGGATCTCTGTGGAGGCAAAGTGTGGTGGGTGATTTGGGAATCCCCATGTGCCCTCCTGCTCAGAAGGAAAATCATACCTGGGTGTCTTCCCCATCTGTCTTTTGTTCACATGCAAAGGAGTGAGCTCAAAGTGATGGATGTCCCAGGATGCATTACAATAACAAGTAAGATAACTAGTTATGAGCTCTATGTTTGAAATACTTATTCTCCTCAATAATAAATGCCAGCAAGGGCCTTTGGGGAAGGATTCTTGGGAGTGTGACATTACACTTACAAGTGTCATCAGACCCACCAGCCCTGCTGTGAAAGTTGTCTGGGTGGGCTTGGGCATAGTATTCCCACCCTTGGGGGTGGATATAAACGATCTTTTTGACTCCACCTCCACCAGTAAGCAGAAAGGATGTGTATTGGTGCTGTCAGCTGAGCTGTGTGCAGGCAATGACCGGGAGGATGGCTGGCTCAAGGTGAACCAGCTCAGGGGAGCGTGCCATCAGCCCTGTCAGTGTGGGCACTTGTGGGGCAGTGTCCTGTTTCTGTTCAGGGACAGACCAGGCACAGCTTCCATGCCTCCACTCTTCCTTTGGGAAGTGAAAGTAATAGCCTTTTCTGCTATATGTGGATGCTGTGAGTATAAATGTGTTAAACTCTATGAAGTTTTGAGATAATAATATCAGCTTAGGCATGTAAGTGCCTCGGACAAATATATTGTGCAAACACCAAGTGGATTAAAGTACAACTTCTGGCACAGTGCTTAAAGGCTGGTTTAGTTCCATTTCAAAGGATTTCTCAAAATAAATTGTCTGAATCTTGCTCCCTCTATGCAAAAAATATGGACACTGTCACCAAAAAGCCATTAAAAAAGAAAAGAAGAGCATCTAAAAGCTTTCTCCTGGTTTGAATTTTTAGATTCCAGAGAGGGAACACATCATTTTATCCATTAAGTGTTGGTCTGGCACCGCTCTCCATTGCCCTGTGGCACAAATCACTGCACCAAGAGCTCCTTCCTGGCATGCTCTTTTCAGAGCTTTCTGACACGATTCAAACTTCAGCCTGTCCACCGTCTCACCACTGGCACGAACATGAAGGTCTTAGAAGTGGTTTGCAAAGTTCCGTCCTGCCCGGTAATTCCCACCTGTGGATGCCAGCCCTCTGCTTGGTGATCAGGTCTCTCCCAAGGGCAGGACAAGGAGAAGAAGAAATGGGAGAGGGAACCCTCTAGGTTTGAGACACTTGTTGTGGGGACCCTCAATCATGCATGTAACTATGCCGTGTGGCTGTGAATGCAAAATTTACTTCCTTGCTGTTTACTTAATCTACAGCCTGTTGGTAGTAAATTATATTCATTGCCTCCAGCTCCTGTTTCTGTTGAATAGTTATTTGCAAGGCAAAGGAAATACGTACTGGTTTTGTTCTGTTTTGACTTTGAATGCATAAAAAAGTCCTTTTTTTCAGTCTGAAGGCACAAGTGCCCTTTAGAATGTGAATATCAGCATTGTGTTCAGAAAAAACATTTTCTTTCCAAAGTCTTACTTGTCATGTAATGACTCATTTTAAAGAATTGGACATTCTTTATGGTTTTCAGAGAAATTCCTAGACCAAAAGGTATCCTGCTTTCCTGCATCTTGAATTCTTACTCAGCAGATAGCATCAGGTTCCACAGTAGCTTAATCTTGCACAATTAAGCTGTGAAGCCTTTGTCCTGTGGAGCTCATTGGTACAGAGAGGTACGAAATACAGTTTCTTTAAGGTTTTACTTCTGGCAATGTGTTCAGAATTCCTTTTGAAGATTCTAAAATTTTATTTTCTGAGAAGTTGTAGAATCACAGAAGGATTTGTATCAGAAGGGACTTTTTAAAGATCATCTAGTCCAACCACCTCTGCCATTGAGCAGGTACGTGTTTCATTACATCAGATTGCTCAAACCTCCATCCAATCTGACCTTGAACACTTTCAGTCTCTTAATTACATGTCTGGATGTGTGGTGGGGACTTTGCCTTGGCTCCCACAGAGAGGCAATGTGATGGTGTCAGGCCATGCAAGGTGTTCCAGCCAGGCTTCTGCAGATGAATCATCTGAAGGGTTGTTTTTGAAGGACTGGGCTCTTGCATTTGATTCACTCTCCTTGGCGAGCTGAAAATAGTGTGCATTGTTCTCATAATCCTTAGCAACTTGAAAACTGCCATGAATTGAATACATTTGAGTCTTTACCTACAGCAAGAAAATAGGCTGGTTCAATTATTCCTGCAGTTCCTTAGCTAATGCTAATTAACTGATGGCTTTGTATTTTTCCAGTAGTTTTCTAAACATTTCCCTTATCATTTCAATGAGGCCTTTGCAAATTTGAGGTATAGTGAATAGAATTATTTCTCCTGTGTGCATTAGTAAGTCCAAGCAATAAGTTAAAATCTAATGTCCAGGAAACAAAGACCCACTCCCACAATCTCGTAAATAATAGATTACCAAGATTAGTAATCCCCTGTATATGATTTTCACAGGGAAGTTGTTAATAGTTGAGTTATAGAACAAAAGCAAGTTAAGGTGATGTTGAGAAGTGGTACTGCACATTGGTGGAGTTGTAGGGTACGTACAGGACAGAGATCACAGACCCACCAGGTACAATTCTGCCCCAAACTGATCTGAATGACTGTGAATTTCATCTTCGACTGTTCTGAGTACTGTTTTGAGCTACACCTTCTTTATTTCCCCTGTAATATGCCCCTTCTCAGTTGATCTGCGAGTAATTTGGTGATTGATTTACATATGGTCAAATAAATTGTTGAAAGCCCTGAGCAGGTAACTTCAGTCTCATATGCTTAAAGGTGTAATTGCTCTAGTACACTTAGGAAGATCATCTTTCAAATGACCAGCACAAGTGACCACAGATGTTGTGCAGTGCAAAGGAAGCACCATGTGTCTGCACTAGGATAAATTTTGCCTTCAAAAATGATGGAATGGCTGTTCTCTGTCTACAGTGATCCAGTGCTTGCTATGTATTTTGGGGCGGTGTTACAGTTGTGTCTTGAACCCACACTGACCCAGTAATTTCTGCCACGATCTGGCTCCTGGGCTCAACTGTGTTGGGAAAAGTCTTCCCACTCCTGTCAAAACTGCATTAAGCAACAGGCTGATAAAAATTAATAACCATCAAACCATCTGGGACCATTGGATAATCTCATTTTGCATTCCGTTAGGAATACTCTCTTCCTTTTGCCTTTACTTGGTACAAACCAAACGCCTCAAAGAGACCTTTGAGGACTGTGTGGAGAGACTGGAAGCAAGACAGAAAACAAAGACTAGTGGGATGAGGATGGTGGCAAGCAGCACTGATCTGCTTTATGTACCCAGCCAAGGAGTTGGTATCAACTCTGACACTGCCTGGGGCTTTCTCAGCCCTGCAGGATGCAGAGACTCTGTGTCCCTGCTCACATCTAGGGGCACAACACGCTGTGGCTTAATTCAGCTAGAATTTTTCTGCAAACGTTGGTGGAATCAGTCTCATAGGTGAAAGATTAGGTTTTGCCTCTGGAAAGAGCTGTAATAATTGGAAAAAAAAAATCAGCATTTCATGGGATGGTAGAGTGGTTGTGATAAGCTAAGGAAGTAAATACTTTGGTGAACAAAATTTGCAGATAAAAAGGTAGGAGTGGACTAAACCTGCTGCTTTTGGCAAGGAATTCTTCCCAGTCCTTCCTGGTTCAGGTTTGCTAAACAAAGAGGGCAAAGGGCTCGTTCATGACTCCTGGGGAAACTTTACCTACCCTGCTTGTGGCCAGGCCGCTCTGCACCTCAATTACATCCACAGCACAGAGCAGTGGCCTTTGTCTCCTTGAGGCCTCAGATGGTGCTGTGATGTCTCTCACAATATGATCCATATCCTGCTGGGCATTTTCCAGTTCAGAAGGTCTTACAGCATGAGAAGGACCATGTTACAGTCCACTTTCTTAGCATGGCACTGAGGGCATGAATTGCATGGCCTGGTGACCAGTGTGGGAAGCTGGGATGTGTTGGAGAGAGATCTCATTGTACTGATCCAAAACAGAGCTAGGGCGTGACCTAGGAGGGAATCCTTGAACCTCATGCACTCAGTGCCTAAGTGAGCTCGTAAGCTCATTTCCTCCCCTTGATTTAGTTGGCATTTGTAGATGTGTCCTACACCTCCCTCCATGCCGAAGGAGACCCTGAAGTCCTGACACTGGGTCTGCATGGTCAGATTCTCAAGCAAATCCTCAACCTCCTTGAGAGGACCTTCATGTCTCCCATCCCAGTCAATTTGAGGACTGGGGAGGAAGGGGTCTTAGGGCTGGACTTGGTGTCTCTGGTCCTGGAGGCCAGGCTGGTTGCTGCTGTTCCAGGGCGAAGAGGACACTGCCGATCCCAAGTTAAGCGTAGCAGCTGGTGGGTAGGCGTCGGTGCTGAGGCAGCATCCTGTGCTTCCCTGGTGGTGTGAAGAGCTGCTCGGCCGTGAGGGAGGGGAGGAGGGAGTATGTTGGGAGGAA
Organism: Dasyornis broadbenti; assembly: GCA_013397935.1. NCBI lineage: Eukaryota > Metazoa > Chordata > Aves > Passeriformes > Dasyornithidae > Dasyornis > Dasyornis broadbenti. The sequence continues at coordinate 1,056,396 of VZRN01005169.1, read as the reverse complement.
GCTGTCACGGATCTGCCTCTCATTGCCGCTCGCAGTCCTACGCTGGCTGAGTCAGAGCTGGCGGGAAAGGTGAGACATGCAGGTGGTCTCTGAGTAAAGTTCATGCTCAAAAACAGTTTTGTGAGGAGGAGAGAACCAACAGGACCCCCGGTCCTTGAGGGCTGCAAGTCTAACGGGCCATGCCTGGTGTTGCAGAGTGGATGAGGATGAGGAAAACTGCTGGAAAACTGTGGTCTGCAGGAGTTGTGTGCTGTCTCACACCCCTGGAAATCATTAATTTGACACCATGGTTGGGTGTTGGGAGGCTCAGCCTTCAGCATGGGCCAAGCCACCACATCTGAGCTGCTGAAAGCAGCCCAGCATGATGTGCAATCTTTCTAGCACAGCATCCAGTGAGTTTCCCTTCCTTGGCTGCCCTGCAGCCCTTGTGTCATGACTTCACGGGCAGTCACACAGTCAGCCCAGCACTCAGACACTGTTCTGTTCAATAACACTTTTAAAGAGTTCTCCAGTAGCTACTTAACGTGTTTTATGTCATTCTCAGTTCAGATGTGCAAAGCCAAACAGGTTGAGCTTTGAAATAAAGCTTATGTTCAGGAATAATCCAGAGAAGAATTAACAAAGGCTTCAAAGTTAAATTATCCAAGATAGCATGTCAAGCCATTGAATTTCAGTTCAGCAGCATGCCAAAATATTCCAAGATGTCTCTATGATGTATTTCATTGTTTCTTATAATTTGAGTAGTAGGAAAGTGATTAAAAATAAGACTACATCCCTCTGTTTTTCTTTGATTCACTGTCTCAAATTTCAAGATGTTTAAAAGGTATTTATACTCATACATTTAGGCTTCTTGCAGTCATTTGTTTTACTATGCAGTTTGAAAGTGATTCAGTTCAGCAATTAAAGTCTAAGCTAAATTGTCAAACACACAAAAGGATATTTGCACATGTTACCCAGAGCATCCATTTCAAGCTGATTTCCCAGAGAGAAACATGGGCCTTTCTGTTCCTTCCCTATGTATCTCCTAATAATTTTTGAACCACTGGCTAATCAGAGTTGTATCCAACGGAGGAGTAGAGTTCTTGGATGTAAGTAGATCCCTGTGCATTTTGTGTATATATCTCCCTGCTAAAGAGAGATCCTACAACAGTGCCTTCAACAGAAGGAAATAGGTATTCTTGTGAGATTTGAAAGTGGTAGCATGTGCCCCATAAACAGCTCAGTGTTTCCTGGTGTCTGAAACAGAGGGGCGTTTCCTTTTCCAATACAGAGTGGTTATTTTGAGGGCTTGACAGGGGAATGTATAGTTTCATGCATCACCCACGATGTTTGTAAAAGCATTAGAATATTGAGACTGAGACAAGAAGTACAGAAATGTTTTAAGAGGCTGGCAGAAATGCCTGGGAAGAGTTTTAAAAGAGCCCAAAAGGTTACTTTGACCAAGCAATGGTGAATACAGGGTGTGTTATGTGCAGTATGTGGTGGATGCAGGCTGCTAGCAGAGAGAAACTGGCTGCTGTTGGAAAACTGTGACAGACCTTTTCTGATTCCAAACTGTGACTGCAGGTGTTAAAAAAGCCAGGAGACAGTTTCTGCTGCGCTGTTAACCTGCAGCAGCAAGTATGGCTCCGTGAATCTCTCTTATTTCTCAAGGAGAAACATCAGCAAACCCCCAGTCTGGGATAAACCATGCTCTGGAAGGGCATTTGGGTTAAAAGCTTACGTGTGCATGTGGGACGTTGCTCAAAACCATTGAAGTCACTGCGAGTTTTTTCATCTGCTCAGTGAGCTGTGATTCAGGCTCTTACTGAGGTGAGGAGAAGGATGTATCCATTTTTTCAGGGAAAAGTAAATACTGGCTGCAGAAAATCCTGTTCAGCAAGAAATTCCAAAGAAATCTTTGGCGCTCCTCTCTCCTGTGGCATTAAGTTATGGTAATTTTAACATATTCTTTTGAATTTTAGAGGAGAGTAATGTGTACTCCATAAACAACTCAGAGTTTCCCGGTGGCAGAGAAGTGTTTGTGGTTTTGGTGTTAGTGATGGGGTTTCCAGACGCCCTCAGTAGGAGGAGAAGATCCTGATAGGGTTTGTGATATAGCAGCAGTGGTGATTCCAATGGTAGCTCACAGAGGAAGAGCAGGAGAATTTGGGAATCATCCTGTTGGGTGCAAGACCTTAGGGAACAGCCACACTCCAAAAGGACATCAAAGCTGAGGTTTCCATGGTGGTGCTGGTTTTGAGACATCCACCTCAGAAAGGGGTAGGTATGGTGTGAAAGTAAGAAAAGAATGAAAGAAAAGGAAATTTTTATGAGGACACACTTTCCTAATAGTGGAAATTCTCTGAATGAAGTGTGAGCAGATCTGTCATTCAAAGCTAAGCAGGACAGAGAAGTGGAGAGCAATCCTGCAATTCAGAGGCAACAATCAAAAATCTGATGGACAGAATGATGCAAGAGTTTTTCTCCCTGCTTCTGTCTTCTGCAGTTTGAAAATGCCTCTAGTGCCAAGAAAATTAGAGCAGAAACTGGCTGATATTGCTGATGCATTGGGTCTGGTTCCCCGAAATCAGTAATGGGCCATATAATGAATTTCCTCCTAAAATTTTGCATAGTACATTTTGTGTTTTAGTGATGGAAAACTTGGCTCAGGCTGTTTCTCCTCTGGAGTAAAAATTTTCTGAGCAACATTTGTCTTCAGATTTTACTGCTTTTTATAAATGGCTTTGTTCTGTTTTCTCTTTTCCAAATAGGAAAATTCACTCTGTAAAAGAAAATTCTTTCAAGATCTAGTCTGAATATAGAAACTACTTTAGTGCAAATCTGAATATAAACTTTAGAGAAGAAACCAACTAAACCTCTTGAGGATATTACATCAATCTCAAAGTTAATAAGGTGGAAGAGAATGCATTTTAGATTTTATATTAACTTACTTCAGACTAAGAACCATTTTTCGTTGCACTTCAGTTTCCATCTCATTAATTTATTAATAATTAAACATCTGAAAAAGAAAAGATCTGTTATTTCTCATCTAACGTCAATCGATAGATTTCTAATTAACCAGCCACAGAGCAGCACGAAGCAGTTACTCCAGCAACTGTTACTACTACCAGCAAATTTTAGTGGGAGAAATAGAGTTTAACTGCTTTTCTGTTCCAGAACAGAGGCCAGCTGAGATTTTTCTTAGCACAAGTGCCACATCTAAGGTGGGACCCTGGGAGCATCTCCAGCATCCTGGGCCCATGTATGTCCCCTAGGAGGATCGTGGTTTAAGGGGTGATGCATCCCATGCTCTTTCGGTTGGAAAACCTCAGACATGAGCAGGGAAGGATTGATCTGTGCTCCCAGCCCATGGGGAGGCTGTGATGCTCTGTGCTGAGAGATTGGTAATGCATGGATACATTACTCTAACCTTGGAGATCTCACAAGTCCTGGAGCTCACAGATCAGAAAAACAGCAGAAGGTGATGTGAAACATTCGGAAGGGAAAAATGTGCTGTAGGGCACAGAAGGAACCTGTGGTGGTGTCAAAACAGAAAGACACAGTTTTCAAAACCTAGCTTTGCCCATTTCCAGGCTGAAGCTGTATAACCAGCTACTCTCCAACACTTCAGAAATCTCCTGTGATTTGCTGGAAGAGAAGGTGTTAAAGGTATATTTCATCTTGTGATCCTGCAAATGCTTTCTGATGTAACTTTGCCCCCATAAATAACCCCCTACACATGGAATTGAGAATCACATTCTCAAATTATAGCTCCTGATGTGCCAAGGGCCTCTGACTAAAGGGATCTCAGTCCATGGAAAATATCTCTAGAAAATCTTTCCAGATTGATCAGTGTGCTCTTTCACAGTCATTTAAAATAAATCTTTCCTGGCTAATAACTGGGAGGACAGCTGTGTCTGTGGGGTGAAACTGCAGAAGCTCTCTGGCAATCTCAAATTCTGCCTGCTAACATGGTACTGAGGCTCCTCCTGTGGGGATCAGGGAGAAATACAAAGGATGAAAATACTAGAAATAAGGAGAAAAAGTGGCTGAGGAAGGAAGAGAAACGCCAACTAAACACTGAAGGATGAATGAATCGCTCAATATCCCTACCAAAAGTATAAAACAAACCCAATAGCTGTCCTTTCTACAAACTGTCAGAAGTTGCTGTTTTGTTTCTGAGTAACTTTTCTCCTCTGCACTTTTGTTGAAAGCAGTAGCACTGATTCAGGCTGAAATCAGGGTGCTATGGGTTTGATTTTCTACAGGCAAACAGGTTAATGATGTTGTGTGAACTCTAGGAAAGTCCTGGCATCCCAGAGTTCAGGCTTTGCTACCTCCCAGAGAGCAGCGCAGAGTCGCTTTGCTGCGGCTCAGGTGTGACTCCTGCCACCTTTTCTGGGAATGACATCTCCTGTGTCCTCCCAGAAAGTATATACTGCCTGGTCACAATCTTTCCCAGTCTTGGTTAACACTTCTCTATAGTCCTGGGGGAGGCTTGCACAATTATTAATGAAACCTACGCAACGAAGCTTTGCAAATTTGGGTTTTCTCAGTACGGTTGAAAAACCAAAACACGTGGTTGAGTTTGTCATAACCCCAGTAGTGACAGTGGTGACCCTGATCCAGATTGGGATGTATCTTGAGGGTAGGTTTATCATGGGAGTGGGATTGCACACCCACTCTGGCCCTGCCTGAACTTTTGTTTTAGGAGGTTCAGATGTGCGAATAAAACGTGCAGATGTGAGTCTGTACAATGGAGAGGTGAGGACAAGGCTGTGCAGGAACAGAGAGATAAGGGCCAAATGCCAGGAGGGATTTGAGCATCCAAAATTACATTTAGCTGGAGTGTAGGGGTTGACAGTCAAACCTGTCATAGTGAAGACATTCAGCTGCTGCCATCTCTGAGGGTGGGAGAGCTTCCTAAGTTGCCTATTGTTATTTACTCCAGTCTCTGACCAGTAATGAGCTTGGCACTAACTTAATTAGCTAAATTATCAAGTCCATCCCCTGCTGTGCCGTTGGGGAGGTGGGTTTGACAGCCAGACTCCTCACACCTAACACAGACCTGGTCAGGTCCAACAGCAAGGGGAGCTGCAGCTTCTGCTACTTCCAGACCTCGGTCCCAGGGGAAGATGCCAGGCTGGGTCCTCCACCGTTCCCTCAGCATCTTCAACAGTGGGTACCCATCCAGACAGTGGCAATGGGGCTTTGATTCCCTCCTGGAAAAAAGTGCCAGGGGCATGCCTGAAACGGCTTAATGCCTAATTTTAGTATCTGAGGTTTTTCTTTCTTTTTTTTCTTTTTGTTTTCTGTGTTTCCAAAGCCTCGGATGTCTCTTTCAAGAGGTATGAAGTCATAAGGGAAATCAGTGAAGCTTTCTAAGAAACAAAATATCAATTCCATAGAAATGTTGCATGAGCTTACTTAATACTTTTCTTTTTCCTTCATAGGATGATTTTTGTGGAACTTTATTCCACTTCTAATCTCGTAAAAAAGATAAAATAAATCAGAGCGAAAACACATCACCCATGCCTTGTGGACCGTTCACATTTACAAAGCAATGGCAAAAATCTTGTCTTACTTAAATTTTACTTTCACACATATTACTGTGTTTAATTTTTCTGCTTTTATGCTCTGGGGCAGACAATTTAGCTCTGCATCAGAGGAAGTCAAGAGCCCAAGAGACGAATTTTAATTAGGAGGCAATCAAACCACCAGATGGCTCTCTGATGTCTTAAATCTCCACTTGGGTGAAATAAATTGACTTTTCTTAAAAACAGCGCTAGAGAAAATTTTAAACAATGCCCCAAAGCTAAAACATAAAGTAGATCTGCATAGTTGTGAGAATAATTTGTAGACTCTGAGGCATTTGTCAGAGTGTTTTATTTGTTTAATAAAAAACATTAATGTTTGAATTACTGGTTGCTTTCGCACTGTGCCCTGTGATCCAGTCTCACTATGACTGTTGTTTGAAAATATTTTTAATGTTTGGGTTTAGTTGTACCAAATTACAGAAAATAAACAAAAAATAAGTTAATTCTTCCCAATTTTCAGTTTCAGTGTTGTGTCCATTATGAGAGTGGTGGCAGCTTTTGGTCTGAACCCCACAGCAATGTGGGATGTGGTATTTCCCAAGTGGGGTGATGAGGGCAGGGGGACAAAGTGACCTCCCCAAATCAGTGACCTGTGAGGTGGAGCACAGTAGCTGTAACACTCCACTCACTGTATTGGAGCCTGCTGAAATCACTCATATCTGTTTTTTCTAGGTGGTTGCATTTGTCATTCCCTGCAGCTGGGGTTCTTCAGAGTATTTGTGGGATCACATCCTTATGGCCATGTGCCATCTGTTGCTTGAGGACCTTAGGGCCAAAATCAAAGCCGTATTTTAGTCAGGGGTTAAAATGCCAGTTGACTGCAGGGATTCAGAGCTCAGCATCTCACTGCTTTTTTCAGTATGGATACTGAAATTTACCATCTTGCCTTGGCTGGTGGCTCATGTGCCAGCATGGACCAGATGCCAGCAGAATGGCATCCTCCCTCCCCAGAGCTGCTGCCCTGCAGCGTTTGCATCTGCTGTTGCAGGAGGGAATATCCTAAACCATGGCTGACTGTTCAGCAGTGGGTTCAGCTGCTGTCTGTAGTTTGGCAGCTCACTCTGAGTTTCTAAATAATCTACATTTTTGTGCCTATAAATAACGATGGCAGCCGAAATCGTGACTATTGTTGTGCAGTCTGTCTCTGGAGCAAGCCCAGTCTTGTGATCTCACTGCTCCACCGAGGAGCTGCTGCCTTTTTTCACACTCTCTGCGTGCCATTTCAGGCTGATCTTTTGTAGGGGATCTTGGTCTCAGGGTGGCCAAGAGGGACAGAAACCTGTGGGTCTCAGGGAGGGTCTTACACTGCAGGGAATCACAACCTGATTGCAGCAGCAATGTCATTTTCCCTGCAGGAACACATTTGTGGTGGTGTCTGTGTGGGGCATGCACACCAAGGTTGTGTGATGAACACATCAGACTGTTCGAGGCCCAGAACCTGGACTCTTGTACTCAACCCAAGGGAGATCTGTTCTTACAAGCTGAGGTATTTTGGGATGTGCTTATTATTCTACAAAAATATTGTCAGTCCATTATATTGTCAGTGCCTGCTTGAATCTGAAAACACTTATTAAATTAACATGTTCTTTCTCATGGGTGACCATGTCCTTAAGGATGCTGAACCATGGGAAAAATTGTAATAGTCTGTCTTGGTTCTGTATCTTCAAAGAGGGCTTCAGGCAGCTCTGAAAGTCAAGCTCAGCTGGTTTTGTGTCTGAACTTTCAGCCTTGGGAGCACTGGGATATCAGGCATTGCTTTGTGGGAGGGTTGGGCACCTCTGCATTCAGGTGGCCCTTAAGGCAGGACATTGCAGCACAACAACAACAAAAGCAATTATTAAAAAAAACCAAATCATAAAAATATCAGCTCCATTTTCCCAATAAATGGTTTATTTTAATGGAGTATTATAGAGAGGTGGTTTTAATGTGCTGGAATAGCACTGTAACAAAAAGCATTTTAACAAGGGATTTCCAGCCTGGTGCTTAACAGCTGCAACAGGGGAAACATTTGGCATTTCTGTTTTCCTAACCTCCTGAGAACACACCAGTGAGATTCCTCTTAATTGAACCCTTAAACTTTTAATGCAGTCCCTGGACTGATATGCATTTGCCATATGTTTTACTTAGCTGTTAAATGGTTGACTAAGGCCTTTACTTGGCCTGTTAAACTGAATTGATGACATTTTAATATTGCACAGGGAATACCATAGGCCAAATAGAAAACAGACATCTGTGGCACTGAGATGGGTCAATTCTGGCACTGGGCTGAGGACCTGGACCAGGGAGCTGAGTTCTTGCAACCAGAGCAGCAGAAATAACACAGCAAGAGCAGGAGAGCATTTTCATCAGTGGCTTTGGATGTTCATACCTGGCTATAACTCATTATTTAAGGGCTGCCTAAAGCACTTTATAAATCATCAGTGAGAAATCTGTTTTCCATTCTGGTCTGTAACACATGGTGAGAGTGAATGGCTTCTTCCATTGCATAAATACACCTGGTTTTCCTGTCGGAGGGACAAACACACTCTGACTGTAAGGCCAAACTCAGCCTAGTGACTTTTCAGTTAGTTATGGAAGACATGGACTAAGATCACCATCTCATAAAAGCATGGCAGGATGAACATATTTCTTAAAGGGATTAATCTGGCTCCCTACAAAGGTTAAGGGAACAACTGGCATTCATTTTAATGGACCCTGTTTCTGTTCCATGACAGTGGCATCAATACAGCAGTCACAGTGCTGAGGAAGTGTTATGGTGCTGAGAGAGTCTTGAGTTATTTTCTGAGAGGTGGAATATTTTCAGAACGAAGTATGGAAAACATCCTGTGGTTTAGAGTATTTTCCAAGAGTTGGATCCATTCACTTGATTCCCCTCTCCTCTCTTACATCTGGAACAGGGAGCAGAGCTCGTGCCCCAGGTCCTGGGAGCTTTGCTGCTCACAGTTGCCAAGTATTGACCTTCTGGCAGCCGCAGCACCTGGGTTATCCAAACCCTAATTCCCTCTCCAGGGACTTAAGTCCCTTTTTTAGAGTCATCCTTCACTGGCTTGCCCACGGTTGCTCAGGAAAAATGTGGCGGAGCAAAGGTTAAAGGCAGATCCCCAGGGTGAAAGTCTTGCCTCAGCCATGCCTTTGTGTTTGTCCGGGAGTGCAGTGATCCTGCGTGTCTCACACCTCCCATCTACTGGCACCAGAATTCTGGGGGAAATGATGGGGTTGTGTGGTAGCTCTCAAAGTGTGAGTATCAGATGTAAATACCGCAGTAATATTAATTTATTTGCCATGTATAGTGTTAGTGAAACTGCTTGATGTGCAGGCAACCAAAGATTGCCTGATAGCAGAAAAGTCACAGCACATAGCTGTGGATATTTACCCTCTTAGCACTTTGGTTTGGTCTCTTCCTTTGCAGCAGTATAGCAGCAGTCCACTGACTGGAGTGCATTGACTTAGGGAGATGCAGTGCCTGGACTGGGAGCAGTGACTTTTAATACCATTTTCCCTGTTTTCAGTCTCTGAATCCCTCTCATGCAGAAAAGCAGCTGCGCTGATAATTTTACCCTAACACTTGTGCATCAGTGTGCAGGCTCCAAGGTGCTGGGAGGCAAAAGTAAGGGCCATAAAAAAGCTCTCTTGTGGGTTATATGCACATACAGGGCACAGACTCTTTAAAAAAAGAAGTTCAAATAGTTGTATTTTTCAGCTAAGTGCATTGGGCATCTCTTAGCAGATGTTATTGCCAAATTCTGGACACTCAGGATTGCTGTGCAGGGCTGATGGGCTCTGTAGCCAAAGTCCGTATTTCATTTTTGTCGGTGAGTTTTTGCAGTGTGCTTTGACTACTGTATTAGGGAATAAAAAGCCCTATGTCCATCCATTTTATTAACTCCCTAATATTCTTAGTGCATAAATCACACATTCTAGGGTTATATTTGCTAGATTACTTTTTAGGTTTGATCAGTTTGGGATGGAGGAGGAGCTTTTGATTTTAATTGTCACATACCTATGTTTTTAACATACTCAGCAGATGCTAACGAGCCAGGATTGGAGGTATTAGGATACTCCAGGGTCTAGGAGAATCCCTACAAAACAGAAAAGGAAGATTACAACCTTTTTTTTTTAAGTCACAGCTGAATCCATGACATTTTGAGGTCATGTAGTTTTGTCAGCAGGAATGCCCAGGATCTTAACAGATCCCATACTGATCAAACTATGTAGACAGCAATTAAATGTTAATGCTGAGAATTCCCTGTGGGATGTGCTGAGCTGTTGGGGTAGCAGTTCAGACCAGCTTAGCACGACCTTTTGGATCCCCCAGAAGTGGAATAAGGCCCCAAACCACTTGTGCCAGCACATACCTCACCTGTGGCCAGCATGCCTGGCAGAAAGCTCCCCCCTGGAGTCAAGTCCTGCCGTGGGCCTCCCAGCAAGGCTGGGCTGGGAGGAGCAGTTCCATGGCTGTAGTCTGGAGCTATGCAGTTTTACAGCTTGTATTTCTTCTGTTGCTTGGGGCTTGCTCATGAATGGGATTTTACAGGGCAGTTTAAGTATGAAATGTGAAACATGGGGAAATTATATCCTTTACAATCCCCAGGAGGTAGAGCTGAAGGAAGAACTTTGCGCAGAATGTGGCTAACAGGAGGCATCAACAAGGTCTCTTTGAGGCTTTGGGATAATCTTGTTGGATGCTTTGGAGACTGGGGGACTTGAGGGAAATGAGGTCCATGTCTTCAATTCTTGCCCACTCTGACTCGGGACGGTGCTTCCCAGCAGCTGCCTTTAGGGTGCCACACCTGGGAGAGGGATTTTTAGGATGCTGTCATATGGGATGGGCAGGAGTTTCACTGTGTCCTGCCCCAGCACCACTCCCACCCACACACTGGTGGTCTGACTTTGAGATGACCCAGGTGTTTGCTGTGAGATAGAGAAGTCTTTGAACAGCACTGTATTGGACTTCGGGTGCTGGATGTAGCTCCCACAGATTTCTGCATGTGAGAGTCTGGTTCAGCTTTTCTCTATTTTCCCAGCTAACTTTGGCTATTTGTTGTATCAATCATGGATTTACATAAGCTTTTATAGCTTGTTACTAATCCATCCATGACAAATTATTACAGAAATAGACAAGGCAATTGTAACACAAACTCCTAAAATATTGAGCATGACCTGGGAGGGTTGGCTTCTTGGCATCCATTTGCTCTTCTGTCTTGAAAATAAAATTACTGTGGAGCTACTTGTGTTGATTAACGAAGAAGTAGCTGGAGCCTTGCATTTTTTGTGTCAAGGAGAATGTAAAGCGTTAGAATAGATGGCAGACTTAGAGCAATAATGTATAAACGGATATTTAAAACCTCTCCCTAGGCCAAGGGACAGACCCAGTAAAAACCAGAATGCCTGGCGGTTGTCCAGCCTGGTTTGTTAAGACACAGGAACAAATAACTGCCATTAAAAATAATAGAATCATAAAATCTTCCCTCTTTTTTTTGTAGTCCTCATTATTAGCATGAGCATGTGTCTGTTTTCATCTCTGTGATTATATTCTTGGAAATTGTCTCTGTGATGAATTGATGATTTCCATTAGAAATGTCTCCGTGGCCTGGACTAAAACAGACACCAGCAAGGCAATAATTGAAGAATTATTAAAATAAACCCTGGGGCACATTTGTGTTACGTAGGACATTCTGGAAACCTTCTCTTTTGTGAGCTATGCTCCTACTAGATCTTTTAACAAATACTTGCCTTCCCAGAAGGTTAGGGTATTTTTCCTTCTAAAGGCAGTAAATTCAGCTATTGCACAGAATAAAAGCTGTAAATCTGTGGCTGTAGTACCTGGTTTTAGTGCCAGGCAGCCAACACAGACTGAGCAAACACAGGGTGTTGGGCAGGATCTCCCTTTCTGCCCTCTCCCTGCCCAGTTGGTTTCACTCACAATTTCCCAGCATTTTTGGAGGACGTCCTTTCTGCTGGCCAGTTTTGCCTGTGCTTCATTTGCTTCTGGTGGCACCTCATTCCCTCCATCTCTTACAGGATTGCCATGGACAGCATTTCCTTGAGGAGCTCATCCCATGGTAGCTGAAGTGCAGAAATCACATGAATCATGGTGTTTCACATGCCTGAATTCTGAGGGGTTTTTTTGAGAATATTGAGAATTAGGACCAGATGCTT
>VZRN01005169.1:1003808-1044637 GCA_013397935.1 Dasyornis broadbenti | reverse complement strand
TTTTTTTTTTTTTTTTTTAAAGAAACTGCTGTTTTTGTACATCATAAATCTTCCCTCAAGGCCGTGAGAGAATATCTGTTCTGCCCACCCTCCAGCCAAACCACAATAAATCAGAGGGTCCTGCTGGTCCCTGCTGTGCCTTATCTGTGCAAAGGGCTCAGCTTGAAAATTAGCTGTTGTTAATGGGAGAGGGCAGCTGGCCATCTGCAAATAAACATGGAGCTTTAGTAGCCTGTGCTGTTCCTGGCCTGTCAGCAACGCACAAGCAACATCATGAACCCACCCACAGCCTTCACACACAGAGGGAGCTGGGAAAGAATGGGTGATTGAAAAATTGTGGTTGATATGTTGGTGAAAGCCTCTGGTGGGACACAGCAAGGAGAGCTCAGCACCCATGGGTTGCAGCAGGGTTGGAGCAGTGGGATTTAGACCAATATGTTTGCCATAAACTGCTTTTGACAGGTTTGATCTGGTTTTGTGTGTGGTTCATCCTCACTCACCATGGCCTGTGCCCACTGTCCCTCTTTAGGGATGACTGGGCGAGAGATTAATCGATTCATATACTATCCTGAGATTTCCAAATTTGATACCTGTTGCTCCTGTTCTTTCAGTGATTATTACAAGTGCCCTCTTGAAACTGAATTTCCTGGCTAAATATGTAGCATTGCTCTAAACAGTCATGTAAGTTTTATTTAGCTGAGATTGCATCCAAGCTGTAAGAACTTAGATTGATGTGTCTCTACACCACTCAAAATTGGAGAAATTCACTCTTCACTGTGGAAAACAGGAATATATTGATTGAACAGCAGTGAGATAAACTCACAAGATGAAGTAGAGTGATTAAATGATGTTGAGAAGAGAGTGGTAATTGGAAACTCTATAGTCTGTTTAGGTTTGATTTAATACTGAAACACAGATACCTAGTACTGGTCCATACCCTGTCCAGGAACAGCCAGTTCATTATTGATGCAGATGTAAGTGAAGATACTTAACAGGGTAATTTTAACATTCCTCATGGAGAGCTGGAAATGAGCATCACTCAGCTCCTAGTTAGCTCTTCACAAAGGATGGCCTCTCAGGTGGCTGTTGAATGTAATTTTTTTGGAGGAAAGCTTCAGATAGAAACAAAAAAAAATGAGGTTACCAGGACCTAAATAGAGTAAAGTTGCGCTAAGATAGCTAAGGAGTCTGCAGACAGCGTTGAAAAAGTTCCAGTGACAGAACATCTGAAATTATCATTGGAAAAAAACCTCAGTGTAATTAGTCAGTGTGTGTAATTAACTACTGGACAAAGCAGACAAGGGATTAGTGGTATCTTCTAAGTCAAGCCTGTCTACAGTGCTAAATGATAGTCTTTTGTCCAGCCAAGAGCTATGGATTGGAGGCAAAAATTGTACTGTCTTTGTTTTGTCTGGGGTCAGATTAGATTATCATAATGGCTTTAAAATCTATGAATCTGTCATATTTGATTTTAAGTGAATGAATCAAAAGACTCCCTTAATGTAGGTATGCACATTCAGACCAGAGCTGAGTGAATAATTCAATAATTAATTTGATGAGCACAAACATAAGAACATGAGCACAGTTTTATTGGGTCATACCAAAGATTCATCTGCTCCAGGATGGCTCTTCAGATGACAAAGGCTTTTGTCTGAAATCCACCACCTGCTAATTCCGTTAGGTCCCTCATTTCTCATCTGTGGTGTGAAATAATTCTTTATATTTCCCTTGTCCATGTTCCGTCCTTCTCATGAACGGTTTATTGGTGGACTTGGCAGTGCTGGGTCAACGGTTAGACTCGATGATCTTAGAGATCTTTTCCAGCTTAAATGCTTCCATGTTTCTCTGGATCTATGATTTTGTAGAATGTTTTCATATCTCCTCTGCCATCCTTTTCTTTGTAAAATGTATTCTCTGTTCAGAGAGCAGCTCTTTGGTCCTGTTTGCTTTTCATCTCTGTACTTCCCCAGGTTTGATTATGCTTTTGGCCTAAACATCTTGAGGACTCTTTCCATAAAGATCATAAGGATGGGATTTGTCCAAATGAACACAGAAGTGGACATTTCCGCTCCTCATACCCTAGAAATGCTCCCTTCCTTGTGCTGGCTGGAGGAGAGGAGTGTGCTTATTCTCTAGACTTTCAAGATGTGGTGAGACAAACTTCGTCAAATGTATTGAAAGTGGGAGTGTTACTTGGATGCTTAGGAAGACAAATTATTTTCTGTTTTGCACTCAGTTTTCTCCTAAACCTTATTCGTGAATTTTCATGGCTGCAGGGTATTTCAGAGAACTTTCCTTGATAATTCCAATATATGTTTCAACTCCAATGTGTATTTCCTGATTTTTGTAGAAATTGCATATCCGAAAGTTGTGCATATAGGATAAAATTAGTTTTCACTTCTACTTGAGTTACTTGCACATTTCTTCAGAAATACTTCATTATAAGCAATTAGAATTTTGAGGTTTTCTTTATCAATTCTCTGCAAGTTTCTTGACACTTACTCAAAAGTTGGAGAGTATAATAATGACATTTTAAATGTAAATATAGTTGTTGCAATAGTTTGATAAAACAGGGTACCTATATAACTTAAGTTGGTCTGTTTGGTTTTAATATTTAGCTCCCAATTTATTGTTTCTACAAACTGCTTGGCAAGTTGATATTTGCAACAACAGATCTTGACCAGTTGACTGCATTTCTCCTCTTTTTTGGTTCAAAATAAATTTTCCAGGGTCATGTTTGTCCAGAACAAAGGGACTGGCTCAATGTTGTGAATCCTGGAGGAAATCTGAGAAACAAAGGTTGAATTTATGTGAGATACAGGGGATATAAGGAGCTTCAAAGCTCTTTCTGCACTGAGACAGTTATTACTCAGTATTATCTTTACATTGGCTATTTCTATGATGATGTCTACCTGCAAACTTACTTCTGAGAAAGCAAGTGGAAAACAATTCAGTCTCAGGAAAAGGAATATACACACCACCTGAAATTTCTGTTAAATTTATTTCACAGAAAATCTGGGCTGTTTAAGCTCCAACTGAGCGTGACTTTACTGCACTTTCCTGTGCTCCTTTTTGTTATTTAGGACAATTCTCAGTGCTGCATTCACCTTATATTTCAAAATTGTTTACTATACATTGCATAATTTACAGTATCCATTTTCAGTTGCATCAGTTTTCATTACTTTTAGGTCTGTTCTTCCTAGTTAATGCTGGCAGGACATTGAGGTTGGTTTCCATTGGAAAACAAGTCAAAAGGAAAATAAACCAAACCTGTTAGTGCTGAAACATGGCCTAGTTTTAAATTGTTGTCAGGTGAAGAATCTCCTCCAGATTTTAACTATCCACTTGTTTTATGGAGAGATGGAGGAATAAGCAGTTAGGAAATACATCGTTCCAGCTCTCAGATACTGGAAAATGTATTTTGAGTGGTGGTTTGTCTACAGAGCTGCACTTTTCTGTTTCCTAGAAGCAAAGTGAAAAAGATTGAGGCAACAAAATCACGTGTATACATATATATATATACACACACATATATATATGCACACACAACAAGCAAGAGTGATTGGGCTGATTAACTGACATCCCACAGAAGGAAGTGAATAAAGCAGTGAGCAATTTCTTCTTTTAAAATTAAATACATACTTTAATGTACTTTTAATGACATTTTTTTAAATGCTGGATTTTTTCACTGGTGAATACATTGTTTGCAGAGATGTGGTGACATCAAACTGTTAACTGACACAGGTAAAAGTCACCACTGCTGAGCTTCAGCTTTGCCTTTC
Source organism: Dasyornis broadbenti (assembly GCA_013397935.1). NCBI lineage: Eukaryota > Metazoa > Chordata > Aves > Passeriformes > Dasyornithidae > Dasyornis > Dasyornis broadbenti. Next base: position 1,040,855 of record VZRN01005169.1, on the reverse strand, counting down.
CATTTAATGCAGAGCCATGAAGAAAAAAAGGCTGAAGTGCCAATGGCTGTCATAGAATCATGGAATAGTTAGGGTTGGAAGGGTCCTCAAAGGTCACGCAGTCCAATCCTCCTGCAACCAGCAGGGGCAGCTTCAACTACATCAGGTGGCTCGGAGCCCTGTCCAAAGAGACCTTTCACATTTCCAGGGATGGGACACCCACCACCAATCCAGGCAACCTGTGCCAGTGTTTCACCAGCCTCCACAGGTCCTTTTTCAAATTACAAGGAGCCCACCTGAGTGTGATCCATCTGCTATCCTAGGATGATTCCTTGGCTCCTGTGGAGGTGCCAATCAAACTATAGGCGCTCAGAAGAGTGAAAAAAAAGGATGTGCCCATCTTCTGCCCATCATGGTGTTTGCAGACCTCAGCAGAGTGCTGGAAACATGAAATTTTGCTGTGATATTCCTTAGGACTGAACTGCATGGTGGGGTTATCACTGGAAGCGCTGGTTGCTTTTCTGTGCCTCATGGTGATGGCAGCACTGATGGAGTGTTGCTGTCGCTGGCAGGTCCCATGTCTCCTCCATGCACCATTGCCTGGGGAATGAGCATTGATGGGGGCAAGTGAGCTGCTGGCATTTGGAGGGCTGCCATGAGCTGTCACTAAGGAAAGTGTAATCACAAGAGACTTAAAAACCTGATGTCCTTTGCAATTTGGTTACCCTTAGTTCAGTGACATGTTCTACAGCTGATGGGACCAGGGAAAATTTTGAATATAATGTTGGATCTTTGAATGTGGAATAAAATTTTGGATAAAACAAGACAGCACTGACCTTGAAGAATCGTGGACCTCAAAAGATCTCCATAGTAGGGATTCTGTGAAGGAAAATGCTGTGTCCAAAGATTTTAACTGCCAAACTTCATTACATCCCTGAGCAGAGCTTTCCAGAGACTTAACAGTCTTGCCCCTGTGGAAACAGAGGTCTGTTCTCCAAAGCACAACCTCAGTACAGCTGCTCAGCAAATGTCACGTTAAACTTTTAATGCAGGGGAAAAAATTGGTTTCGTTTGCTCGGTTTGGTTCAGAAAAATGGCAACTACATTTTTGCCCATTTTTTTTCCCAAAGAACCCCTCAGGGTAGGCAGCAGCCCTTGGATCAGCTGCCATCACAGTGGTGAAAGAGCTGCAAAACCAGAATAAATACCATGGCAATGTTGCATTGTTTTTTCTCTACACAACCTGGAAGTAGGTTGTAGCGAGGTGAGGGTTGGTCTCTTCTTCCAGGAAACTGTTGGCAGGACGAGGAAATAGCCTCATGTTGCAGCAGGGAAGGGTTGGGTTGCATATGAGGAAAATCTTCTTCACTCAAAGAGTGGTCAAGGACTGGAACAGGCTGTCCAGTGGAGTGGTGAAGTTGCCATCTCAGAAAGCATTCAAAAAAAGGAGTAGATGTAGCACTTCAGGATAAATTTTAGTGGGCATGGTGGTTTTCAGTCAAATGTTGGACTTGATGATTTTGGAGCTCTTTTACAGCCTGAATAATCATGATTGAACAGCACTATCAAAGGAGAGGGTGCTAACATCTATCCATCCCTCTCTGCCATATGCACACACCTGCTTTTTAGAAAAATAAGCCAAAACTAATCCTGTGTCCTTTCTTTGGTGGCCTTGGAGCCTATATTTATGTTACCAGCAGATTTTAAGCTTGGTGATTTAAAGATACAATAACAAGAAAAGTCCTCGCCTGGTTCAAGCTGTATATTTTATGATGTGCTGCAAATGAGAAAACCAGGGCAGTTTTCTGACACACCTACTGAATAAGGCAAATCTCTGTAGGCCATACAGTAGTTCTATAGCTATATCTGTCCCTGCCTCATTAACACCCTAGATTTTTGGTACAAGGAGAATTTTCATCACGTACTTCTATTTGCAAGAGGTCAGACTAAATAATCATAATGTTCCTTTCTGGGTCTAAAATCTATTAATCTGTTTACTAATTCTCCTTTTATGTGTTACTTCATTTGAACAATGAGATGAGGGCAGCCAATTTCTCTTTCCTTTCGAGAGCACGTTGGCCTGGTTTGCTTTCTGGTTCTCATGCATTTTCACAATGCAGAGGAAGTTTAAAGCCAAACAGAAAAGCCCTCCATTAAAAACAAAATACATTTTAAAAATGGAAATATTTGTATCAATAAGAATTCCTTCATTAGAGAAATGTAATACTCAAAGCAAGAACTTCTCAGGAATAGTCCCTTCAGTCTTTCTTATCTCTTCTCACACTTCAGCTTCATGCTGAGTTCTGTGCTTTTTCTGATTTATATTGTAGGAAACTGTGAATGTGTAACTTCTGATCGATAAGCTGCTCACAGTTATAGGGTAGTGCTCATATTTATCTTACTTTTCATATTGTCCTGGGAGGCCTCCTGCTCCAAATTTCTGAAGTCAGTCCCCTTTTCGTTAAGCATCCCTAATCTGCAGGTTTAAACAGTGTTGGTGAATCCCTAGGGATGTGTCTGCCTTTCCAGGGTGGTTTCTCTAACCCAACATGGTGTATGGTGCTTTGGTGACTTGTCCAATGGAGAATGGATCATGATTTGAACTGCAGTGAAGCTTTAGGTGAACTTAACACCCTTGTGGAGGGAAAAGTCGACAAGCTCTGAATAGCTTTGCTGGGATTCTTCATGTAAATCCGCCACTGATGAGTTCATCAATAAGACTCCTGATAAAAAGCAGTTAAACTGTCAAGCAGTAAATGATCCAGAGCAATTCCAGCCTGTAGTACAGAGGCAGAAAAGAAAAGCATCAATGTTTTGCCAAATGGCAAAGAAGTCAAAGCAATATTTCAAAGGGTATTATTTTTCAAGCTCCTAAACAAGCAGAAAGGTTCCTACACTTGGTAACAGTGGGGGATGCGGGGGTGAAGAAATGAGAGGATACATCTGTACATGCAGACAGTCCCACCAAGAGAAAGGGTAACATGAATACCTTAACATGACTAACATATTTTTAATTCCAGCATTTATTTGTTCTTTTCATCATGTATTTATTCACCTGAAGGCTAACATATATAGGCATGTCCCCCACCAGGCAGCCCCACTGCGGTGACAGTCTGGCAGGTGTCTGGTACAGTGACCTGCAATGTGCAGGTGCAGGTTTCACTCTGCTGGCAAAAACAGCAGAAATTCAGAGTGATTGGCTCTTGCTTTTTGTTTATGAGTTTAGGAGCCTTAAATTACAAGGGAGTTTTTGTTTGGTTCTCATTTTTCATCAAAGGACTTTGAAATTTTGCACATTCTGCTTTTCCAATGGTGCTGCAGAGGAATCGGATGCTTCAGAAAATGGTTGATAATGCCCTTTGCCTTTCCCTGCAACAAGGGCTGTTTTCTTTTTCTTTGCGGTTTGGTTCTTTACTGATGAACTGTTGGTGAAATGGGTTAATGTAAATGGAAGGTGTGATAGTAATGCTGAAATGTTTCTGCGTCTCTCACAAGTTACATCTGTAAATTAGAAATTGCACAAATATGGAAATTGTAGTGTCAAGGACTGACACCAATCCTCAAACAGAGCCTGTTAATAAATTAATTAATAGGACACTGTTTGAGTAACCTCTCCTTTGCCTCTAATAAGCATTGCAAGGTCTTTCAAGGTCCTTTTTTAGTGTCTATGCAGGGTATTCAGCCAACAGTGTACACCCTGAGAACCCAATTAACAAGGTAGCTCATCCATGTACACAAAATCATTGGTATTTTCAAAGTTTTTTGAAACCTGTCCTAAACTGAGCCCACTCGGTGTGGCAGCTTGTGCTGAAGGTTTAGATCTGCATTTAAACATCAAACTGGGAGGAAAGAAGAAGCGAAACCCCCAAATCCAGTCAGGAAAATAAAAGATTAAAACTATAACTGTAGGAATTTATTGCAAACTCCGGCACCAGACTAGATCCGCTGAAAGATTTGTATCATCTGCATGACGGATACATGAAGTCTCCTTAATGAAACACTAGATCCGGAAGCTTTTATCTCAGGAAACCCTGGAAATGGAGTGCAATCTGTGTTTCCCCAGTGGAATTGCAGATAATGGCTCTTTTATCGTATGGTCAAGTTGTGTTCTACTGGCACTCCTCAAACTGGGTGGTAATGGCATTACATCCTTGCCTGTACCAGCAATAGTGTGGCCAGCAGGACCAGGGCAGTGACTGTCTCCCTGAACTGGGCCCTGGTGAGGCCTCCCCTCGAATCCTGTTTTCTTTCACCTTGAATGTTTGTTCTGGCCTTCCTCATGTGGCTAGCCGGTGATATGTACTAAAGGCATATAGCCTCAGGTAAAAGATGTAGAAATGAAAGTATTCATATTTATGGCTGGGTTTGGTGGTTTGGTTTTTTTTTCATTCTGTACTAATGAGTCTTCTGGTCATTGCTTTGAAATTGCTTCCTGTATTGCTGGAGACAGGCCAAGCATGTGCTGGGGTGTCCATGTGTGATGTGGACACTTAGCTCAGCTCTTTCTCCAAGCTCTGGGCTTTCCCCACGCTGTTTGGGGAACCAGGGCAGAGCCACTCTTTGGTGGCTGAGCAAGGACTGAGGGTTGGAGTCACACACGCTCCATGCAGGCAGTCCCAGCAGACACATCCATACAGAAGGTGCAGTTGTGGCTGCTTTGCTGAGTTTTGCCCAGCTCTGACTCCCTGGGCAGGGCTGATGCTACTCTGGATCACAGCGTGACACTTGAGCTGCTCCAGGGTTAAATGCTTTTCAAGTAACTGAACTTGGCTAGTCGTTCTTTGACTTTTTCTTTGCTGGGAACCAAGATTGAAATCAGCAGGGGAAAAGGGTTCCTTTTGCTGTTGTTTGTGTGTCCAGCTCTGTGAGCCAGTGCCAGCTGCAAGACAGGAGCAGTCCTCTAATTTCCACTAATGAGAAATCCCTCCTACCCTCTCTCTCTGGGCAGAAAATTCTGTCTTAAATTTCTTTAAGACAAAGACCTAATTCTGCTCTTACTGCCTGCAGTTTCAACTTTGCCTCAAAATTGCCATAGGGCAAAGCTGGATGGTGCCATTAAAAAGAAAATAATTATTGCAGAATATTAAAGACTAGAGCAAATTGCAGCAGCGCTTTGTGAGTGCCCAGGTCTGTTCAGAGCAGATGCCAAATCCCATCTCAGCAGGGCAGAGGGGTTTGGGATCAAGGCAGCAAACAGGCCACATCTCCACCATGAGTTCAGAGCTCTGATGCTCTCCCACCACTGCCTTTGCTGCCTTGCTCCTGTGACAGCACAGACTCAGTCTTTGGGCACTGTACAGGGAGCAACATTCCCAATGACATTATGGTTGAGTTAACCCTATTTTGGAGGAGAAAAGCCATATGGATGTAAGCTCCATATGGAAAGTAGCCATGGCCTTGGGTGCTGAGCTGAAGAGCATCCTAGGGAGGTGTACCTCAGCCAGGAATCCCGCCCACAGCAGGGAGACTCCAGAGGTGAGTGCAAATAACATGGAGTCACCACACTAAGAGCTAGGAGCATGAGACCCTTGGCTCTCTGCATGTACCTGGGATGCTGTCAACACTCTGAATAAGCAAGTGGCTGCAAATGGAAGGGCTGTTCTCCTGTGTGCTTGGATTAAGCTCTGGTTTGCAGTGCATCATTTAAGAGGATGCAGATATTTTCTGTGTGTTGAAATAAAATTATAAACAGATTGAGCCTGGGTACAGTAGATCCAGTGGACTAAATCTGACTAAGAAAAGCTTTCAATTAAACAATGAGGCTTAGAGGGGGTGGGGAGTGAGCTGGCATGAAGGGAAATTCTGTCAATTTAGTGTAAAAAATTTTCTGGAAATATACTCTCTGCAAAGATCGAAGGAGAATTTCCTTGTGCAGGAAAGCACGTGATGTAAATTGGTATCTACTATAGCAGTCCATTGCTTGAATATAACAGCGTTTTCATGGGAAAATGTGCTATATTCAGTGATATTAATTACTGTGTGGGCTCAATTTTCAGTGCAATCAATCCACAGGAAACAAATGGACTTCAAGGGAAGTATAAAAAGACAGTCAGCTAATAGGGGCCAGATTCAATAAAATTGTATCTGCCTTCAATGAACAGTGAGGGTGAGGTGTGTCTGTTCTCCCTTGACAAGGCACGGTATGGGTCAGGCAGTGGGTGTAGGGCCAGGAAGGGCTTGGAGCAACAGTCTGTGTATTCATACATATGTAAATATAAATATGTATATGTGAGAAATACAACTCCTATTTTGAGAAACTAGGAAAGAAAGGGATTTAATTCAGGCTGCTGGTGGACTTCAGACCCTGGGTAAACTTCACCTTTCCTGCAGTTTCAATTTAGTGCCAATATTTTAGCAAGCTGTTTGGTTCGTTTGCCTAGCACTTAATAGAAGGATTATCTGGGTTTTTTTTTTTTTTTTTTTCCCAAGATTGCTTTTCATTTTCAAAGCTGAATGTGTTCATTTTTAGTGTGGTAGCATTCTCTTCCATTCAGGCTCCAGACTTCCCCTAGGAAGTGACTTCATGGCATTATTCAAGCAGATTATTGCCTGGAGTGGCTGAATTACCTAGTGTTCGTGTAATGGCAAGTTCTCAGCCCATATGTATTTAATGACTGTAATCATTTGTTATTTTCCCTTTATTAGGTTTGTTTTTAAAGAAAGTTTTACTGTGCTATTTATGTTATGCTAAGTGGTGCAACTTGCTGAAGAAACATATCACACACATTTTATTTTTTAATAGGTTTTGCTTGCTAAAATGGAAATCTTTTATTTACCCTAGTAGGGCAGTTTTTTGCTGACAGTTTTATTGTTTCGATTACTCAGACATTTCTTTCCTCTTTTGTTTCCTCAGATACTCCTCCAGGGAGTTTTAATGTGCCATTCTTTATTTAAGATTGGGTTCAGAATGTGTTATTTCTAGCAAGGCAAGGAAAAAGTGCAGTATAGCAGACATTAAATAGTGGGATGTCAAGGTTTTATTTTCTTTCCCCTTTGAGTTATGGAATCCTTTCCTCATTTGTGTCATCTGGTGATTAATTGCTCTGATAATCTGTGCTCCTCATCAATAACTGTCTCCTACCAGTGCCAGGCAGAGGCCGTGCTCTGCCTAAAGAGCTTGTGACTGCAGATAAATGAACATACGTGTGTGAGTAAAGGAGAGAACCTCTTGAGAGCATTTAAAATAGTCAGAGGTGCAGGCCACTTTAATAAACTAGTGCTCTATAGGTACTGGCAGCAACTCCTGAATGCGTTTTACTCAGCAGTGAGGAAAGAATGGGACCATTCCTCCAGGGCAAACCCCAAGCCTTGGTCAGTGGAGTGAAAACTGAACCCCAAGGGATCATACAAGGAGGGAGCCTTACAGCCTGAGTGGGCCAGCACCAGCAAACCAAACTGCCAGTGCAAATTTCACGAGGGTGGTACAGAATGGAAAGCAGGGTCTGCTCCTGTGGCTATTGCTGGGGTAGGGTTGTGATTCCCTCTGCAAGTCCTAGTGAGTCTTTGACCACTCCCTGATCTATGATGGGTTTTATTTTCCGTTATAACCGGACCAGTCCTTGGAGAAAATCAAACTCAAATCATAGAATCATAAAATATGCTGAATTGGAAGGGACTCATCAGGATCATTGAGTCCAACCCCTGGCCTTGCACAGGACACCCCAGTCGCTCCATGTGACTGAGAGCATTGTCCAAATGCTTTTGTACTCAGACTGATGCTGTGACCACTTCCCTGGGGAGCCTGTTCCAGTGCCCGACCACCCTCTGGGCAAAGAACCTTTTCCTCATATGCAACTTCAACCTCCCCTGACTCAGCTTCACGCCATTCCCTCAGATCCTGTCACGGGTCACCAGAGAAGAGATCAGTGCCTGACCCTCCGCTGCCCTTCATGAGGATGTTGAAGACCACAATGAGGTCTCACCTCAGTCTCTTCTTCTCTGGGCTGACCAGACCAAGTGTCCTCAGCCCCAATTCATAAGGCTTCCCCTCCAGACCCTTTACCGTCCTCATGGCCCTCCTTGGGACAGTGGAGGACCCCCAGAGCTACAGGCAGATGTGCACTGGCTGCCTGTGCCCAGTGCTTGACCTTGGCCATCCTTTGATGTTACAGAAAGGATATTACAAAACACATCCTCACACTCTGCTTCCCTTCATGTTTTCCAGAGTGTCTGGGGGAGAGCTCTTTGACCGCATCGTCGAGAAAGGGTTCTACACGGAGAAGGATGCCAGCACCCTGATCCGGCAGGTCCTGGACGCTGTGTACTACCTGCACCGCATGGGCATCGTGCACAGGGACCTCAAGGTACAGCCACAGCACTGCTCGGTCCCCTGAGCAGTGTTAATGGAGGTTTTGTAATTGTGTGAGTCTAACAAACACGTGTACACCAGGACTGGCTGTTTCAGTAAGGATTTACCATAGCAGAGATGCTCCAAAGCCTTCCCATGTCATTGGTTTTAATGAGGACTCTGCAGTCAGTGCAGTTACAGTGGGAATTTTGCACATATGATGTGGGGAAAAGCCATTAAGACCTGAAACGTTACATTAAGGCAGAAAACTCATTTCCGTTGGGTGTATTTACTGCTGTAAAGTATTTTGCAGGTTTACTGTGCTATATTTACTTATTAATAACTGGTAACAATAGTGAGGGATTTCCTATCATTTGGGGAAGTGTTTATGGAGACACTGTTAACAGCAAGGGTTCTTCTAAGAACCATTGTGTGCTAATATGATATTTAGGTGATTTTCCTTTCAGCTGCGCCATATTGTCACATCTAAACCTCTCAGCTTTTCAGGTAAAAAAACCCCTAAGCATTGCTGTTTTTTTGGTTTCTTCCAGTATCCTAATCTGTTATTAAGACAAGCAGAAAGGCTTGGATTTGAAAGTACTTTAGTATTTTAAATAACAGCAGAAGATACTAGAAAAAATAGACAAATTCCAAAAGAAAACTGTAGGTTCAGTTTTTGAGCTGGTTAATTCTACCAAAGTTTACTGCCAGAAGTGAAGAATTCAGTGATTGAAATAACACCTCTGGTTGTGTTTTGGAGGGATGCTCTGAACAGGAGTTTCCTTGGATGTTGATGCAGAGCTTGTATTTTGCCCCTGTAAAGAGAGTGGAATTTGGCTACATGTTATAAGCCTTATATAAGCCTTATAAAAAGGCTTAATGAACATTAACAGAGTCAAGAGGCACAAAGAATGGAATTTTTTTTCCTTTTTTACTTCTTAAATACAAGCCTTTATTAAATATATTCTTAATTTATTTTGATATAATCTAATATTAAACAGCGTGTTTGCAATTTTTTACTACTCTTGGCAAAGTTGTAGTGCTGGGAATGTCATCTCTCTGTTATGCCTTCAGATGGATGAAAAACTGTGGTTTTGAGAGATCCTCTTTATTTGCTTGTTGCCTTCCCCAAAACCAGTGCTGATGTGAAATGCTGTATGGTGTAAAATAATAAATAGCAGGCTTGTTCCCAAATGCAGTGGGGGAAAATAGAGCCCATTGCTGGTGTTCTCCAAGGTGCAGCAGTGCCCAAGAGGCAGACATGGCCTTCTTTTGTGACAACCTCAATGCAGCCATTTCCTCCCTCCTATCTTTGACTCCAGATGTGAATCTTTTGGCTGTGTGTGGGCCATTCCTGTAGCATTGCAAGCTTTTCGCCACCTTACTACTGTAGGGGACATGCGTCAGTCCTGCATACCCCCTCCAGAAGGGAGCACCCTATGACCTTCAACAGATAGGGGAATAAGAGAAAGTAGAGAAATTTTTATGTATTGGTTTGGCACCTGTTCCAGACAAAACCTTGAATCCACTGAAACAAAATATACACTGATATCCTCAAATAATGTTTTCTTCTCGGTGTTGTGAAGTTCAGTCCAGACAGTCCCAAATAATGGTTTCCTGTAAGGAGGCACTGATTGGGCTTCCATCTCCTACAGTCTCCACACATTGCCCTCAGTTCCTGTTCATTTCCTGCCCTTATGCTGAAGTGCATAGAAATATTCTCATATTTTTTAGAGCTCCACAGAATTCCAGTATGGAAATGTTATATTTTAACATGACCGGCTTGCTCCCAAATTCAACTTTTAGAAAATAACTTCAGGCTTCTTTCTGCCACCAACATTTTTGGAGTGAGGTCCGAGGCTTCTTAATTCAGATATTCCATTGTGCAAGCTCATACTATTCTTGTCTTTATAGTCTAAATAAGGTTATAACTCTCACTTTTTAAAAAAAATCTTATTTTAAAGTTCCTGTAATAAAATACTGGATCTGGTGATCGGGAAGTGAATCCATGTACAAATTACTTTCAGAGTTTATGTAAGGCCATGCTGAATTTAGATCAAACCAACCTTCTCCAGTGGTAGCAAAGAGTAGTTCTTTTTCTTTTTCTTTCTTTTGTTTGCAAGTTTTTGTCAGTACCATATCAGTTGTTAAAATTACTCATAAAATACAATGTATGAGGAACACCTGCTGTGCATTTCTGTTAATGAAAACATACCATGATGAGACAAATAGGGATATAATAAGAATTTTTATGATCTCAAAATATCTAAATAAACATAAGTTTCAAAATGAAACACTGGGAAAGAATCCACTCTACAAAAATACAGCCCATGAAACATCTGTAACAATTATTTATTGTAATTATGGGTTTATTCAGATACCAAAATAGTACTTGCTGTAGTTGGTAAAAGCAGGTCTGGGCTCCAAGTCTGTAATCTAAGTTATGCAACAGCAGATTAGAAGAGATGGCAGCAAATGATGTCCAGGGAAGCCCAAGATGCACAAAAGGACTGAAAGACTCAAGCAGCTCCACTTGGTGCAGAGACACCTTCTTAATGCTTTTGAATTAACCAGCTGGAGGAAACAGAATTCTTTTAAACAAGTTTAAGTTTTAAATGTGTGGATTTCTCGGCCTTACTAAATGTGAGTAAGTGGTTACCTGAGGTGAGTTAGCAGAAATTATTAGGAAATAACTGCTTTTCCCTTAATCCCAAGTCTGCCAACCCCCTCAGCAGATCAGAAGGGCAGTAATGAAAATCGGGAATGACTCCAGCCTAGAGCAGAACATGGCATAAAAATGTAGTCCCTAAAACAGTGTTAGCACTATAAAATCCAATTAAAGCACTGGACTTGCAAGGTATCATGAGAAAGAAACATAAATGGTACAACTGCATATTTGTTTTTAGGAACTGAATCGTTTCCCTTTTTACCTCAGCCCAGCTGGCTCACATCTGTGGATGTGGCTTGTAGATCCTCCTGTGGCCATTGTGTCCCGTGTTTACACATGTCCCGTGGATAAAGCCATCACTTGATGCTGGGACTGAGGAGCCAGAAAATGCTTTAGCTTTCTGAATGGGGACATCGCCCTCCAGCCTTTGTTCATCCTCCTTTCCCCAGAGCAGAAGGAGAAGGGAACATGGGTGCCTGTGTCACTGCGCTGCAGTATTTCCTCTGTGCAGATCCAAGCTTGGATGTGTCCCAAGGAGTTTGAGGATGTTGTGCGGCCGCAGCTGCTCCTCACCATTTCGGGGAGCACAGAGCAGGCTGCGTGTCAGTATTTGCACCACCTCTGGGCAAAGGACTCCACCAAGGCTATTTGGAAACACTGGGTACCCATCACTTTTATAGGTGAACACCCAAAGGTCCAGGGCCCATTGCCACTAGGCTGAGTGCTGCAGGTGTGGACCCTTTCATGAGTCCAGGTGTTAAGTAAGGGAAGAGGTGGCTCTCACGCACCCAGCAAGAGCTTTGCTGTGTAGCAGCAGCACATTCAGGACACATGGATGCAGGACTGTCTGGATGGAGGCTGGTTGGGCTCTCCAGCTCTCTGGTATAAAAAGTCACAGAGTCTTGTGGAGTGATTCTTGTTTTCTCTTGCTATAAACAAGTTGCTGTGCTTAGTGCTATAGCACGTTTTTCCTTCAGCATTTTTTCCTAATTGGCTCTAGCTAAAACATCCTTTCTGCAAGTCTGCTAACTAAAATGGCATTTCCTCTCTCAAAACGGTTTCCAGGGGAGAAGATACAAAAATTCTCTGATGCCTCCTGTTTTCCTTATTCTTTTTAATAAATACTGTATAAAAAATTTCATTACAGTACCTCGATTTGCCATATTTACTTGCTTTCAAATGAGTCTTTCTGTTTTACCACTCTGAAGTGATAATATGTCAGACACATCTCACAAGTAAGGGATGAGCCTTAGGTTTTATTTGAGGTGCCAAAGAGGAGAAGTTTATTATCCCAGAGAACTTGCTCAAGGCTCAGGGTGTCAGTTTCTTCCATTTGTTGCCATACAGGAGTCTGGAGAGGATCTCCATGTAGGTTTTAAGAACAGCTCTTTAGGCTTAGGGAAACCAAATTATATCTGTGTATGGCATGACTAGGGATTGTATTAAATGCAGTGCATGAGCCAACAGGTGTTGTTACTGAACTCACACGTTCAAAATTCATTGTGCTTGATCTCCTTTCTAGCCTGAGAACCTGCTTTACTACAGCCAGGATGAAGAGTCAAAAATCATGATCAGTGACTTTGGATTGTCGAAGATGGAGGGTAAAGGAGATGTGATGTCCACAGCCTGCGGAACTCCTGGCTATGTCGGTAAGAGGTTTGCTTATATTTCAGTGAAAATGAAATAATACTTGTTTTCTAGTGCTGCTACGTGGTGCACATGAGATTTTACAGATAGTTGTTAGATTTTAGCATTTGCCTGTGCTCTGTCTTGTGTCCTTTTCCTCTTTGGGGTGCAATCCTGCAATCCAGCTCTGGGTTTGGGGGATTTGCTTTCATGTTTTCAGTCCTTTGCAGAATGAGTTTCTCAAAGACACTGCTTGTAGCTAAACCAGGAGCCTATGGAGAACACCCTCAAATGTATTGCTTCTGCAAACACCTAGAAAACCAAAGAAGCTTTGCCTAATAAAATGTATTATTTTAATCATAAAGGATAGCATTTACCAGATTGCTCTGGTTGAAGATAGTAAAATTAAAGAGTTGCATTTATTTTCAGACATGTTCAGTAATCTTCTGTTACAACCACGTTAAGTTGCTGACTCAGGCATCAATATGCAAAAGCTCTTTAGACCATCAGACCTTCCTGGACAGTAGCAAATTGTTTTCTATCACGTAGTCTTTGCTCTTTTATCCATTTGGTAGCGATTGTACAAGGCTACCTATTAGCAGCATGTTTACCAGCAGCCTTTAAAATCAGTTAAAGTAGCTGAAAGTGAGCATTAGATGGCAGGTGATGATGAGGTCTGTTTGAGCAAACACCATTTAAAAGGCTCCCTTTGTGCAGGAGACATCCAGAAAGCCTGTGCCTCCTGCCACACCAAGAGGTGAGAAAATTAAACGCTGGGGTGTCCATGAAATCCATGAAACTGACAGTGGATAGATTTGTCTCAGATCTTTCCAGCAGGAAAGACTGGATGTTTTCCAGCTGTCAGAAGCTCTTCTTACTTTGCAGCTGCCACCTCACCTGTTTTCATAGTTCTGACGATATCATGGTACAATGACTCAGATTATGCTATTGTGGCACAGCAATACAGATTTGTCCCAGATACCTTTTCCCAGGCATTATCCTCACATGGCACAGACATGCTCTATCCCAATAAAATCACGAAAAGGAACAGTTTTCTATGCTTTCCTGTTGTTAAGCCATCAACCCACCATTGTTTTATTTGGAGACATGGGCCAGGATGCGCTCTGAGTAGCAGTCTTGTGTAATCACACCAGACTGGAAATCTTCCTCCAAAGCAGTAGCAGGAATTTTGCATTGACAGCAATTTTCATAACTTTTGCTGTCAGCTCTTTTGTCCTTAATGAATGTGTTTTATTTTGCTCTGGAATGGGCATTGACTAGAATGAGTCTCAAGACACAGGAGAGCTTAGATGATGTTTGCCGAAGTGCTGATGAAAATGAGGGAATGTGACTCTGCTTGGTCACTCAGTGATCTCATGCGGCCTCTCAGCGTTTCCATTTACAAAACAAAACTTGCTGTTTTGGAGAGGAAGCTCTCAGAGCCTGTGACAGGAGCTGTAGTGCTTTGAGAGATGTTTGAGAGCTCTCTTTCCTCGTGATCTGGGCTCTGATAGCTGCACAAGTGCCTCCAGGCTCGTTGTTACCTTGCTGAACGTAGGATTTACTCATCCCAGTTCAAGAGGTCACAGCTGCTTATTTCTGAAGTGCTGACAGGACTTTTTCCCCTCCTTCACAAAGAAAACATCCTTAAATATTTGTTCTTTTTTTTTTTTTTTTTTTCCCCTTCTGCACAGGACACAGCTCCTCTTGAGTGCTTTACTTTTTGTTTAAACATAATAAGTTGCTCAGACAACGCTTTCCAAGCACAGAACATTTTTGTTGCCAGTCACTGTGGTGATGCCCACAAATGGCCCTCCTTGAGTGTTACACCTGATGATGTGGCTCCTGCATAGGTGGTCTCCAATTTGCAGACATCCAAAAGATTTCATGCCTTCCAGTATCACTGCGGTTTGCAGCACCTGCCAACTGCCCTCGAATCAGTGGAAGAGTCGTTCCTCCTAATGGAATAGCATGAATAAAAGTCCTGAGCTGGGCTGGGGTAGACAAATGCCGCAGTCCTGACCCATGAAGTGCCCTGCCTGCTACCTCTTTTTGTGTTTTGCTTATTCTTTCCCAAGTATTTTACCTGGGGTTAGGTAACACTCAGGGATCCATCCCTTAAAATTCATTTCCTGGTACTTTTCTTCAAAGATATGTAGAACACCCCATTTTCTAAGATTTTATTAGAATTAATTATTTTTGTCAGTTTAACCACTTTGCTTTTAAATTGCTGGAAGAGAATCAGACACATATCAAATGTCAGAGGCACCCAGGGCTCTATTAAGAAGTCATTGGCATCTGCTACTATTTATACTTCATCTCCAGAAATGGATCCAGTCAGATCCCACTATGCAAAGTGCTGGACAAGCTTCTGACTCAAAAGCAGACCTGATCGTAGCTCATGTCTGCTGCCCAAATATTTGCAAGTATGCAACCCCCCGTCATTTCTGTCCAATTTCCCTCATCGGGATATACTTTCAACTCTTTGTGTTTCAGTTTTTATCTCAGCTTTTATCGTTTTCATCTACAAAGGACAGTAATATCTGAGACACTAAATCCCTCTTTATGTGGTTTGGAAGTTTATTGAATAAGGAAGAGTGTAATTATAATTAAATTCCTTAACAAATATCAGTTTTCTTTCTGAAAATCAAAGTATAACTTTTCAAATTAGACTGTATCTAAAATGTGCCTTACCAGTAGTGCATTAACACTTTAGCTTTTAAAGCTCTGCCTTACAGATTAAATTCCTGTCAACAGTTCTGAGTTCTTATTTTTCAGGAGTTTTGTCAGAGATTTTGGCCCTGTGATGAAAAGCTGATGGTTAGGATAATTTAGCCCAATTATCTGAGCCACTTTGGTTAAGAGGCCAATCTAAATGTTTGCTTACTGAAAAGTGGATCTGACAATACAATGTCTTCTAAGAAGATCTTGCATTTTCTTATCTGCTTACGATTTTTGTCCCCATTTCCTATGGACAGGGTCTGACTGATGAGCTGGCACTAGACACCCAACTTTTAGATAGCACCTGAACTGGGAAAGGTGAGGCAGCTTGTGTGGCTCATTTCATTGCAAATTAGGTGTGAGGACTGACCTGCATCGGTCTTACCCCATTGTCTAATGTGGAGAAGAAGTGGTGTTTTCAAAACCCGGAGTGATGTATATGATCATGGGCAAGATCCCAATAAGCCATGAGTGATTTATAATTTTAAACATCATGGATTTGGGCTGGTCAGCTTTTGACCTTATATAATTACTCCATTTTGATGGAGGAGCTCTTCAAACCTGCCTGAAAATGAGCCATCCCTGGAGTGTGTGAAACTGGGCAACCACCAGGAGGAGACTGCAGTCACTCAGCATATTCTTCTGAAGAGATTTTGGATGTTTGGGAATTGGGTCTCACTGAGTGACTTTCCATGAGAGGTTGTCCCTCAAAAGCTTTGGTTACTTCTGCAGATGGAACTTAGACTTTCAAGACACTTGAAAAGTTTGTAAAAAGTGTTAAAAACCTGTCTGAGGCAATCTGATCTCCTTTTGCAGAAACACTGAATTATGACCTGTGTTTGTGGCTGACTAATATCTTAATCCTACTGAGATTTAAAATTCTTGCTCTGAGTTCCAATCCAGTTTCAAGTAAAATTTTCTTGTATTTCCCTGTTGTGCAAATAGGGCTGGCTCCTGGATATGTGGTTGGTGCCTGTACACCCCACCTCACTCACTGTTTTCATTTTCTGTAGTGCTTTTATGAAAGGTTATTTCACAACTTTCATCTCTGCTCTGCCAGAAATCGAGTAGCAGTTTCAGATCTCACCAAAGCCACGTGTTCCTCTTAGCCCTGTGCAAGACCACAGCATTTAAGCACCAGGTCTCCACGCTGAATTTTGACCTATTTGGTATCCTGTGAGTCAAAGGTAGAAAAATACTCAGTAAACCTTCGGAATGTCCTTATTAGCAATAAGCTACTTCAGGAGCCTTTAGGCAGTAACATGAGTAATAAAGTAAAAATAAAGCATGGGAATCACTCTGAACAGGGTTTGCTCAGGCAGAAGCACGTGACAGGGCAATTTCTCAGCTCTGTTGCCATATCCTGACACGGAGTTGTGTTACCCTCTGCTAAACATAAACTGCATTATGACCCATGGCAGATACCTAAATCTGACTCAGCAACATGAAATAGGATCAACAGGAGCACAAGAAGCCAGCAATACTGCACTGCAACCCTGCTCTCCTTTGGAAACAGCCTCAAACTTCAAAGTCTTGGCCAACCAGAACAAGATGAACACAGGAAGAATGTGTGAAAAATGGAAAGAAGTTATTTTCACCCCAGTAGTCAGTGGAAAAAGGACTCTGGTCTTATGATGAAGCTGCTCCATGTGCATCTCAGCCTGTTTGCATTGTGAGGAGGGTACTTTGTAGGTTTTGACCTCAGGAGAGAGGTTGGGCTGGCCCTTTGTGTGCAGTACAGGCTGTTATGAAGAACAGGCACCCTCATGACTTGTACAGTGTGATCAACAGGCTTAAAGTATCAGAGCAATCCCCATCACCTGAGCTCTTTGCAGGAACATGGATTGCAGTTTTTGGCATCCAGCAGCTGCATTTTTAGGGAGCCTATTAGCATAGCTGTGCTCTCTGAGGGTAATGGCACAGTATTCTGAAAGGGTTCCAAATGTTCCGATCTGTACCTTTTCTTAAAACCTCCATTTGAAGCAAGCCTTTGAATTTTTTGCCTTTTTAAAAGCAAAACATAACCAAAAAAAGAGCAAGCTGTAAGACAGCAGGATCATCTGGCCTGGGAAGCACATCTTCATGTACCTACAGGTGGAATGAGGCTCTAGGACTGTTACCCTACCATGTACCTAGCACTGGTAGCAATGCTGATTCGGCCTGAAACACCTTCCTGGATGTGAAGGAAGCGTCCAGGTTTGCTCCATTGATTTCCCTGCCTGGATGACCATTGTATATGATTTGAGCCCACAGTGACTCCCAGGGGATGTGTGACAGTGGAAGCCCTTGCTCAGCTGGCATCTCCCCAGTGCCAGAAATGGGAGATTTGGCTTTCCCCTTCTCCTTTCTGTTGTTTGTCTCCCCAGCCGTCTGTGTAGGTCTTTTAATGCCGACAGCTCCTGGATTTTTTTCGTTGCGTCTCCTGCTTTTGCCTCTTGGCACTGATCTGCCGTCATTCCTAAGAGCTCCTCTGACTTGTTTTCCAGCTCATTAAATATTTCCGTCTTTTTCATGTGTCAGAGACAGATGATGCTGAGCTATGTCCTCCTGTTCCTGCTGCATGTTTGCTCATTAGAACAAAAATCAAAAGCAGCCATTTGGCCTTAAAAGAAGTACTTAAACCTCCTGCTTTTCTTCATTAAGGTTTACCGAAGGAGCGGTAATAGCCTCACATTTGCTTTGGGCTTCATCCTGTGTTGTTCTTACCTGTTTCAGAGCTGCCCAACCACAGCAACTGCTATCAGTGCTCTTCACTCCTTTAAAACAGAGAGAACAGCACAGCTTTGATGTTTTAAGAGGGAGAATCTTTATCTAGTTCACATCCCCTCATCTCAGAATTGTTTTCTGTAATGTTATTGTGGCATGTCTGTATAATGTTGGGAGCTCACTGGTACTCAGCTGCCATTTGCATAATATTTTCTTTGGGATCTATGAGATATATAATGTTTACCATTCTTGAAAATTATGTCAACAGGAGCAGATAGTCAAAGGTAGAAGACAATGTGAATAAAATACTGGGAATTTGGAAGGATTGGAGAGCTGGAAGACACCTAAGCACATAAAGACAGGAGAACATTAACTCCTTTCTCATATTTTGTCACAAAATTCAGTTATAGTCTCACAAACCGTATTTGATGAACATTTTGAAAAGCACAGTCTTTTTAGAGGAAAACATGGAGGCAAATTTTGATGACTCAAGAAGGAAAGAGTCAGATTAAGAGACATGTGAATTACCTAGGAAAGTTGTCTTGGGCAACTTTGAGGAATAACTCTTTTATTAAAGGAAAATGTAAATTTGCCAGTGTCCCAGCTTGCCAGGTTATCTGTGAGTCAGTGGCAGGCCAGGTAGGATGGTTCTCCAGTCCTTTATTGTTTTATCCTGAGTTTGCCTTCAAATTCCCTGCTGCTGGACTAAGCCAGCAGAATAACCCTGACCCAGCTACTGGGAAAGGAGTTACATTTTGGGCACCAGCTGTAGATGTTGTCTGTATTTCCATAGCTCTGTCCCCTGTTGTAGTAAGAACATTCTAACCTTCATCTTAGACTGCAGCAGGATGCTCATGTCCTGGAAGGAGGCATGAGGTTTCTCAGGAATTGAGATGCGGGTTTCTGCCAAGCACCTGGCCTCAGGTGAGGAGCCATTTGTGTTTGGGACAGTGGAAAGAAGCTTCTTTTGGCTCATGGTGGATGTTGGAATATTCAGTTTCCAACAGTGTATTAGGATTAACAATGTATGAACAGAACCATCCTTTTAATTTCTTATGCGTGAAGTGTTCCATATTTGCTGGATGATTTGAAGATAGGGATAGTGTTTAACCTGTTCTGCAGATTGGGGCATGTCCCAGTCTTCAAGGGTCTTCATAATCTGGTTGCCAGCTATAATTTTACCCACATTCCCCTGAATTGTCTTCATTTTTGCAACATGTCCCAAGTGAAATTTGACCCTCTCCATCATTGTTCTGCTTATGGAAATGCAACCTGGATGCCGTGGTCTGCACTGTCTTTCTTCAGACCCCTCTATGAGCCCTCATGCCAAAGCACTGGCAAGTCTTTTCTGTTTCTCATTATTTCTTCCTGTTCCTCATTATTTCTTCCTGTTGCATTCCTTGCTGGCAGTTTTGACCTTGGTTTTGTTGACTTGTCTGGATTAAGCAGATAAGTCTTTGAAGAGCCCTACCGCTGCAACAGAGCATATATAGAAACTAAACGTGGAGCTCAAGTTTTAATACATCTCTGTGCTTCAAAATTTGGTTTTTTGCTCTTCTTCAAGTGATTAACTGCTTTGATTGTTGGGGAGACTCCTAGCAGAGAAAGGTGTGACTCCCGAGAAATATTTTTGTTGGTACTTGCCACTTCATGACTTTTTTTCAGCATTTGAACCCCAAATTACTCAAAGGAAATACTGTGCTTTTTAAAACCCAGTGTGGCAAATCTGCTTTAGGAATGCCACAATTAGTGATTTCTTACATTATTGTGGACCTTTTGCTTTGAAGAAAGCAAAAGCTACTTTACATGAAAAATAGTAGGGTCACAGGGTTTTAAAATTTAGATTTAAGCATTTGCACTGCAAGGTCCCAACAGGGAAAACAGGACCCCAAACAAAAAATACACCTTTTAAAGTCTCAGTAGTGTAAGATAGGAAAGCACATCCACAAAGAGTTTCAATAAATGCCCAGGCTCTCACTTCTGTCAAAATCCAGATTATGGTGGCTGAAAGCTATAGAGGCAGGAGGCTCAGTTCTTTTGTGCACATGTCCAATTCCTGTTGCTTTTCAATTCTACCTCTGAGGTGTCTGTGTTCCCAGAGGCAGAAGGAGAAATTACTCCCTCTGACTCAGACATCCAGCAGGCTTTGGAAGGCAGCTGCTGGAAGAAATGGTGACTGCTCTCCTTCCTTTCCTGCAGACGTAGCCTATCCCCTCTCTGACTTGCTGCCCTTTCTGAGCTGCCTCTGGAACTCCCTGCTCTGGCAGTGTGACGCGGTGGAACTGCGATGCTGTCAGGGAGAATGTGCATCTCTGCACCCGTGCAGAGCTTGGCCTCATTTTCCTCCTAAACAGGGAGGTGATGGCCCTCTGCCTCTCTTGCATTTTTCTGTGCTTTGTTTTGTTTTCTGTGCCTGGAGACAAAAAAAAAAAATGGTGAATTTACTCCACTTTAGGAGTCATCCTTCATGAGAATATGACCTTCAAAAACCTCAGGACATTTGCAAGCGCAAGGGCTTTATGTGGAGAGCACAATAAGATCTTGGGGGGGCTTCAAGTTTCAGGGTCCTGCATTTTGGCCATATTCAAATGCCTGGTTTTATAATGTGCTTGTTTGCCTTTTTATTTTCAGCTCCTGAAGTGCTGGCCCAGAAGCCCTACAGCAAAGCTGTGGACTGCTGGTCCATTGGGGTCATCGCCTACATCCTGTGAGTACCTCTTGAGTTTTCCAGCGTGGGCACCTTTAGGTGCTGCAGCTTGCTCTCCCATCATGGAGTTACCTGCTTAGCCTGGGGCAAAATATCTAATCCCTGACACTTGTGGCCCAGGGTAACATGTACCCTGGACACTTCCCAGTTGCCTAAAGGCTGAAATTTGGACAAAAGTGGTAGGAAATGGACCAGTAGGAAATGGACCCTTCAACTGCCAAAATCCTTGCTCCCACCAGAACTACACTGTGTGCAGTAGTGTGGGCTTGTCCAGGTTGTGACATTATTGAAGTTATTGTGTCCCCTGCTCAGACTGGCTTTGAGGAGAAACAAATCTGGCTGTGTTCACAGAGCTGTCACAGAAACAAATGTCTTTTCCTGACAGCATAACCAGTGCTTTATTTTTTTTTTTTTACTTTTCCCTTTTTACACAGCTGTCACAGCTATACAAGACTGAAGGAAAAAGCAGCTCCAATGAGGCACAGCATTAAAGCATTCCTACTTTGTTCCCTTTTTCCTTATGCAGACATTTCATGGCTTGTCAACATGAATAACTTTTTGATGGTGCTGTAGAACTGTTTTTGCCAGGACATACCTCATTGCTGTGCTATCCACTCTGCAATGTTCATTCTTTACATTTGCATTATATTTGCATAAATTATATGCTACCCAACATAGGGGGCTTTCTATTAAATAGTATAGGAAGGCTTTATTTATTGCATGTGTGTTTATTTATTTAAACCAAAATCCTGCCCGAAAACATTAGTTTTACGACTGGCTTTCTAATCTACATGAATATTTGAAAACTTATGGAGTACAAAACTTACATGGGAATGGATTTCTCTTGGAGCAGCCATCAATAGCAGGATGCAAAAAGCTTTTGCTAAACAAAGCAAAAATCAACAGTGCTGCTTCTGACTTTGTTTCAAAGCCCAACAGGACCTGCTGCAGCAGTGAGGAAGAGCACAGACATGCCAAAATACCTCAGAGACTGCTTCACAAACCATTCTCTTGTGCTCTTTTTAGATGAGGATGGCGTATACTGACTCAAAGTTACCATTTTCCACAAGCAAACTTGATCATGAAAGTCCTTGGCGTTGGGATTTTTGACATAGTCAGTCCTTGCCAGCCATGGCAGGACGCAGAGCCTTTTCTGATGCTCTTTTAGTACTTTGCTGAGTACCAGCTTCAGAGAGTGGGAAAGGGAGGATGCAGGTGGGAGATAGCACTACCCTGCCTCACTTCCAGGCTCAGACGCTGCCTGGGTTCGGTTTATTGCCAAATATCCACCATGAAAATATGTGTCCATCTGGCAGCCCATGGGAGGGCTGTGATGTCTTGCATCTGGCTGCCTGGAGATAAACCTGGCTCTGCTTTGCTCCAAGTTGTTAGTCCCATGTGTCAATGGCTCATGCACCAAAGGTCCTTTTTTCTGGCAGATCTGTTGTTATTTCACGTGTTGCTTCCTGCGTCTTGCTGAGGAATAGGGGTGAGACAGTGCTAAGTAATGTATCCTCCACACTTGGTTTATGAACACTTCTTCAGCAGGTGGAAGATTTTAATCTCCTCCTCAATGCTTTCCCCTTCCTAAGCAAGGCTGCTCTTTCCGCAAGGTTCAGCTCTGTTTCCTGCTCTGTTTTCCAAATCAGCGTGTGCTCAGCTTGTCAAGCAAGGCATGCACACTCCTCAAATTTAAATTCCCTATTTGCTATACAGGGAATTCCCAATCCAGAAGGCTTAAATCATCTCAGTAAGAATGAGCCTCTATGAATTCCTCTTCGTAGGACAAGGAAGCCTTTTCAGGGTTTCTGTGCTTCAGGTAGTAAGGTCTTGATTTGTATTTCGTGCAGTCCAAATGAACGGCAATAATGCATTGCTGTAGAAGGAGCCTGTTAATGTCTTTGCCAGACTGTTACAGCTTGGGTGGGATTGGGTCTGAGACCAAACCGGCTCTTTCAATGTGTAAGCCACATCCTTCAGCTCCTGAAACACTCAGCAGCACTCCAGGGCTCCCTTTGGTTAGCCCCCCACAGCCCATGGCATCAGGGGCCCTGTGCACTTCAGCTTCTCCAGAGGCACTGGGCACCTCAGCCCAGCCTGGGTGGATGCAAGCAGCCATTTCACCAGGGTATGCTGGTGCCTAAACTCGCCCATTTAATGCCATGCTGGGGGATCCAAGATAGCCACATGGGTTTGGCAGATGTAACACATTGCAAAGATCTTCCTTCAGGAGAGGCAGATGGATCCAAGCTGGAGACCGTGGGCCATGTCAAATAGCACCAGATGCCCAGGCTGAGGTGACTGGCTCACACCCTGCTCCCTGCACAGAGCCCTGCTTTCACAGCATGGATTCATCTGATTTATGATATATTTGCATCACTCTCCAGCCTCTCTTGACTCCATCTCTGCTGAGTGCAATGTGATCTTAGAAAGCCAGCCCACATCTCACGTGTTCTAGTCTTGGTCTGGATCTCATCCTTGCTGCCAGGAATAGCCAGGAGCTGCAGATGTGGTCTCATAGCCAGAAGTTCCAGATGTGGTCTCTTAAGAAAGTGGATGTCTGGAATACTGTAAAAGAGAGAGAGGAAGAGGATCCTTCCTAAGCTGGGAGGAATTAGCGCTGCTGGGGTATCTGATACCACCAGAGATGGGCAGGCGTTTAACACATAGGTTTGTGGTCTCAGCAGTGCCTCACCACCACAGCCAGAGGGCTGCCAGAGGGCTCCCAGAGTGACATGGCACTGAGATGCCACAAGGACCAGCAGCATAACCCTGGTGCAATGCTGGAGTTAATCCTGCCCTGAGTAGGAGTTATTAATTCCAGTATGTCACTGCACCCATCCAGATATGCCATTTCCATCTCCGCAGTCAGCACAGTTGGAGCTGCTTGCATGTGCCAAAACCAATTGGAGATGCACTTTTGCATAAGGCAATCCAAGCACAACGTCCTGTCTCACCTCCTCACCTCTCGTACAGATCCTCACTGTCACTCTGGACAGACTGTTGTCATTTAAGAAGATGGAAACTCAGGGGAAACCAACACAGAAGCCAGGCATAAATTAAAGATGCTTTGAGCTAATATTACTGCAAGTGGTTTGAGTGCCTCCAGACGCAAGCTCAGTTGCACTTGAGAGTCCTCAGTTTATGACACTGAAAGAACAAACTGTTTCTGTGGCACTGATGCTGAAGAGAAATATTTGTTTCCGTGATATGCAAGGATGTCTTGGGAAAGAATATCTTTGTTTCAGTGCCAGTCTCTAATGCTTCTCGTTAATGACAGCCAGATTGCAGAGGCTGCACCAACGGAGTTTTTATCAAAACCTGTTTTGCATGAGAAGCCATTATTCACAAAAACTAATTTTAGAGCCTGAAATTTCCTGTTATTCCAGTTGCAGTATTTCTCAATTTGAAACAGCCTCACTGTTGAGCTCAGCTTTCCATTTATCACAAGGTAGTTTTGATAATGTGTCCAGCTTAAAAGTATAAAGCATAAGAAGAGCTAGAGACTTCACTAGATTCCCAGCAGCTGGATTTTGGACCTTTCTGGGTCCAAAATAAAAGCCTGGAGAACTAAAATGCTGATCACATGCATACTTTATATAGAGAAGATTAAGTTAATTTATGCAAAACCCAGAAAATCGTGTTTCAAAGCGGGAGAATAACCTGGGAGTACAGAATACTCTGCCTCAGCCCCTGGTTATTCATAGTCTTCTGCAACAATTCAAACACATTTTGTCTTGAATTTTCTTCTGATTCTGTTGACTGTTAGGACAAGAGAGTTACTGGTTTGTTATAGTTTATAAACAATTACATATCTGGAGATAAATCTTAGATCATACTTTCACACTTTGCTGCTGAGCTGCTTTTGATTTTCAAGTAGATGTGCATGAATCATCAGGGATGTTTGTATGGAAGGATTAGCCAGGGACAATGCAAAGTATATTACGCCAGAAGAAGTTTCCACCATCACCCTGGAGTCATCATCCATTGGGAAAAAGTGGTCAGTCATCTTGCCTGCTTAGCTTCACACACAAGCCTAAGCAAGAAAATGAGGAATAACTTTTTTGGCACTGGAAGGAGAAATAGTGGTGGTAGAGTACACAGGCAGGTTGGATTGTTCAGGAGAACTCCACTAACATTGGGAACACAACCCCAAATGATTGTTCCTCATTACTTGCTTTTAAATTTGTCTTTGATTCCCTCTGCTGCTGTGTCCTTGTCCACAGCGTTGTGGGAGCACCAGTGTCAGCCATGATGAGGGACTGTTCCCAAAATACACAGAAGAAATACATGTGTTTATCCCTATAAATAGCACTTGGATGACTTCCCACACCATGCATCTCAGGTCTTTGAGCACTTACTGAATTCTTTGTTCCAATCTAACTGTAAAATTGTTTGTAGAACTCACCCTGGGGCCTCTTGTTACAGGCTGGACACTGACCTTGTGAACGAGTTATTTAGCCTTTAGTATCACCCCCAATATGTAATGAGAGCTTGCAGGGGATTACTTTCTTTGCTTGATGAGGACGAGATGTTCCTGCTATTCCTCTTGTGCTCTCAGGATGACTTCTAGAAATTACTTCTGGCCATATCTTTCTCTTGTACATCCACCTGTGTTTTCCTTATCTGCATCCCATTATTTTTAAGACAAGACTGGGAGTTGGAGTTTAGGGGAAAATCTGTTGCTTATGTGATAAGGTTGCTAAATAATTCTGAAAACCTTTTATTTGGTGAAACTGCAAGAAAATGATGACAACTAATAGCTACCTGAAACTCCCCCAGGACAGTGCAAGATTTTTTCACATTGAAGACAGAGGAGTTATTTTTACATTTCTGCCTATCTAAAGAAAAGCAGCAGAACCTCTGATAGTGAGGTCATTTTTTTCACACAGAAATGTCCCAGCAGATGGAAATGAAGTCAGTGGGATTTTGATTCTGTAAGAATTAGCCAAAAACTCATTATGGACTTTGGAAAGTGGCCCAGTTGCTGGAAGTCCAGCAAGATTTCCTCCAGCCATAAATTGCATGATAGGCTGATTTGCTGGGGCTTTCCCATCCCATCTGCAAAGCCAATAATGTTAAACATTAAAGTAGTATTAAAACTTCTGTGTCTCCCTAAACTCTGTTTTTAAGGGAAAGGACAGCAAGGCTGCCTGTGTTTTGGCTCTTAACCCATTCCTGTGCCAGGGTGCCCTGATGTTCCCCTCACACATGCCACCTCTTCTGACCTACAGGTCTTGCTCCCTTCTCACTTCGTTTTTGGTGTAGGTCCTCACTCATTTGTCTCCCAGAAGAACATCCTTGGATCCCCCTATGCAGGAGATTCACCCTATCCCTGGCCAAGTCAGGATTGATCAGCCCTTGCCCTGCACTCAGCCTGCGCTCAGGCAAGGGGCTGTTTTGGGGGGATCTCCCTGCCCATGACCTGTAACAGCAACTAACACTTCTCAACCTCTCCCTAGCAAGCGAAAAGCTGTGCCAAAAGAGGCTGTTTTCTGCCCTGTGCCCAGCTCCCAGCAGTTCTGGTGCCCTCATGCATGACCCTGTCTCTCCATGTGTATCAGCATGGTCTGCAGTGACCTCCTGGACAGAGAGGCTGTTTCCCCAGAGGTGTAGATACTCAAGCCATGCAGAGGAGCTGGATTGAAAGGCTCTGGAGAGGCTGGGGCTCTGACTGGGACTTGTGTCTCTGTGCTCACCCCTGGCAGGGTTGTTGCCTTCCAGTTCTGTGCTCCTTTGCAGTTTGCTCCTACCTTTTGCTGCCACAAGCGTCTATAAATCACAGCAGTCCTAACTTGTGCTCTTGTAGTTTTGCCAAGGTAATTAGTACAGTGCACATTTGAAGAGAGTTATTTCTCTCTCCAGAGCAGCCTGCCAGTGCCTTAGCATGCACAGCGCTGTCTGCTCACCTTAAAATGCTTTATCGGAGCACTTTGGGTTTGTTTAAGGAAAGTGCTGAGGAAGGCAAGAAATTAATGACGGGCTGTCAGGCTTCTTACATGGAGCCCCCCTGAGTCTCCCAGGGAAGAGGGGACAGAGCAATGACTCCAAGTGCTTTTTTTTTTTTTTTTTTTTTTCCAACCTGGGAATCATTACCCCAGTGCCCATCCTACCAGTTGTTGTGCTGGTGCTGTCAGCTCTATCATTTCCCCTCAGTAAAGCACCCAAAATCTTGAGGGCTGTGACAAAGGAGGAGGAAGGTGAAAATCAGTTCGTGTGCATTCTAGCCCAAGACTGTGGGGTGTAAGCACTGATAATTACTACACTAAAACATTACTACTCTAAGTCATTTTAAAGTTCTTCACAGATACCTGTAGAACTGATCCTGATTGTGGATCCAATTTCTTCATTAAGCTACCAGATGTTATTCCTTCGTTGTCCATGTACATAGTGGCTTTTTGGCAACTGCTGAAATTCAGCATTTTTAAGGACCCTTCTCACACACCACCTGCACCACAGGGTTTCACACGGGAGCACCCAGCCCCATGCACAAGCACGTGCCCATTAAGTAGGTGCACAGTCCTGCTCTGGACATACATGCGTGTCTGGCATGAGGTTATCTTATTGTTTTTGATAATGGCACTCATCCGGTGGGACACAAATGAGGACTGGTTCATCTGCTCTCTGAGATAAAGAGGAAGATTTCTGGTTCAGCTGAACCACAGCAGGTTCATTATTATGCTGCAAATTTCACTAGAGTTCTCCCAGGTCAATATGGCTGTGACGCAGATCAACATCTCACTCAGTATTTAAATTATTTATCAAGCACACTGGCTCTTCAGAGCTAGCAAAACATTGCTCCTTTCACCCTCAAGTGTTGAGTTGGTTCGAATAACCTCCAGGGCAGCCGGCTGGCTTCGGGTTATAAATAACTCAAGTATTTAATTTCTTGCAGTTCCCCCTCCTTGCTCTCTTGTTGCCTCTGAGCTAGATCTACAGACTGTTTGTAATGGCTGGCTCTCTCAAGTTAAATACTTTATTGAGATTGATTGACTCAGAGTTAAGAAAATTGTAGGAAAAAGATCATTTCAATACCAGCAAAGTATATGAAAGAATGATTTAGACTGTAGACCAGTGATAAGAGGAAAAAATTGCATCATCTCTGTACACGCCACAGAGGCAGGAAGGTCTGTTTAACTGTGAGCAGGATGGGTTTGCGAAAGCCTCCAAGGTAAATCTGGCACTTTGCAACATTGGTATTAAAACCTGAAGAAGGGGTGTCTCTGCTGACATATCTGTGCAGAGTGGGACAGACTGCGGCCTGCAGCACCAGCTGGGTGTGGAGGATGTTTGAGACATAAGTTTTATCACTGCATTTGCTTAATGCAGTGCTGGATGTGCTTTCCCCACGTTCAGCCCTGCCCCAGCATCGTGGCTGTCCTGCTCTCTGCAGCACTGGGAGGATGCACCCTGAATGTATTAGCTCAAATTAGGCAAGTAATGTTCAATGTCCTGCTTGTCCTGGGGCTAGGTTTTCTGAGAAGTCTGATTATAAACGCTGAAAACCAGGACAGGACTGTTGTTAGCCTCAGGCAAGGCAGAGAATTGGAAGAGGTCAGCAAAATCAGGAGTGAGAAAGGGAGAGGCTCTCTCTGTGTCTGCAGCAGCAGCAGGTCCACGTGCAGTCCTTGCAGGCTCTACTGCAGAGTCTGTGGGCTCCCAGACATCATTCTCACCGTGCCTGGGGACGCAGAGCCCAGCACAACCTGCAGATGCATTCTGCCCTCTGCCTGAAAGTTCTGCAGGGCTCCTTGTCCTGCTTTGCACCAGGTCTTCTGAAGCGCTGAGGGATGAGAGCGACTGATGCTCTGTGGATGTAGGGTTTAGTTCATGAAATCTCCTCTTGTATACGAGAGGATGGCAGGGGTCATGTCTGTGTAATAAAACTATTCCTCAGGTTAAAAAGAAAGCATGCAGAGACAGGCCAGGATTTCTGCATGGGTCAGGATGGGATCAACAGCACCAGGTTTCCATGAATAATTCCTCTTTATTTTGGACAGTGCCAATCTTCAGAAATGTGCACAAGCTTCTCTCATGGTAGGATTTGCCTGCTTGAAAACTTCCTGGGGCAAGCCTTAAGCAAGAATTTTTCCTTCTCCCTCCCTTCTTCTCACCTTCTTGACAGAGACGGGTCCAGTGGTCACCTCTCTCTGTACTTGTTCTCCCTTAGGCTCTGTGGATATCCCCCTTTCTATGATGAAAATGACTCCAAACTCTTTGAGCAGATCCTTAAGGCAGAGTATGAGTTTGACTCTCCGTACTGGGATGACATCTCCGAGTCTGGTAAGTAGCTGCTGCTCTTTTAATTGCAACAGACATGCATGCATGTGTGCCTATTGCATATATCCCCCCTGGGCAGGAAAATGCACCCTCCATCAAGTGCAGAGTTTCTTTTAATTAAAACCAGTGGGAATGTGCATTTCTTTTGGCTCAAGTAGTCATGGGACTTTGTTACTGCAGGAGACAAATTAAATACTATTTTGTCCAGCCACACACAAAGCACTAAAACATAGCTGAAACAGAAGATAAAGATGGCAGAAGACTGTCCCAAGAAGAAAAAACATCTTAATTTCTTCATTGTATCCAAATGAAAAGCAGATTGTTTATGTGTCATTAATAATAAGGTGGCAAATGAGTTTGGCTCTGTTGCTGAAACTGCACTGCAGCTCCAAAGCAAGTCCTCAGTGTGTGCAGCAAAGCACCAAGAAATGAATGGCTTTCAAATGAGGCAGGTGAGCAGATCCAGAAACTGGGAGGACTGTCCATGTGGGTGGATGTTCCCCACCCAGTGCAGGAGACATTTAACCCATAGTACCCTCCTGTCCCTGCTCCAGTCAGCCTGGCAGAGGGGCAGATACACCAATGTCTTGCAGGCAGATGGGCCTAAGGGCTTCTGGCTCCAGCGTGGGTCCATCTAGGGGTGACAGCAGGGGACATTCAGCCTTGCACCTGCATGTGCCCCTGACACGCTGTGTGGTCTCCAAGAGGTGACCCAAGCTCAGTGTCCTTGCTCTGTCCAACCCAAGGAAACATCTGCTACTTCATTCAGGAGAATAAATAAATTCTAATAATATTTTATCATGTGAAAATATCCCTATAAATGCAGTTTTCTGATTTATTAGTGCTACTGATTGAGTCAGGGGAGATAAAAATTGAGTGTTTTTATTATAAAGATTATTATATATGCTCTTATCTCCACACAGAACAACATTTTATGCTGCTTACATTTGCAGTCCAGATATTGTTGTGATGGATTGCTCAAAAATATATGTGATGAGAAGTTTTTTTAAACTAATAAGGATTTTCAGAGAAAATATGAAGGTCTGCTGGCAGACCCTTCTGCCTCGTGGGGGAAAGTCCATCACCTAAATCAGCACAAAGATTTTCCTGCCATATTTGGCTTTGCTGTGGCTCCTTCAGCGACGCTGTCCTGAAACTGCTGGACGCATGCCATGCTGCAATCTCCCTTCCTTCCATTATTGTGTCGATTAAAAACACACTGCCTCCAGCTCCAGGGAGTCCATTTTCTTTGCTAATCTCCTCTTAAAAATGCGACATGCCCTCGCAGCTGTCCATATGTGTGACTGCTTGGAATGAGCAACATGAAGCTCCCCTTACTGTGGCGTCTGACCTCCTCCCTCTCCCCCAGCTGACCAGCACCTCCAGTGGATGTGGCAACATTCAGACCACCAAGATGATGCAACATGTGGTTGACCAGGGACCCAGAAGCTGGCAGGGTTGTACTCTGCTGACTCTGAATTATCCATCCCACTCCTAAATATACCTGCAGGAGTAGATGCCTTCAGCTTTTAGCTGCTATACTAAATAGCTTGGATTTAGTCCTAAGTCACTTTGCTTATATCCATACTAATAAATGACAAATGACCATGGGCCATTTTCTTGTGCTGTGGCCAGATGCCACTTGGTAGCCTCATCAGTGCTGTTGGCTGATCATCTGACAACAGAACTGGGCATCAACTCCATTGCTTTCAATTATTCTCTTTTTCTTTTTTGCAGCTAAAGACTTCATTCGGAATTTGATGGAGAAGGACCCTAATAAAAGATACACCTGTGAGCAAGCAGCACGGCACCCTTGGTAAGGAGCACTCACTGCCCTGTGAAACCTTCAGGACAGAGAGCACCTTTTCACATTCATGGGTGCAAGTGTTTTTTCTGTTACATACTCTACTAACCTCTGCTACATAACTCTTTGCTTTTTTTCTTACAACCCCTTCCTTTATCCTCTGGATTTTCCTGGAAAACCGTAAGGGATTTCAATCTCATGCACCAACCTGTGTAAGGATTAGTAAAATGCTGAATTATGTATGTTGACTGTAGTGCAGCAGAGGGATGTGCCAAAATGGTTAAAGTGCTTTAAGTTAAATGATGCCTTTGCGTATGAGTGACTTAACCAACATTACCCAAGGTTTGTGAGTCTGGAACAAGGGTGACTCACGTACGTTTGACCAGCCCTGAGTGACTGAGAGCATCATCCCACGCTGCCAGCAGCACCCACACATGGGCTCTGGATCGAAGTCTTTTAGGGCGGGGAACATTATGTATAAAGTGAGGTATTATTTTCGTTGCTATAGTAGCTACAACAGAAAAGAGTTAATGGCATGGCGTTTTCACCCCAGGTGTGCATTAGCCTCTGTTTTTATACTATCACAATTGCACCAAATACTGCTTCCTTGTGCATTGTCTGTATGACAAAAAGGAAATTTGAAAAATGAAATCCAGCTTTTGTGAGATGAAAAAAATTCCCAAACTGTTTCTAAATGATACTGACCTGAGCCTCGGGAAATTAAACAAGTCGGTATTAGAAATACAGAATAAACAATGGGAATGCAACTCCCAGCAGAGAGTGAGGCGACCATTTGTACAACTCAGAGACAGATTTTCCAAAGCCTTACATCCAAGATACACAAAATGTAAGAATCCAGCTCCTGGCCCTGCTACATCTGTGTTGGTTGCTGGAGTGCAACAAAGAAACGTGGCACTTGTAACACACACAGCTTCTGGGCCCTCTGAAAGGAACAAAATGATAAAAACTGTTTTCATTCCCTTTTTTGTCTGTTTTTTTTTTTTTTTTTCTTTTGCATGTCATGGCCAAGGGCCAGTGGAAACTCACAGGCTGCTCCATAATTCGTACTGTTTTCTACAGAATCCAATCTTCCATTTAAAAACAACCCCCCAGAAGGGTTTTCCCCCATTTCTGTGGCAGGGGGTCTTCTCCTGCCAGGCTGACTTTGCCATCCAGTGGTTCACTTTCAAGACTGTAAGTTTTTACACAACTCCCAGTGTGTAAAGCACAGCTCAGGGTCAGCTTTTGAAATGTCAGACATGCAAATGGCACTGCAGAAGGGAGGCTAAAATATTCACCATGGTTCCACCCCACATCCCAAATCCACCTCCCTTTGACACAAAGACAGTGTGTGCCAGGGGATTACAGGACAGTTGTACTGAAAGCAAAGCATGGATGTTTCCAAAGCTATGGCTTCAGATCTGCCTCCCTACCGTGCTCATGAGCAACACTCAATGTCCCATTCCCCCTTCCTCTGAAAAGCTTCCTGTAACATGGATTTTGCAGTTATGGACCTCTGTGGAGAGTTGTGCGGTGATTTTTCTTGGAGGGTTTGGATCCTGTAGTGGTAAATGCCTTTTTGGATAATCATGGCTGCTCACCCAGATATTATCTGTTATTTTGGAGTTAGTGATAGGATCTCCTTTTGCCAAAGCATTGCTCAAGAAGCATTTTCCACCCAGATTCCTTATGTCAGGAAATAGTGAGGTTTTTACTGTTTGTTTCCTCACTCTAGCCATTGCATCTGTTGCAATGACATCCTGTCCTCTTCTTGGAAGGGAGGGAAGGCCTTTTCAGTGGAGGAGGAGGAGAGCTCTGAGCTTCCTCTGAATGGTCAGCTGTGTCCTTCTCTCAGCTTGGGCATATTTAAGTTTTTAACTTCTAGGCTTGAGTTCCTCTCTCTCATGGTTGTATTCAGTGTTGCAGCATTTGGAGACAGGGTGCACATGTTCAGCCAACAGAGAGAGGGTACCACACCCTTTTAAACAGGGTCATCCCACATTCTCTTTTCATGTATTTTTCAGTGTACATCCCCCTTAGCCACATCACCTTCCATAGTGCCAACAGCGCATCTTCTCTGTGTGTTATCAGAAGTAGAGAGGTGCATAAGATTGTTGGCTTAGTGGGAAGAGATGATCAAAGCAGGCTGAAGTGGTCCCATAAATTATATGTTTTTGCAGAGATCTGGCACTGCAAGCAGCCCTTAATGGCATCTCATAAAAGGTATTTTTTCTTGTCTGCACAAGCAACATAACTGGAGAAACATCTTTGAACCCTAGAGCTCTCATGAAGCAAAATCCTGATTCCACTGAGGCTAATGGGAGTTTTGCCAGACTTCAGTGAGAGTTGGGGGTTGTCTCCTTGTTTCATCAGCAGAACACGGGACTCCCTGAGTCACTGTTGCTGTTCAAACAGCAGATAATCTATATATATGGTGAGGTGGCTCCATGTAGTAGCATTTTCCAGCTTTCCCTTTTTCTTCCTTCTGTGAAATTTTCCTCTGCAGTATCAGATCATTGGGTTCCATCACAAATTAGGAAGAAATCTATCAAATCATGAGTATGAAATGCGTATTTTATACTCTGGTTGTGCTAAAAGTAGTGAACTGTGCATGACATGGCTACCTGGCCATGAGATTTTGTTGTTTCAATATGTAGTATTTCTGAAGCACAAACTGATTCTAAAATACATCTTTTGTACTAATCACCATATTTTCATTAAAACCTTCCAAAAAGGGTTTGCAAGAACAGGATCTTGCAAGATACTTCATTTGTGCCTTTATAGTTAATAATACCACTGAATTTTGGGAATCTGCTCTAGAATAGACAGCTATTCGCATGACTAAATGTTTGCACAGGATCAGACCCTAAAAAAAGTAAATACTTCTTCCCAATGGCCCACTTCTCTGCAGTGTATCTGCTTGCCACATGCCTGCATTTACGTGATGTTTTGCTATTTATAATCAAATGGCCTTGGCAGGGGGATGGTATGTTAAACTCGGAGCTGGCAGAAAAGGAGGCTAATAATTGCAGTGAAGTATGGTAGCTGAAACAGTACAATATGTGAGACTTGTTGGTATAATAAGTCCACCCCTGCGTGTCCATTTACACAGATTTCTCCAGTTTAATATACAGGTGACTTATGCTTTCCACTGGAAAAGTTATTTATTTTATAGCATGTTTTCCAGTGAGGTTTGCACTGTTTATGGTGTGTTGCAAAGGTGCAATGTTCTGCTTAGCTGTTCCCACTGTGACTTTTCAAAAAGGACATGGAAAATGAAGGTAACAAAAGAATGGGGTGATTTTGCTGCAACTTGATACTTTTTAATGTTTCCCTGGCTCATATTAAAGACGGCAATTAAGTTTATTAAATGTATTGCTATGTCAGAGCCCACATCCTGTTTAGGGCAGAGGCTTAGTTTGCAGTGATTAAGGGAGAGCAGCAGAAACCTTAGGACCTGTTTTTTCCAGCTATAGACTCATAGAAACACAGAATATCCTGAGCTGAAAGGGATCCACAAGGATTATTGAAGTGTGCTCCCCGTCAGGTCAGACTAGGTCCTGCAGAGCCAAATTCAGCCTCCAGGCTCAGATTAGAGAGAAAGAAAACAGTGCTCAGAGGGTGAGGACGAAGTCCAACAGCTAGGAAGCTAATACAGAAGTTGGAAGGACTGCCATGAATGTATTTACTCTGTCATGCATTAACCAAGGGAACTTAAATGGGATTTAGAGCTGTGTGCTGAAGGCAGTTATGGCATCAAAGGCAATTTGGGACATCTAAATTAAAGGGTGGTGAATTAATTGCCTCCATATAGAGACTGTAAATACATAGAAGTGCAGAAGGGAGAAGGAGGTTGAGGCACCAGTCAGACCTTGGTGTCTGCAGGTAGGAGTGTGGTCCTGGCCTTTCCCCATTGCTTGTGCAAAGGGAGAGAGGATCCTTCTGATGTGCCCATGTCCATCCATGCCTTCACTGAGGAATCACAAAGCTCTGGCAAGGACTGAGCCTCTGCAAATTGTGACCATGACCCTGAGTGTTTATTATGTGCCAGAGAGCACAAGCCAGATAATAATTTCCACCCAGGGAAAGGACATGGTTTACAAAGTGCTCAGTTCTCAGACAATATTGTTTGAAGTGTGAAAAGGCCTTCCTGAAGGGAACTGCTGATGTTTACAACATTAAATCAAACTCTTATCAAGTTCGTTCCTGCACTCTATTTATTTTGGAACGTCACTGGCACACTCTCTCTCTCTCTCTCTGTGTGTGTGTGTGTGTGTGTGTGTGTGTGTGTGTGTGTGTGTGTATTTATACACATGCATGGATGTGTGTGTGTATACATATAGAAGCGTTATGATCCCTCAGCATTATCCATTACAGCTAACTCCATGTTTCCTGACATTGTATTCAGGAGTATTTCCAAGCACTCTTTGGCCAGCACAGCATTTAAGTTGACTGCCTTCAGAAGGAAGACTCAGAAAATAATGGTAGATGAAAGGCTCTGCTTTCCATTGTGTGCAGGGAGACTGGGAGAGACATCTGCTTGTTGCATGCTAATGGAGAACTGTCCAAAAGGAAATTTGCTGGTTTTGTCTTTGTTGGAGGTTTCTCTCAAAGCTTAGAAGTGGTGTGGCCAGATAAATTGGTGTGATAAGTTTCAATTCAGCTAGAGAGCTAAAATAAATTGGATACTATGAAATAATATTTGATCATGAGATTAGATTCCTCTCATGTGCAGGATTAGATTTGTTATGGTTATTCATGAGAAATACCATTCTTAGCTTCAGTGGACATGTTTGGGATGGAGAGCCATCAGACTGTGTCTCTTGGTATCCAGTTCTGTGCATTAAGACAGCTATGTATTTACAACTGGATATAAAACCAGCTTCAACATGAAGCCCCCCAAACCAGGGGGGATGTAACTGCTTTCAGGTGCTGCAAAATGGGAATCCGGAGAGAAAATCCAGGTTCCACTTAGACTAATCAGTCCTTGCTCAGTTCTAGGTGATGCTCAGCAGGATAACTGATGATGCATTATTCTGATTCATTTCATTTTATTTTTGTATATGTGTGTGGTAGGTAGAAGAAATATCTTTTACTGGGCCAATTAGTACAGTTGGTAAAAAAAAAAAAACTTCAGTGCTGACACATTTAACTTCAAAGTTAACTGCAAAGCCAGGAACGATTGTTCAGGACTAGATAAGCATCAGTCTGATCAGCTCAAGTTGATTACAGTTTCTCAGTGAAAATGGAGCTTATTTCTTCAGGAAAGGGATATATTGTGCTAGGGAGGGAGGGAGAAAGAAAAAAAGATACTAAGGTATTTTTGTCCTAAAAGGAAAAGCAAGATGTGGGCTTGGAGAGTTAGGGAAATGTGGAAGGGTAATTATAACATGCACTAAAACCAGTATCTGTTAAATTTCATTCATTCTCTTCTCAGCAAGGGAACTGAAGTTCATGTGGACTGAAGTTCACATCTATACATTTGGTATAGATGTGAGGATGCTCATGATACCCACCACAGAGTAGATCTGTGTGCTCAAAGCATATCTCATTTTTCATATCTGCCAGTTGAGAGTGCAAAAGATGTGACTTCTCCCTGCTCACCTTCACCTCTTGTGTCCTTAAACCCCCAGATCTCCAGCGAAGCACCACCAAAGGATATTAACATTGCTCTTGTTTTCCTACAAGTAAAACTATACTATAAACACTATAACACCACGAGTATTTCATAAAAGTTACAAAACCCTCCAAGTGCAAAATACAGTCTGAAAGCACAGTGCTCGTGTTACAGCATTGCAGGATTAGCAGGGTAATTCTTCAAAGGCAGCCTGGAGAACAATCCCACTCCCGACTTTGGCAGCTGAGGCTGAGTTCCAAGCCACACCATTCTGCATACCAGCACGTGTTTGAACAGCTCCTGCTGCACTAAATTAGCCCCAGCAGTGCTGTTATTTTGCTCTGATTAAAAACTATCATCTGCAAGGTGCTAGTGTAGCCAAAGAGACCTTAGGTGTAGGATGATCCCACTGCTGTAGCATCTGAGGTCTTCACAGGATGTCTGTCCATCCCCTTGAGAAGTAAACAAATACTATTCTGCCTATCTGGAAAACACCCAAATACCAACACTTTTTTCCTGGCATTACAGGAATTGCACAGTTAACATAGGGATAGTAGAAGGCAGTTTGGGAATTATTGGAACCAGCAGTTTCCTATTGAAATCATCAGCATTTCAGAATATGATCCCTAAACAAACCAAAAAAAAAAAAAAA
>VZRN01005169.1:941250-1003785 GCA_013397935.1 Dasyornis broadbenti | reverse complement strand
TCAACAAAAAAAAAAAAAAAAAAAAGTATATATATATATGTGTGCATATATATATATATGTAAAACCTGTATTGGAGCTACACACCCAACCAAAACTTTCATATGCCAAAAATGTATTTTCAAGTCCTTGTGGAGACTGGCTAGAATGATCTTCTGGAAGAGCTGGCAAGGGCATCATGCCCCAAGACCTTGTTCTGTCCATGTTTCCAAAATAAGATTTGACAAGTGGGAAACAGGTTTTGTTATTATAGAGTTTGTTAACCAACTTCTTCATAAAGCAAAATGCGTCACTGGTTTAGTGGAAAAATATTCTTTGCAAGTGTAAATGAATTTTCTGTCTTGGTCTTTGTGATCAGTTACTGAAGGGATGGTTTGGCTTGTAGTTCCTTCCGAGATCTGCAGTGTGATGACCAGTGCTCCCAGCTGGTGTGTGTTGAGGGCACCTGCCTCCCCCAAGGAGGTGTTCTTGGATAGAGCAGAGTGCTCATGACATTTTGGAGTGACTGTGTCCAGCGGTTGGCATTCCCACCAGGAAATTCTGGTAGGGCCTGTCTGGGAATGTGGGCTGCTTGGGATCCATCAGGGTCTGTGCTGAGCAATATCCACGGTGCAGGACAGAGGATGGAACAGTGAACATGATGCAAACAGTGCCTCACAAAGCTTTTTGTCACCTTGCGCCAGTGGGAAATTGACGAAATCCAACATGCCTCGCTGTCAGTGGGAGAGGTGATCAGAAGGAGTCGTCTTCAAAGAAAGATCTGAAGATCATCCAGTTCTCAGCCAACACCTCCCTTTCTCCACCAACAGCACAGGGACCTAAGAGAGGAAGTCAGGTGCCATTTGGAAGCCATGCCCTGCCCAATTCTTCTGTCTGCTCAAGACAGAGGCTACGTGGTAGTGGCAGTGAGACAGGACCCTTCCCAGCTGGATGAGAGTTACCCTGAATAGGAGCCCTGCTCCTTCCTGCCCACAATCCTGCTGGCTCCAGCACTCTTGAATAACCCAATGTAGATGAGCTCAGTTGCAATAGGATGGGATTGGTGGGTCTCCACTCTTGGGACATGAGGGTTTAGTCCTTCCACCTAAAGTCATTCCTGTGAACTCTCTGATGATAATCCTGGGAGATTGTTGCCAGCAGGAAGGAGGGCAGCAATTTGGAGAAGTCTGGTCTCAGCACTTAGATGTGCCGTAGGCGTGTAGGCAGAAAAAGCAGTATGGCTTTAGAAGAACAGGGTTGCATTTTGGAATGATCTGGGCAAAGCTAACGGGATGCCTCCAATTCACGGGACACATAAATGGAAGCAGCAGGCTGGGGTATGTAAGCAGAGTTTCATCTTCTAAGAAACACAGAGCAATGCTGCCATTCTGCTGCCTTAGTTGGAAAACAGCAGTTCGGCTGCCGCCCTCTAAGGAAGATGTGGACTAGTTGGAGAAAGTCCAGAGGAGCTCACTAGATCAGAGGATTAGAAAACATGAGTTATGAAGAAACAGTGAAAGAACCAGTTTGTTTAGTCTAGAGAAGAGAAGACGGAGAGAAGTCATGGTAACAGTCTTCAAATATGTGAAAGGATGCTTCAAAGACAAAGCGAATAAACTATTTTCCATGTCTTCTGGGAGATAGTGGGGCACTGGAATAGGTTGCCTGAGGAGTCTCCATCTTTTGGAGAGCTTTAGGGACTGGTTAGTCAAATATTTGTCAAAATTATTTTGACAGAACTGGGATGGGCAGAAGGACTAGATGACTCCTGAGTCCCCCCAGACCTTCTGGTTATCTTCTTGGCGCTCTCCAGACTGGGAGACTCTGGTCCTGATGGATTATTCAATTTCTTATAATTTTATATTGCTAATGAACATAATTTTTCTACACTGTGGCTAAAATCCTGATTTCTGAAAGTATCACATACAACATAGAAGACAATCTTTGCCTCCTTGCATCACCTGCATTAGATAGCACTACTTACCCCAGCACATGGCCCAGCATCAGTTCGCTCTGGTGCCTGCTCTTCCAACAGATCTCATGCCTGGAGGAGTTAAATAAATCAATAAAATCTCCTTGAAATAACTGACTTTAGTGAAAATTCAAATGTATCTTTACCTGTTAAAGAAACTATGCAAGATCAATCAATTTTTTTTGGTTAAGTGTTGCTCAGCTTAAGCTCTTTGTGCAGCCTGTGCTGCTTTAATGAGTGTCCATGTATCTGCTTTACTGTAAATCTGCATTAATCGTGATGAATGACTATGTACGTTGCAGAGTGGCAGGAAAATCTCCAGTGCAAACAGAAATCAGACAGGTTGGAGTGCCTCTGAAAGCTTCTGCATAGCTGTGGCTAAAAGTAGTCTCAGCCTGTTGATGTTAAATCTTGGGATGTTAAGAAAAAAAAGGTGGAATGTTTTCATCTGGGACTGTAATAGTGATAGAAAGCAGCCATGCACCAACAAAATCAGCCCGTACCTCTTTGTAGCTGCCAGACCTACCAGCCTTATCTACACTGGCTTTTACTGCCCCAGATTTTCCACCACAGCTGCCAGCAGAGAGAGCTGTGGGAAGTTTGAGCCCTTGTGTGAATGAAATCGTCACTGCAGGTGCAGTCACACCTGGGACCAGCCTCTGCTGAGGAGAAAAGAGTATTCAAGGGGAGGAAAAGATCTCTTAAAATGTGCCTGCTCTGTCCATTTCAGGATCGCTGGTGATACAGCACTCAACAAAAACATCCACGAGTCGGTCAGTGCTCAGATCCGGAAGAACTTTGCAAAAAGCAAATGGAGAGTAAGTGACCTGTCCTGAGGGCTGGCACCAACACACAGCTCTGCTAACACAGTGGCCATACAGCCACCCTTGCCACATAGTTGTGCTTTTGTGGCCCAAAACTGTGGTCAAAATAGCTGGTCCAGACTTAGGTTACATGGCCCTGCAGGGCATTTTAATACAGGATGGTGTTGGCCAAATAGCAGATGTAATGAGTGTGAGAAATGGGGCTGGGGTTGCTCATAG
The DNA here is from genome assembly GCA_013397935.1 of Dasyornis broadbenti. Taxonomy (NCBI): domain Eukaryota; kingdom Metazoa; phylum Chordata; class Aves; order Passeriformes; family Dasyornithidae; genus Dasyornis; species Dasyornis broadbenti. Next base: position 1,000,793 of record VZRN01005169.1, on the reverse strand, counting down.
CTAAAGCACCCGTGGTTGTGTGTGGAGTGGGTTCAGCACCATGCAAGGACACGAAGAAATGCATTTTGGGGCAGGGATGGATTTGTCAAATATGACTTCCCTTGTAGGCTACTGCATTCCAGCTGAGCATAAGAATGATGAGGGTTTGATAATGCTGTTTCTAGCTTAGAAATTAGAATTTAGGAAAAATTTAAAAAACAGTGGGCTTATTCCCTTCTGTCACTCGGAGCATCCAGGAAAGAAGCACAAGTAACCCTTCCACCTCCAATTTTTCTTATTCTCTGTTTCTTTCTTGCTGCTTTTCTCCAGCAAGCGTTCAATGCCACAGCAGTCGTGCGGCACATGAGGCGGCTACACCTCGGCAGCAGCCTGGACAGTGCGAGCGCCAGCGTGTCCAGCACCCTCAGCCTTGCCACGCCGCTCCCCGATGCAGCCTCACGGAAAGATTGTGAGTAGCCAACATCCCGGGAAAGCTCCCACCATGGCAGCCAAGCAAATCCACGGGATCCCCATTTTTCCTTGACCCCCAGGCTGCAGTCCTCACCACCCATAGATTTGGCTTTGTGCAAGCAGGTGTTTAAAATAAGGACTTGAAACAGACATAGCCAGTCTCTTTTGGCTGGCCAAGAAAATAGTTTCAATTTGAAAAGTTTATGCATTAAAAAAAAGAAGAAGTTTTCGCTTGGTGATTTTTGAGAAAAAACCCACAGTTTCTTGTGGAGAAAAAGGGCTTTCGCTTGGGAAAAAGACCCAGACCCCCCACAGCAACAAAGTTTTGTATTTGGTTGAAATCTGAAAAAGTTTACTCAAACTGTTTATGTTTGAGTTTCCAGAATTATGATATGCAATTTTTCTGTAAAAATTGTCTTACTTTCCATTTCCATTTTCCATGGGGAAGACTGATCCTGCCAGTCAGACCCAGCTTCCCTCTTCCTGGGCAAAGTTAAGTTCCTGCATGAAGAGGTTCATTTGTCTGAGCAGGACACAGGCTCTGTGCACCACAGTGGGACTTGGCCCTCTGCCATGTTTGTTTTATGCTATAATTGAGATTTTCAAGCTGCCCAATGGACTCAGATGTTTGGGATATACACTTTTTCTGAATGCCAGGGAAGGCGACATGGCAGCAAAGGGATTATTTGGAAGACAGAAATGCATCCTCTGGAATGAAGCCTATTTATTCTTCGGCTTCTGAGCATTTCTTTTATTCTCTTCTGTCTGTCTGTGGATATTTTATATCGTGAAATGGAGGCATGTGGACTTTACAGTTAGGGGGGTTTACTTTAAAGTGCAGCACCCAAAAGGAGTGCTTAGAGCTTTTGGTATTGCCTGTCAGTGCTTCACTGTGGACTGAAGTAGTCACTTCTAGACTGTACTCCTCACTATTCTGGAGCTGAAAGCAGCTATTACTCAGGATGGATTTTGGATAGTGCTGCTCTCTGCCTCTGCCACGTCTGCTTGCCATCCCCTGTGCCACCAGCCACAGTCGCCTGGCTCTGTGTGGAAGCTGTTCCCTCTTGCTGTCTTGGGCACTGTTTCCCCATGGCTGGGGGCAGTTCTGCCTTCTGGGTATTCTGTGAGATGTTTTTTCCAGCCTGTGCTGTGGCTGAGCCAGGGCAGAGCCACTTCCCTCTGCACACTGGGCCTGATGGGGATTCACACCCAGTGTCCAGTTTGCAATGCCCAGTGCCAAATCCTATAGTTGCTGCTGAAAAAACATCACTGTGCTCCTGTCACACACCTGGCACCTGCAAAGGAGAGATGCTGAGCATCCTCAAAGCGCTTCCAACCATGCACTGGCCATGCAGAAATGTAGAAAAACCCCTACATGGGAGAAACGTGCCTTGATTTTGGTTCCTGCTGCAGTGTGGCAAAGCTGGACTCCAGTCAGGTCTAGAGCATCTGATGCATGCTTTGCTGCTAAACTGGTGGGTGATTAATGCTGTTAAACTGGTGGGTGATTAATCTCCGTCCATCCATTTGATTAATCTCAAATGGTGTTAATTAATGGCTTTGAGTAGTCTGAAAAGTGTTAAAACGTGTGTGAACAGGAAGGGTGGGAAGAGAAAGAAATCTGTTTAACCACTACAGAACCAGCAGGTCCCTGTGCAGAATCCAACCATATTTTGCAGTGGTGAAGTCTGTCAGGACGTGAAGGATTAAACCACATGTGTTAAGACAGGATGAGTTCTTACATGCCAGAAATACAAGGCAGAAAAATACTGGAAGGTTTCCAAGCATCCCAGGTTAAGTCCAGCTTGGCAGACAATGCAGAAGAGCTTTCCTTCCTCAAAGAAATAATTTAAAGAGTTAGGAGATGCTGGAGACCCAGACAACCAATGAGGAGAGCCAGCAGCAAATACAAGGAGTTAGGAGGGAGCTGACATATCAAATACATCCCACCCAATACCTCCTGATGGGAAAAAGGAAACCTCTGAGGCCTTGGTCCTGCCTCTTCCTTTCTCAGCAGTTTTCTCTGGGTACAGATTCCTTGCATGAGAAAGATCCCATGCAGCAAGTTACATGATCCAGCTGTGCCACCATTACACAATAGAATGCTGCCTGATGCTATTAACAGACACTTAATGAGCTCTCCACATAGTTTCAAATGCAGCAGTTTCACATCACTGAAGACAATTAAGTATGGCCTTTGCCTGAGTGTAGGTTATGTCAGGCTGCATCTGAAATATCTGTTAGTAGGGCAGAGCAGAGATCAGGCATTAGGCTGGATTATTCTACCTGTCAGGAAACAGGAAGGGATTCCTAAGGGAATCAGTCAGGATTTCTCAAGTGTATTGGCCTGATTCTCAGTCCATGGCTGGTTTATTCCGTTTAGTAATGACTGGACTGCCTAGGTTGTTTATAGGTCCTACATCTCTGTATTTTAAAGGTGATAGATAAATTGCAGTGTGAAGCTAAGTTGCCAAATGTCAATAGGAAATGGGATGTGGCCAGGTATAGGTACAGCATAGTCATCCTTGAGGTTGAAATGCCACCTTGAAGCATGGAAAAGAGTTAAAAGTCCTCACAAGTATCAGAAAGATCCTGAGGAGTCAAAAGGTCATGTCAAATTCCAGTCTGAGAACATATTAATATAGGTTTCATCCATCCTTTATTCACTAGTCTGGAAAAATGAATTGTATTTCTAATCACTCTGAGCCTGCATCTTACCAGAACAAGGTGACCATGCCAGGTCCCCATTCAGCAGCTTTTCTTGCCCCAGAATACTGGTACTCAAGAGATACTCAATCTCACCTCAACCTATGTATCAGCTGGAAGTCTTGGAGACATCCCAGCAAAGCCTGGAGTGATGTGAGCCGTCACTAGAGTGATGTCCAAGTCACACAAATTTGCATTCCCTCTAGATTTACTGGAACTCAGCAATGACTTTGACCCACTGTACTTCTTTATCAGCAGCTTCCCAGGATGCCTGGGGAAATGTGTTTAGCCCAGGTACACAGTCTGTTCATTTAGCTAGATGGCTATGATGAGATGTTTAATCATCTTTAACATGCCCATGAGGAAATTACTCAGAGCAAGTACTATGCTGGGGGTATTTTGGAATCCCTCAACTCTTTGTCTTCAGCCCTGGAAATACGGCATCAGTGTGGCTGAACCCGTACCAAAGCTGGACATTGAGTCCCTGTGAGATGTGTGTGCACTGCTGGTAGTGGCAGTAGGTGAATGACCATGGGCAGAAGAAGCCACGTGCAGGTACCCAGCCAAGCCACCACTGCAGGAAGAGCAGCAGCCCCTTCTCCAGCTGCAATCCTCTCCGCTTCATAGAGTGCTACGAAAGAAACTCAACTTTGCCCACGTTCCCGCCTCCAAAAACAACATTTCTAACTGTGTTTCTGGCTTTCCTTTTAGGTATGTCTCCATCCACTCTCTGTAGTTTTGTTTCATCTGCTTCTTCAGGCGTTTCTGCAGTAGGAGGAGACCGGAGACCCAGACCCACCACAGTGACCACAGTGCACACAGGGAGCAAGTGAGCACCGGGGCGGCGAGGAGCGGGCAGGTGGCGGGGCTGGCAGGTGGCCTCAGCGCCGTCCCACCCTGCTCAGCGAAGGACTAGAAGAAAGAAGATTTTTTTATGGCCATATTTTATACTGCAATTCTGAAATGTTTCATTTATCACAAACTGCAATGACTCCAGGAGGAATGGAATCTAACAGTCTCTGGTGCTGTACATATATATACATATATATATATATAAATATATATATGTATGTGAGTCTAGCAATGTTCTAACTAATGAACACTCATTCTTTTCCCCAGTGATTTACTCTTTTCTCAGTGTAGGTAACAGTATATGTTGTATTTTTTTCCATTAACTACAAACATCTCAACTGGATTATTTAAATAGAGATACTTTTCTGAGCATTATTTCTTTTTCTTTTAAAAATTACTTCAAGTAATGTCCCTCTTCCAGTTTGCTGGGGGATAAGCTATTTCTGTAGGTAGGAATTGATGTTAACTTTGTAACATGGGAGGATTTCAATGGCATGCCATTTCCTGCTCCTCAAATTGGACTGCAAGTCTGTCTGGCTTTATCAGAGGTGTTACTGCTCACACTAAGAAACTGCTGCTTTCCCTCCCGTCCTCCTCCTTGAAAGCTATGGGGAGAATGAAATTGCTGCCAGCTGGGAGTCAGCTCATCCTTGGCCTCATTCCTGTAGTGCTGGGGATCACCACCCTTGTTTCAGGGGAGAGGCAGGTACACGGTGTCAGGCAGGAGCTGGCCAGAGCTGAGCAAGAGAAATAACAGAGCATGGTCTCATATTGCAGCTCCTATCTCCTTCGAGTCGCTGTCTGTTATGAGCAGAGGGAAAGAAAAGGAAGATATGGGGCTGGGAATCATCATCCTCTGCCACTGACTTGCTGTGCTGCCCTCAAGAAAGATGTTTTTAATTCACCTGCCTCCCCACAGTGTGGCCTCTGGCATGGCATGCATCCAGCCCAAGGGCTTCATGACAGAGGTGCTGAGTGCCCACAGCTCCTCGGGGCTTTGCCTGGCATTGCTGATCCTCAGCACCTCCCAGAGTGACTAAAAGTGGGGAGAAGAGTGGTGCTTGAAGCCCTCGGTCTTGAGTGCAAAGTGCAGGGTCTGGTGCAGTGTGGCTCCATCACATTCAGGCTGAGGGTTGACAAAGAGTGCTGATCTTGGAAAGCAGGACCTCGCTGAAAGTCACAGGCACAGGTGGAGGCACTGGCACCAGCCATCCCTCCTCCCCACAAACTCACACACCAAAGCAAGCCCAGTTTACCTATTTTTTAGTCACTGAATGCATGCACTTCCCAGGCTCTGTGTGCTGGTGCCTCGCTCAGGAACAGCCACCTGTTCAGCACAGCAGACTCTTGTGCTGCTGTGCATTAAAGCAGCTTGAAACAGAGAGGAGAGCAAATCTGCCCAGATTTGCTAAAGGGCTCCAGGTTACTTCAGCACCATTCCCATCTGTGATTTTACTTTGAGGTGAGAAGGGAGGTAGGTTGCAGAGTCAGACGTCCTTCACTGGGTACTCTGAGCCCCTCACATCCCAGACAGATCCATCTCTGCCAGAGGCACAAATCCCTGGAACGTTTTCTGTTGCCACACTTGCCTCGTTTATCCTGCACAAGAAATTGTAAAAGCCAGTCACACACAGAGCTGAATGTATCAGGCAATAGTGCCTGTGCTGGGAAAAGCCATAATATATGCATTTTTCATTGACACTTCTGTATCCTGCTCCACCTTTAATTGGTTGGCTTCAGACAGCAGAGCTGGGATTTCATCCATTGTACTAAAAAAAAAGCTGGGGAAAAAAGCTGGAGAAGCAGGTGGTAGTGAGCACTGACTCTGTTTGAAATAGCCATTCCTTCAGTGGCACTTAGAGCTGTTGCACCAGAGCTCTAGTTCCCTCTGTGTGAAGCTGCTCCCTGTTTTCAGAGGGCTGTGGCACATCTGAGTGAGCTCCTGGAACACCAGTGCACCCCACCATGCTGCAGCTGGGATGCTCACACAGAAAAGGTTTCAACATCAGTTTCTCTTTTTAGGAAAGAGAGCATATACTGAACTGTTGGGGGCTTACAGCAAAATTCCATCTGGTTTCCACACTGAAGACTTCTGACCAAGATTTGGGAAGAATGAAGGGCAGGGGGTCTCCTTGCTGCAAGTCACACTCCTGTCTCCATCCCTTGGCCATTGCCACCATACACTTTTTATCACCCTTTGCATCTGAGCTCTTTATGACTTGCTGCAAAAGCATCAAAACATGAGTATAATGCAAGTTAAACTCAATCTAAGGCCACTTTATTTTACCAGCCTGAGTAAGGAAGTTTTAGTTTTGAGAGACTCTGGCCACAAGAAATTCAAGGTATTTTGAACACCCATGATTTCATAAGCCCAGCTGGCCCTATTCTGCTCCAGTTGCAGCTTGTAAATACAGTCTCCCAGTTTGGCATCAGTGGAGTTAGCCACATTTACACAAGTGCAACCAAAAGCAGGATTCGGTTAGGTAATAACCTTGTCTTTGTAAAGCAGTTTTAAAAGTTAGGGCTCAAGTTTTCCCTCTGCGCCTCCTCTTCTGAAACCTGAGGTCTGGTTTGAACTTGACCTCAGCAGATGCTGTGGCCACTGATCAAAATACAGCATCCAAATGAATCTTGCAGAAAAAAAGAAAAGCAAATGGATTTCCATCTCCAAAACAAAGAGCAGTGACAGGAGCAAAGGCAGACGTGCTGTCCTGCAGGTAGGGGATTCCCATGTGCTGGCTGCCCCTCCTTGCTGGATTCTTTCAGTGTTTTTTTTTGTTTTTTTTTTTTTTTTTTTTTTTTTTTTTTGTTGGGAGGGGTATTCTTTCCTTCCATTGTTGGAATTAGTGTGATTTGGTTTTGTTTCTGCAAGTAATATTCTGCCTTAGTTGTGTAATTTATCATCGTTCCCTTTGGCTTGCTATCAACTGCTGGGATCTTAAGATAAGAAACAGAAGCACTTAAGAGCAAAATTGTTTCTTTCTGCTCCAGTTTTGGTGGTGGGGAGCTCTTCTTTTGTATGAGTGAAACACAGCTGGAGACCTGACCGAGGTTCATCAAATGCTTAGAGATCTCTCCTGAAGCATCTCTTGGTTAAAACTTCTCAGTTTAAATCTGGGTAAATCTGTTAACAGGGATGTCTTGGCAGCACCCAGGCCAGGTTTATGGGGGAGTGCTGGAGACTTTTGCCCCTTGGCAGCACAGCATGGCAGGGCAAACACTCCAGCCTTGCTTGCCAGGGATGCCCCAGTGCTGTTGGGTGTCTTTCCCCTGCCTCAGCCCTCCTCTGCTCAGCCACTCTCACAGGAGAATGCAAGGCTGGAGTAAATAATGTGATCATGGGGAGAAAGGACTAAAAGCCCCACAGTAGAAGATTCAAAACAAATCCCCAGCCAGCCTTGCCATGCAGGACTAGGTAGAAAAATTACTCTGGGCTCTTTTCCAATGAACTGTCCTACTAAACAATCTGTGATTTGCTGCTTGCATGAGGACTTCAGCCTGGACTCTGTTTGTTACCCTTTTCTGCTTTACTTTACTGGTACCGATGTGTTTTTCCTTTGTAACTTGTTTTCCTCGGCTCCTTCCCCTTCTTTTTCTTTGCTTGCAGCTTTGATTGTTGATTTTTACCTCCAGAGTCAAAGAGGCCATCTCTGATGCCAACAGCAGTGCGCTTGCTGGGAAAATAAAACAAAAAATAAAATCCAGAAAAGCTCCAGCTGGCCCCTTAGCCTGCAGAAGAAGTTGTGAGGACAGGTTGCCCGTGAACTCTGCGAGCTGAAAGTCAGTATTGCAGTGGCAGGGGCTTCTGCTGATGATTTTGCATGTGACTTCATTCCCAGTGCATCCTAACTCTCTGCTGGATCACCCCTTCTGGAGCATGAAATGGGTATTGGCTCTGCAGCACGGCTAGTGGGGAAGTAGGAGCATGGGGAAAACCTGGCAGTGTTGCTTTCCTGAGACCGTGTCACTCTGCTGCTGATGTTTCTTCTGTCCTGGTTGCTGTTGTACAGATGCCATTAGAGTAGTATGTACCAAAAAAAAAAAAAAAAAAAAAAAAAAGGTAGGATTTTACCCATGCCTTGTGTGTATGTTATGGTTGTGGTGCCGAAATTAAACCAAGCAATGATAGAGGTTCTTTCCTGACACGATCAAACCACAAAAAGGAGTGTGAGCCCATTGGTAGTCATCTCCATGTAATTCTGCCGTAGGCATTGGATAGGGGTTTCTGCTGTGCATGTGCCCTGCATACCTCCATGGCTATTGACAGTATTTTTTTATTACTAGTTCTTCTTTTGGGTCCCTGGCTGGTTCTGAGGGAATTTGGGTCTTGTCCTAAGGTTTTTTCTGTCCCAGGAGCCAGCATAACCCCTGATCCCAGGCTTTTCTCCCCAAGCCCTCTGCAAACCAGAACATGAGCCTCCAGGGTGCCCATGAAATACAGTTACAGCTGGCCCTGAGGCTGTCCCCTTCCTATTTTCAGGGAAACAAACCCCCAGAGAAAGCCAGATAGCTTTCAGCCTTTGGCAAGCAGATAGGATATTGCCCTTTGATGTGAACTTGGCATTAACTAGATCAGCTCTAGGGAAACCTGTGCTATTACTTCCTCCTGTGATAAGAGCTCCAGCCCCGAGCAGCACTGGGTGAGCACCAGATAAAAACACCAGATTGACTTTGCCAGCAATATCATGCAGGCTGAAGCCTGTGCCTTTTGCTCTTTCCAAAGAATCAGGGGATTCATCTACTGGCAAAATAACAGTTTCTAGGCTGAGCCCCAAGGTACAGAAGTAGCTTCCATTCAGCATATGGAAATTCTCATTTGATGTGATTACTCATGTTCTTGCTCCCATGCATATTTACCTGTCTGAATTGAGGCCTGAATGCATCCCAGAAATCATTCATGGGAAGGGAATTTTTCTTTCCTTATCGTGCTTATTTGCACCAGAAACTCGAACACTCATTCAAGCAAAAAGCAGAAACACACACAGAAACTACGGTATCCAAGGAAAACAGCATCACGACCAAGAGTGGAGGATTAGTTGGCAAATCACTGTCAGAAATGGCTGAGTGAGGGAACAGCAACCTGCTCACAAACACTGCATGAACAGGAGTTTATCCTAGTAAACCAGCAGTCCCATATTTCATGCCCAGCAGCAAGTTTTACACAATCCCTTTTGTTTTCCCTCAAATCCCTGCAGCCGGGTCCTGCCTTCCCATCCTGTCTGCGGGGTGCTCTGGTCTCCATGCCACACGTGTGTGTTTGTGTATGCACGTGCGCGTTGTGGCCCCAGGGATCACAGATCCCGTCGGTGGGAGATCAGGAGTTGGTCCAGGCTTTTTCGTCTGACTTTGCATGGTTGGGTCAAAGCTGTGTGAATAGTGTTTGTAGTGGAGGATAGAGGCTCTTTAGCCTGGACTCTGCTTTTCAAGACCCACCCCTTCCCCACCACAAACCGTGCCACTTATCTGTCCAGGTAGCTTTTTTTTTTTTCTTTTCCTCCTCTTCATAAATGCTAAGGTCAGTAGAATGGCTCTTACAGTTTTTCCATACTCTGAGTGGAATAAGGGCATGTGTGCTCACAAGCATTGTGAAAAAACACTGCTGAACTAATGATGACATCAACTGTCCAATAAATGCATGATACTGCACTGCATGTATTAAACTGCTGTTCACTGTTTCTGTATTTCCCAAGCCTTTTCTTTATGCACATTCAACCCAACCTTCTCTCTGAGGGAATTACTTCTATGTATTGCTTTTAAATGACTCAGTGTATCTGTAACTCAAAATCCTTTGTTAAGTTTAAGTAAATGCAAAAGCTGATGTTTTGTAAACAAGATACTGCAAAGCCTGGTAATGTATTTTGTCTTTCTGTTGAAAGCTCTGCAGCATGTACAGGAAGAGTCACCATCCAGAGCAGCTTAAAATTATGCAGCAGTCACATACACAGGTCTAGAAACAGGCAGCCAGGGAGGTGAGAATCCCTTTTTTAATACAACACTTACAAATTTGATCTGCTTCAAAAATTCCTTGCCTGGGTCACTAACACTCAGAGCTACCAAGAAATATGTTGGTATGTCTCTTCGGTTTTTCTTTTTTTTCTTTTGGTTTGTTTTTCCTAGTGAAAATTCTGATTGGTTCACGCAATTCTTAATATTTTTCTCTTCCTACAAGATAGTTCCTTCTCACCTGTTGCAGAACGAACTGCATTTTGGGGACCAAGATGCTGTGATTCTTTACCTGCACAAAATAGGGCAGAGAGCTGAGCTAAACTCTCCCATCCTTTCCAAAGCATCACCACCTAAATACTACCATTTAATGCTTGAACCTCCAACTAATACCATTTATCCATGGAAGAGTTTGGTGTGGTACTTGTCCTTCTTCCACATGGAAACCATGCCTTTGCCTTCTCTTCCCTTAGTCATTGACCCATTTTCATCTGTGCTGGTCTTTCCAAGGCAGGGTACAAGATGGCTCCATGGTACTTGTATTAGCTCCAGCCTAAACCTCTTGTGGGCATCAGCAGGGCTTTGGTCCCAGCTCCTGAGTGGCTGCTGTGCGGAAGATGCTCGAGTTCCCAACACTCATAGCAGATTAATCTGAAAGGACTGGGAAATTGCTCTGTGTTCCTGTCAAGGGCATTTCAAGCTGCAGAGCCGGAGAGCAAGCACCATGCTGGTACCATAGTCCTTGGAAATTATGCTCTGTGGTGGCCTAAAGCACCAAGAAATCTTCAGCCCACCTTCAAGGCTGGTGCTCAGCCAGGGCTGTGCCATTGCTGAATCACTTTATGGCAGCACAAAAGATCATCAATTATAGTTGTAAATCAGCCTGAGTTCAGATTGCTGAGGCAGCACCTGGTGCGAGGCTCCATGAGGAGGTGGATGTGTGCTGTGGTTCCTGGTGGGTGGGAGCTCCTAGGGGGTTGCTCGGAGCAGCTCTGAGCTTTTCCATCTCTCATCGTGCATCCCCTGAGCCCAGCATGGCATCACACATACTGAGTCTTGTTACATCAAGCTGTAGCATGACCCCAAAGTGAAGAGTGTGGAAGGTTGCAGCTCAGTCGGTGTGACTCGTTTCTGGTCAACGTGACGTCAGTGACCTGCTGTACATTGACCTCTAGTTAAGAAACAACATTTTGGTCCTTTTGGGCCTCTTTTTGGATAGATATTTTATTTGAATCAGCAAACAATGAAAAAAAAAGGCCTAGTCTGCCCAGAATAGTGACTCCCCAAACATCTCCAACTGCAAAACATCCCTCAGTTGACTTCTAATGAAAATGCAAGCATGTTTTCTACAAAGGCTTAAATCTTAATCAAGGAATGTCAGTGTGCCTAATATTGCAGGTCTTGTGATTGATACAAGTTCATAACAGCATTCATGTCAAAAAAGAAGGGAGAATGTGTATTTACTCCATGCATGTATTAAGGCATTGCAAAAGTTTTATCTGCGTAATGAGTTTGCAGTTCTGCAAATTGTTAGTGGGGCTACATCGCAAGTGGTTCTCTGCCTTGACAATCATGTATACATATCGAGATTTCTATCATAATGACAATTTAAAGGGATGACTAATTGTTTTCCTCCAATAAATCCAATTAAATCAGCCTGATGTGAAGTCTGATGTTTTTGAGTGCATGAGTCTCCACCCACATGCAAGAAAGGGAATGAATCATTTCTGTGGCTGCTCCACTGCCCTGTTGTGTTTTATGCAATGATGTTCCTTTATGTCCCAAAGGACAATAATGAGATTTTTCTTTCTATCCAGTTCCCTCCATAGGGAAATGAATAAAAAGGATGATTTGTTCTTCAGATGTTTCCTAAAGCTGTCAATGGAAATGGTGTTGAATGCCAACATATGGAAACATTGGTGTCTCCTGGGCACTGAGAATACCTGTGTAGGGCTGGAGAAAGGACATGTACTTGTTGGAGATTGCTGCACCTTTGATCTGGTGGTGGTGACTTACACACCCTGTGGTGGGAATCAAGAGAGACAGGATTTTCGTCAGTGAGAATTTCTGAGTGCTTTTGCAGTCAGCAATGCTCTCCAAAGAGTGTTGTGTGAGCTCCATCATTGGCTTTATTTTCTTCCAGACCATGTTCCTGGGGTATATTATTACTTGCTTTTTTCTATTTTCCTCCTTGTTTTCTCCACTGTTATTTCTTCTTTTCTGGGTTTCACTCACTGGCACACAAGAATTCCTCCACCCTTAAAATAGATGGCAAAACAAACATGCCCAGCAGGGAGATGGGTCTGTGCTTAAGGTCAAAGCCAGGTGGTTTTAGACACCTGGTTCATAAGAGAGCTGGAACAAACAGCAGTGACAATGGCCAACTCATAGCAATATAAGGAGAAAGGCAAATTACTTACAAAGCATTTGTTTTGTGAATGAAGAACCAGCCCCCAGAACCAACATGATAACTGTTTGAAAGCTGTGGTGTGCAACTGTGTCCTCAGAATTAGGATTTGATGGTGGGCTGTACCAGGACAGGTGAGATGGCCTCTGATTTGTGCTCTGGAAAAAGCACATCCATGGCAAGGTATATCTTTGGAAAAGTATATCCATGTACAAAAATGCTGTCTGGAGGTGTGTTGGAGGTGGTGTGTGACACTGAGGCACAAACACATGATTTACAGGGTCAGGAGCAGCAGCAGATCCTGTAGAAAGGCTGTACAGTCTTCCCACGTGACAAAAGCCTGACATTCCTTTCACACTAAAGACCTCACTCCCACCTGTGTGTAAGTTATATGGATTTGGCTCAAATTTGGCAGACTTAGAGAAGATGAAGGTCTATCCCTTATTTCACCATGGAATTAAAATCTCAGCCAGGAAAACTAAAACCTCCATATGTTTTGGTTTTGAAATCATGGGTTCCTCCATAGGTTCAGAGATCACTCAGAGTGCACCAGGCTCTTCCAAGATCCCAGTGAGACTGGGCAGAAGATCACCCCAGGACCAGTGAAATCCTGATGCATGACATCCTGATGATGTCATGTCAGTATTTACTTGATCTTTGTACATTTTCTTCACTGCTTTGTGCTCAGCCACAAATTCTTGACTGTTTGCAACAAGGGAGATAAAACATCAGTACAGAGAAGCCAGAGGGACAAGACCAAAATGCAATTGTAGAAAATATTTTGCTTGCAACCTTGCCAAAATCCACAGCCATTTTTGCACTGGAGGGAAGAGGACTGGCCTTACATTGAAGGCTTTCAGAGTCTTGGCATGCACTGAGGATCTGGCTCATACATACATCAGCCTTTCTTCGTACTGCACTAAGCCCATTTCTCACTCCTCTGCTCTCCAGCACTGCCCCTTGGCAGAACCAGGGCTCCTATGGGCAGCTCTTCTTTCACAGCCAGGAGTTTTGAATGAGTGATAACCATTGAAGCAGAGAAATTGCAGGTGCACAACTTTGAGGACCATCCAAGCTGAGCAGGAATAGACCTGTGTGGTTCAGGAGCAAGTGATGCTGAGAAAGAGACATTCTGCACAGGGCTTTCAAATACAGCACTTGAGCAGTGTAAACACTCCTACCCTCTGTGGTTATGCCTACACTGAGTCTCTTCCATCAGGCCAAACCTTCCCAGCTTGTCTGTGAATCAACAAAACCATACTGGTCTTGTGAGGATCCTTTTGGGGATCTTTCCATGAGGAAACATGGGCTTGCACTGCCCAAAAGCAATCCCAGGATGCTCTAAACTGTCACAGGCATAAAGAGGATGTGCTGTTCCCACGATATTATGCTTTCTCCTGGCTCTGGACATCTCTCAGAGAGAGCATCCACCTACATCACCGTGGGTATGTGCCCTGCCTAGCACATCTGAGTCCCTGTTTGGTGGGCCTTCTCAACTATGCTGAATTATTGTGATGATAACCATTCTTCATAGCTGTGCAAGTGGGGAGGAAGGGCCATCTGGATTACCACTGCAAGTATTCAATTGAGTATTTCCAGATTGTTTGGTGTTTGGACTTTCTGGATTACATTGGGATAAATTCATGACTTCCAAACTTTGTTTGCTTATCCGGAATTCAAAAGTTTCTTTTCTTTTTTAATCTTTGGGGGTTTTCTTTTTATAATTGCAATATTCTGATAAAGTTACGGTCAATTAATGATTCGTTTACCTTCTTCGTAAAAGTGTTTTGTTTAGGGAAATTAATAATAATAGAGCTGAGAGGCAATTTGTTGTTCCCATCAAACTCACGAACTTTGTGCTTTCTTTGGCGCCATATAGACTCTTGTATGTTTTTCATTTCTTTCTTTAGGGCAGGAGCAAGGGCTGTGTTCACATCTGTGCCTCAGCTTGCAGTCTAACAGTGACCAGAAATGCGTAATAAATCTCACACTAATACTTCTTTTTGTTGCAGGCCAGCTGGGCAGGTACCAACCATACTAAAGAATCACATATCACATCTTCAAGTTTGCATTTGCTTGAAGTAGCATCTGAAATGTAACTTTTCCTCCCAGTCTCTGACCCAATGCAGCTCAGTGTAGCACCTAAGTGGATGAGATTCCTGTTCCACTACAAAGAGAAAAACAAAGTTATAGTCATGGTGAGCCTTCTGACCATACTGACCTTCAATGGGAGTTGACAAATAAACTCCTGCACTCAACAAATAGAACACAAGTACATGATGGACACACACTTGGAATTGTAATATATGTAATAAAATACAAAGCTTATGTTATATTATATTGTATATTATATTATATTGTATATTATATTATACTATACAATATTATGCAATATTATGCAATATTATATTATACAATATTATACAATATTATATTATTACAGTGTCTCTATCAGACCAAAGCAGAGGGAAACATGGCCTAAACTGAAGGTTTGGCACTAGACTGCTGTGCCTTGTCAGTACTCAAACAATAGGATTTTACCATGTACTTCAATTACTTTTTGGTCACAATATCTAAAGAAGGAATTCATCTATGATCAAGTTAGGGATGAATTGTAAAGACAATACGCTGCTTCACTGTCACCAGATGTCAACAAGTTCACTGCTGAGTCCACTGATAATCACTTTGGAGGTTTGAATTTAGGGACTTCCAGCTCCTCTTCTCTAAGTATTTGCAGTATGCAGAGGGGACCATGTGCTTGAGTTTCCCAATGGTTCCCATTAAATCTATGGAAAGAACTGACTGTCTAGCAATTCCTCTGGAAGTCAGAGACCTTCAGGAAAGAGCCAGCAGCTGTGGTTAAGAAGGGTTTCTTAGCAGGACACCTGGAGGCTTCACTTACCTGTGCAAAGAAGGTGGTGACAGACTGATGAGATGATTTAGCTCCAAGTGTGGCTGAACAGATGGACAGGGTCCTGACACCTGTTCCTGGAAGTCACTGTATCCAGGGATACCTAAAGCTGTGGATGGCCTGGCAGGGCTGTTGTGCTATGCACCCAGGCCATGGTCCCCAGCAGCTGATGGACTTGTACCAGGCTGTGCCCATTACCACTAAGCTGGTTGTAGTAAGATGAGTTGAGCACCTCAACTGCAAGGTACTTAATTCTTTGAATTCTCCTATGGCAGTAATTCTGTTTAGCTTCAGCCTTATAACTTGTTTTGATTATCTGTGGCCTTATGGTGGTGATTTAAACCTACTGATTTATTGATTCAGTCTTAATTGGGTCCTGAACTGGGTCATTGCATCATTCTATCTTTAATTGCTTTAATGAAAGTCTAGCAAATTAGGCTGGTAATATGATTGCTTAGAGGACTTCTTGGCTGTTCGTGCTTCTTAATGAAATCTATAAAAGTGAAAAAAGGAATTAACTTATCCTACTAAATTGCCACTTATATTATGGAGTCTGAGCAAAACTCAGAAAGTCAATCGGCAGTGTCCTTGGCTCTTCCTCCAAATATATGTTCTCAGAAAGAGAAAACACCTCAGCAAACATCCCCACAGAAAAAGAATGAAAGGAAGAAAAGGGTAAAATGTGAATCTAAAGCCTGGGTTCCAGTTCCCATTTCTCAGGTTTCCTTTAACTTTGCATGCAAGTCATTTAGGAGAAGACCTAAAAACCTACTTATATCCCAAAACTGAACTTCAACCCAGTGGTTAGAGTACACCCTGGGATCCTTCCTGCTCTGGAAACCCAAATCTCTGTGGGTTTTGAGGTCTTTCATCATGTCCCCAAAAGTTAGACTCATGTCCTATTCTCTTTGCTGTCAGTTTGATGTCCAGACAAATGTTTCAGGCAGAGGACTCAGCACTACCTGTGAGAAGGACAATTTTCTCCCTACTGTGTGTTGTGACATGCACAAGAAGCATCCTTAGCCCTCATGGCTGCCCTCCATCACCACTGGCTGCTGCCTCTTGCCTGCACAGCTCCTTTCCACCTCTTCCGTTCCGGATCTCCAGCAAGGCTGCTGCATCTGCAAGGCATTTTCTACCCACTGGGCTAACGAGCTCTGTGTTGCCAAAGCGGCCTGTAACTTCTTAATGTCCCCCTGTTTTACGGCTGGAAATCTGCTGCTTCCTCTCACTCCCTGCTCATCAGTGAACACTGTACTTCGCATCTCACTTGACCCTGGCTCCTGCTGCAGAGAAAATACCATTACTTACCAGCAGTGCAAAGCCCCCTGCCAGCCCTGTTCATATACCCTGAAGCCAGTTCCATAAAGAATACAAAGAATCTGCTTCAGAACTGAATTTGCGAAACCAAAGAAAATCTGCAGTCAATTAAAAGCAATGAGAATTAAGAACACATCAGATGAGGGATATGAAGTTCAGATCAGCTTGATCCCCAGCGTGACAATGCATTTTTTTTTATCCCTTAAGGAGAACAGGAATTTTCGTCTCTGCATGGGCTGTAACAATGTGGCTGGAAAGCTTCCATTATCTTTTAATTAACCAGTGTGATTGCATTTTGCTTTCTCCATCCCATTTAGCCCCTAAATCAGTGTACAGAACAAAGTACCTGTCACAGGTGCTCCAAGTGCAGCCCTAACCACACTCCTTTGACCAGGGCTGGATCTGGAACCCCAATACCTGTCCCCAGGCTGCTCACAGCTCTGACTGCACTTCCAGTCCCCCTGCCATTGGCATGGACACCTTCTACAATCCCAGGTAACTCAAAGTCCCATCCAACCTGGCCTTGAACACTTCCAGGGATGGGGCATCCACAGCTTCTCTGGGCGACCTGTACCTATGTGTCACTGACCTCACAAGAAAGAATTTCTTCCTTATGTCCCATCTAAACCTTATTTTTTGACCGTACACTCTGTCTTGGGGCAATTTCAGATGGTGGTTTTTCTCTCCACAGAGTGAGGTATCAAATGTGTAGCTACAGAATGGACTTGCCAGGTGACATCAGGATGTAACCACAGATGGTGATTTCTGGCAGAGGCTGTTAGCAAGTGGCACCACTTGGACCCTCGCCTCGCACTGTGCTACCCAGCTGTGGTTTGGTGCTGGGGAACCACCAGTGAGCAATGGTTAAAAGGAGATTTGGCTGACTGTCTGCAGCTGGAAAATTTTCAACCATTCATTAAAACCTGCCCGAACTGGTGTGGATTTTCCACAGAAGTAATAGACTAGGTATAAAAATGCCCTCATCAGATTCCAGCTCTTTGCTCCAAAGACGGTGATGGTAAAAAATCAGCAAAATTATTCAGAGAAAAAGGAAATGTTTTTCAGTTGCAAACTGTTGCAACAGATTGGAAGCTACTTTTTCCATGCACTGAGGCAGAAACCAGCACCAGCACAGAAACTTTCAACCTGAACAGTGTCAATACAGCAACTGAAAATGTTGTAAAAGTCCCAACTACCCTGCTCACCTGGCGAGCAGTGCTGCTTCCAGACACAATTATAAGATACATTTCCTAAGGCAGGAGTCACGTCTTCATCTTGTGTTCATGGGGAGCAAAATGAAGGATGTGAAAAAGAGTAGGTTGTAACCCTGAAAAGACCCTGAATCACCTATGTACGGACAAGAAAAGAGAGATCAGGTTATATTTTCTTTTTACTACAGAAAAGGCTTTCATTGCTTCCAGCTTTCAACTGACACACTGTATTTACAGGTGCATATTGAAATTTATGACAACTCTGAAACAAATAATTTGAAGACAGCATAACCCATGATCTGCTTTCCTACAGCAAGAACTGCTTTTCCTGGCATCAAGAAATGGGAAAAATAATTTATTGACAACAGTCCCTGACATTTTCTCTTCCTTATCTCTTCAGGCCAAATCTCCAGCAAGCAGGGTATTTCAGAAATAATCATAAGAGAAATATTAAAAAGAGGAAAACAAAACAGTTGTCCTGTTCCCATGGAAATGCATGGGAAGAGTTCAAGCGAGCACCCCTTCTGATGTGGTCATGTGTTTGTCCTCAGATGGTGGGCAGAGGTCAGGAGGCTCATTCTCTCTGTGTTCTGCCTGGGGTTTACTGGTATGGCAGATAAATAAATCCCTTTGGCCTTGGAGGCTCTCTGCTTTTCTCTGGGCAGGGCAAGTGGAACAGAAATGTCATCTGGCACAACCTGCTGGTCTGCACCTTCCTCCTTCCTTCTTGGCTGGTCCGGCCCTTCCCTGGTGGGCCCTGGCACAGCTCAACACGAGGGTCTCTCTGACCTCTTCCCAAGCCACCAGTGACCCCATCAGAGCATCTGCCCATCAGTCTCACTCTTACCTCCAGGCTGAGAAAGAGATGAAGAAATTGGGCTATGAAGGTTAAAAGAAGTGGGTTTGCTCCCCTGGTCAGCTGTCCTGAGACTCCACCTGGAGTACTGCATCCAGGTCTGGGATTCCCAGTGTAAGAAAGTCATGGATCCGCTTTAGCGTGTCCAAAAGCAGGCCATGGAAATGATGAGAGTACTGGAGCACCTCCTGCATGAGAACAGCCTGAGAGAGTTGGACTTGTTTAGACTAGAGGAGAAAAGGCTCCAGGGAGACCTCATAGCAGCCTTCCAGTTCTTGAAGAAGGCCAACAGGAAAGATCAGGAGGGACTCTTGTCAGGGAATGTAGTGATGGGGCAAGGAGGAATGGTTGGTTTTAAAATGAAAAAAACTAGATTTAGATTAGATATTAAGAAGAAATTCTTTATTGTGAGGGTGATGAGGCCCATGAACAAGTTGCCCAGAGAAGCTGTGGATGCCCCATCCCTGGAAGTGTTCCAGGCCAGGTTGGATGGGACTTTGAACAACCTGGGATAGTGGAAGGTGTCCCTGCCCATGGCAGGGGGTGTGGAATGAGATGGGCTTTCAGGTCCCTTCCAACCCAAACCATTCTATGATTCTATGATTGAAATGAAACATTTTTCAGTAAGGCTGCAGCTCCTCCCCACACCTCTATGAATTCATGAGACAATCCAGAGGCTCACTCTGCTTCTGCAGGAAGCTCATCAAACAGCTCTGATGCCGTTTTTCTGCCCAAGGTCTCAGATTTTCTTTACTTAGCAACCAACAGGCTAAAGAGCTCCTCCAGCTGCAGGTCCAGGGCTGCCAGGGAGACTGTGGGCAGAGAGGAAAATCCTGAACATCTGGGCTCCAGCACAGACTCAGCTGAGCAAAACCCTGGCAGAAACAAACATTTCCTTTGGAGTCTGTGGGATGTGTGCATGGGAGGAGGGAACAGAGCAGATGACAGGACAAACACAAACTTCAGAGACAGGATTGACTGAATCCTTTAAAAATTAAGGTTTGGGTTATGGCCTATCTGCTAAACCAACAGAACAGGAGAAAAGAAGTGTCAACAATTCTCTCTGCTCTCTGAAGAGCATGTCAGCTCTGCAAGGAAACACTGAGAAAAAGCAGTGGGTTTCAAATCCCTGCTTGTGTGGGGAGCACTGCGAGAGCCAATGCGGGAGATGCTGCAGGTGGTGTTTTACCTGCCCAAGTGCTCCTCATCCTCTGTGCACAGCCACAGCAAAGAATGAAGTCACCATGGTTCCTATCAGGAAGGATTTCCCAGTTTGCTTCCTGCCAGGCAGCCTGGGTGTATACAAGTGCCAAATCATGGCAGTCCTGGGGAAGGACCCACATTCTGTAAAGACCTTCAATAGTCGAAGGCTGTCGAAAGAGCTCTTGACACTGAAAAGCAGAAGAGACTTCTCTGGGCTTTGCTCCAGCCAGGAGTAACTTTGTCCCCTGCCTTTTGTTGAGATAGGTGTTTTCCTGTCCGAGTAAGTAATCTAAATTTTGGTACCTAATGCAGATTGCTCTGATTCACACTCTGCAAGGATCTACATCTCTGATGTCCTGGCACTCAAGCAGGTGACAGTTCTAGAAACTGGAGCAGGTGCCAAAAATCAAGAGTCCCTGAATTCTCTTATGCAGACCTGCCACTGAACTGCTGCATGAGATAAGCAATTTATGTGCATCTTGGTGCCTTTGCTTGACTTTGAGTGGAGGGGGATCATGCAAAGCCTTGCTTAGCGTGTTTTAAGGACCCAGTGTAGTCAGTGGAAGGGTGAAGTATTTTGTTGCACATATTTCCAGACTGTGATGTATAGGCTGCGCTTTGGCAACTGGTGACCCTCCAAAACCACGTGGGTTTTGGTTTCCTTTTGACTGCCTTTCTCGCAGAAAAGATCTCAGGAGTCTGTAAGAGCAATTAGAAATGAAGAAAAGGAGCCAGGCCACTTTGTGTGCTCTGGATGTTGACAGCAATGGCTCAAGCTTGCCTCTACTCTTCGGCATGCTGCCAGCTTGCCACCCAAAAGCAACGTCTCCACGTCAGCAGCTTGCCTGGGTCACTCCCATCACAGAAGGGATCACTTATCCATTGCTCTCCAGCCTGGTCCTTTACCTGGACCTAAAGCTGGAGCTGTGTAGCTCCTGGCCATCTGCTGACACAAAACATGTATGACAGAGGCTGTCTCTCTCTCCAGTGGGGGCCTTTGGGCTCCCTGACGCAGACCCTTGATGGACAGTGTATAGCAAATAGCTTTCCCTTTTCCAGGTCTCCAATCCAGGAACTGGTGGCCACTTCTGTAAGAGCAATTCTGGCCCTGTGACTGTTCCCAGCTCCAGTGTCTTTCCTGTAAACAGTCCCCATCTTTCTGAGCTTATTGGAGCATCCTCATCCTTATGGCACCACCCGCAGCACATACACAACGCCCTGGGCACTGCAGCTGCATCCAGGAGCCGGAGATGCGATAAAAATCTGCTTTTATCAGTCCTGGCATGGCTGGCTGTGCTGCCGTCTATGGCAGCTGGACTGTTAGGAAGGGACAGGCTCAGGAAGGTTCATTTAGAGCATTCGCTGTGGTTTTAGCCGTGCAGTACCCCAAAGACTTTTCTGAGTATGTGTGCATTACAAACCCAAAACATTTCAAAGGCTTCCTAGTGATTTTACTTGGGGCAAGGGGTGCACAGAAGGGACTTCAGCCAAATTTTGTCCTGACTCCAAAGTGGCAGTTTGCCAAAGAAAATGTCACTTCACTGATTATATTTTAACATTGCAAAGCAATTATTTACCACCTAAAGCTTGTTCTGAGAAATGGCTCTTTGTTTGTGGAAAACTTCAATTAAAAGAAAAATTACTATCCATAGACAGATAACCAGAGGGGTAGATGCCATTGTGTGCAATCAACATTAACCAAAGCTAGATTAATTGCTAGGGCACTCTGACCAGAAGAAACCATCAGGCACCTCAGGAGTGGTGTGATGCCACCAAGCCCATCTAATGGAAAACCAACCAAGTCACAGAACCATTGAATCATTTAAGTTGGAAAAGACCCTTAAGATATTGTGTTCAACAGTTAAAGCAGCACTGCCATGTTCACCACTAAACCATGTCCCCAGATGCCATATTTACACTTCTTTTAAATTCTCCCAGGGATGGTAACTCTACCATTTCCCTGGGGAGCCTGTTTCAAGGCTTGATGATTTTTGAGGTGAAATTTTTCCTTATATCCAGGCCAAACTTCCGCTGGCACAACTTGAGGCTCATTTTTTATCTGCAAGAAGAGTCTTTCTGCACCCTCCTTTCAGGACGTTGTAGAGAACCATAAATTCCTCCCATAAGCCTCCTTTTCTCCAGGCTGAGCCCCACCAGCTCCCTCAGCTGCTCCTCCTCAGACATGCTCCAGACTTTTTCTCCAGCTGCATTCCTTTCTCTGGGCGTGGTCCAGCACTTCCGTGTCTTTCTAGGGTGAGAGGCCCAAAACTAAACCCAGGATCGAGGTGTGGCCTCACCAGTGCTGAGTACTGCACTTGTTGTGATTGAAGTGCAAGATTTCACCTTATTTAATCTCATGCAATTATCCTCAGCCCATCGAACCAGCCTGTCCAGCTCCCACTGTGGGGATATCCTCAAGCAAATCAACACTCACCCAGCTTGATGTCATCTGCACCAAATCCTGATCCCCCAAAAGATGATTCCTCACAAAGACAGCATTGCTCCTGCCCCACTAAATCCCTGCTGTGCCTGCCTTCCCAGACATCCCTGTTGGGATGTCTTGGCCTGGTTTCCTGGACAGCCAGTGAGCCCTCCCAGCAGTGCCACATGTGCTGGGACGTGCTGTCCTGCTCACTGTGTTTGTTTTAGGGGATTAGGAACATGCCTGAACCCAAGCGCATGCTGGAAATGATGTTTCACATGCAAAGCAGGCTGGTTTGGAGGGAAATAGGTACATTTCTGTGATTAAATGAAAATAATTGGGGTTAAATGGGGAGGAAAAAAATTTCCTTGCAATTACTTGGATTTGCTATAAGAAAGAATGACATACGTTTTCAGTTTTATCTGCTTTCTACAGTTTTCCCATTACATTTTGTCTCCTACTTTCAGAAATTAATTTGGGCTCCTTTGCCTCATTAATGGGAGATTACCTAGCTTGGCGAGAAGTTGTGTGTGTTAGAAATGGGCTTTACTGATACAGTTCTGAAACACTGATGTGCTCTCCAGTTCCAAAACCCCTTTCTGCCAAAACTCAAACAGAATAACATGGCTATTTCCCTAAATTATTGTTCAAACTTAAGGAAGTAATTTTTTTCTCCATGGTTTTTGTGTTAAGGAGCAAAGAAAGCTGCTAACATTGTCTGCTGCCCATAAATCCTCCCTTACTATGTGGTTCTTCCCCAGTTATCCAGGTAGGATTGTTAAATCAGGATAACATTAGGATTCATGAGAATAGCGTATTTAATGCATGTAACATCTACTTTCAAAAAAAATCCCTGAAAGTTCAGTTTTAGATGAAAGTCTAAAAACACAAAGTATTTTTTGTATTTAATTCAGATCACTATCTGAATTATCCACTTACTCTCTGGTGAGACACACAAACCCTGCAAAAGTTGTGACAGAAATAGTACAAGAGGGATGTGTTGATGGTGAAAAGAGGACAATCCCTAAGAGGACAATTTTCCCTCTCCTGTTTCTTTCTGTCATTCTCTTCTCTTCTCTTCTCTTCTCTTCTCTTCTCTTCTCTTCTCTTCTCTTCTCTTCTCTTCTCTTCTCTTCTCTTCTCTTCTCTTCTCTTTTCTCTCTCTGTCCTTGTTACTATTACTCTGTCCTGTTACTATTAATTTTGCTCATTCGCTTCTTCTTGTCATCCTCAGAATCCATCAGGAGAAGCTTATTTGTCCACAAAAACATCCCCACAGTGAACACAGATGCCAAAAACCCCATCCTTGTCTCCAGTTGTGTCCATCTGCTCTGGAAACCCCTAGCATTGGTCCTGCAGATGTTCTGGCAGCCTTCAAGCTCCTGATATGTTTTGCAAAAGCAGACGTTACTAATTTGTAAAGCATCTTTGAACATCTCATGGAGGGGCTAATGCATTTGGTGTTGTTTCTAACCAAGTGGGTTTTTTTTTGTCTTTCTTTATTTTTACCAGGGTGTTTTTTGGGTTTCTACACCATCCCTTGCCAACACATCCAGCTCTGCTGACCTCCTCATTTCTGCATCTCAGTCCCTCCTCATAGCTTTTCAAGAGGAACATACTCGATCATGCCTTTCCCATTACTCTTGGAAATGTCATGAAATTTTGCCCTTTTTGCAGGTCTCCAGGTTAGCTGCTCCCTGAAATTGCTATAGAGTGGATCTAAAAATTATGGCATGTGTCAGGCCCTGTATAGATGTAGCCTGGATAGACATAACACAAATTCCTTGTCCCTCTTGTCTTCCTGCATGTGCAGCCTTCCTGGTCACTCTCCGGATACTGTCACCAGCAGGGACAGGCAATTAATGCTGACACCTTAATGGCATTTTTAATTAGGTTTGACATACCCAGTTACTTGTCAAGAAGGTTAACTTGAGACCTGATCTGACTGCTGTCCTTATCTCTGGAAATGATCCAAACCCAGGCAGGAATGAAAGGGAAAAAACTCACAAGGAAACAACATTTTTGGGTTTTGAACCCAGTGAGAGCATTTTGGGTTGCATTTGGACTTTGCATTTTGGGGTGGTACTTCTTGTTTTCTTTGCAGAGTAAACAAAATTCTCACAAAACTTACAAGGAAAACCAAACGTTTTACTTTTTTTTTTTTAAGGTAGACAAACGGGGAAATAGGAAGAAAATTCCAATCTTTTCATCAAGCAACAAAAATACCAGCCAAAGAAAAAGATATTCAACACTGTATTTGGAAAATCTGTAAGAATAGCAAAGGTGTAGCTATATTAATGATACTTTCTCAGCTTTATACAAACACTTATAAAACATAAATGAATACCAGAGGGAATATTTTTCTTAACAAAACATTAAAACACAAGCTTTTTAATACCCATCCCAGGAAAACCAGTTCATTTATTTAAACAGCAGTTTAGAAACTAGAAAATAAAACAATAAAAAAGTAATTACTTTTCTATGGATTTAAATTTTGGAGTTAAAATCTCTTGATGGCTTCTAGAGAAGCCTAAGTTCTGTAGTAATTCTCAGGAAACAGCATTGCTGACTCCAGCAGAAAACAATTCAAATTGTGGTGTTGTGGTAGGTGGAGCCTTTGAAACCAGTGGAGCTTGTGGAGGAGTCAGAATCTTAAGAAATGCCAATATTATTTCAAGAGGGAAAAAAAAAGTGTATTTCCAAAAGAAGCAAAACTGGAAGGTAATGAGAGTCAACTTCTGTGTTCTGCTTGGACTGAAGCTCGCATTTGAAAGCTGATATGGGCTTTTCCAAGTGCAGGGATAGTTTAAAGCATTAACATTATCAGCCATGGATACCAATGCCTAAACTCACACTGCTTGAGCAGAAGTCAGTTTGTAAATGTCTTATAAAGTATATAACGGACTTTTCTTTTTCACAGGATAACCAAGAAACAGGTTTTACTTCATATTTTAAGAAATTATACTATATCAAATGTGTAATAAAAATATTTTCTATAGGATTTAAAAATATATACATATATAAACTACCTAAATTTTTAATGCCCTGTTGATATTGATGTGGTCTAGACAGGCTGTAAGTGTAACTAAGTGAGGCTGCCCAGCAACCTCCATTCTACCTCAAACAGTGACTACAAAACTCGAAGCTTTGTCCACACTGTAGATTAAACCTGCTTGAGAATGGGATCTGAAATTGCCTGCTGGGCCTGATTCAACACCCACTAATAGTCTAAGTCCACTCCTGACTGTAGGATTAGGTCTTAGACATAGTCCTGTAATGATGTGGTTTCCAACCGAGTTGGCTGACCAATGATAAAGGCACCTGAGGGAGTTATTGAGAGCCTTGAGGCACTTCTTGCAAAAATAAAAGTTATTAGATATTTTATTTAGACTATTTAAGGATACATAGAAACAGTCAAGATCATTTGGGCACATTTATATTTCATGGTGAAGAGAGGCACAAACTGACTGTGTCTCAGACATAGCCTTTGCCCAGGCACTGGATGTAGACTTTAGTCAAGCTTAAAGCAAGGCTGAGAGCTTGGGGGTGTTGAGGGAGCAAAGGGCACTCATGCCTGCATCCTTCCCACTACATCCATCTCTATCCCAAGCTTTCCTCATCCAGCCCATGGGGAGGAGGTAAACTGGCAGGAAGAGCTCCTTTGTCCAATGCCCAGGGCCCAGGGGGCTGGGCTGGCACTTCCATCAAAGACAACTTAAAACTGGTGATGGAGGTGGAGGTGGGTGAGGGAGAAGCACAGATGACTGTCTGGCCCTGTGTCCACCGAGAAGTGCAAGGACATGGCTTTGGGCTGTGCCAAATCCAGCTGGCATTCCTGTTTAAACTAGCACGGTATCTAAAGCAAGTTCAGATTCATTTTCTATGCAAGGTTTGAAGCACAGCATAGACAAGGTGTGAGGGCCAGACCCTGATCTAATGCAGGCAAAATTCGCCACTACCATTGGCATGAGCACTTACCCTTGCATTATACTTTAAGGTAGGTAGCATGAGAGTTCTCCTGCTTTAAAGAGTTAATATAGGGGATTTGACCACCTGCAGAGGAAAGTTTCTCACTGAGCTTTCGGTTCACCAGCTCCACGTGCCTGGAGTTTTTCCTGGCTTGCCGCAGAGACCTCTTGACTTTCTTCACTCGATCTCGCAGCTGCTTGTTGCGCTTCTCCAGCGTCGCCACTTTCTGCTGCAGCTTCTTCACTCTGTCCTCTTCCTCAAACAGGGCTTTCTGCACCGAGGAGCACATGAGCTGTGGGAACAGCAGCAGAAGGTGAGCTTTACACAAAAGGTTATGATAGCAAGGGTTAATTCAGGCATTCCAGAAAACACCTCACAACCTTTCAAAAGCAGAATGTTCTTTTGGGGGGAACTTCTACTCTGTTTTTGTATCTTTTTTAGTAAAATCATCTCTTGTACTTATGTATAGTTACACAAAATTGTAGATCTTAATGATACCTGCGATTCACAATTACTTTTATGAACTGTTTTGTCAGACCTGTCCAGCTCACTGAGGCTACATTGAGTTTATGAAGAAAGGCTGCCCTAATTCTGGTGTGAAACTGGAGTTCGGGTCAAGGGGTGTGACTTTTGGAAAACTCTAGTTTTGGTTCAGCTTAGCAGCCCTTCAGAAACCCCAGATGCTGACAAGAGCCTGCCCTTTGCTCTTTATGTCAACATGCGAAATAAGAATAGCACCTGCAAAACCAGCACCTGATTATTTTGCCTTTCCAAGAACAGAGGTGTCCTAAACACCCCATTATATGGGCTTCTTTAAGACAAAACCATAAAGGGTTAAATCTCAGCAGTCCCTAGGAGCATCCATGATTCCATAACTTTAACAGAAGTTATAATTTAGGGGGTCATTGGCTGAAAACTGCCCCTCCCAATCTACCTTATACAACTTACTGTAATATTGCCCCCAGAAGGGACATCAAGCTCTTGATGTTCACTCGTGCCAGTGGCTCTTACATAGGAAATAAAAAAGAGAGATGATTTCAAAGGTGCTGCCCCCAAAGCATCTCTAGAAGAGCCACTCACAGGGCATTTTCAAATCCACTGGGTTGGATGATCGTTCAAATGCAAAACATCTCTTGGACAACTGTTCATCTTCTACTACCTCATCCTAGGATAACCCAAAAGGTCTGTCTTATCTCAGGGGTATGTGATTGCCATGTTTATCGTCTCCTGTTTCTCACTAGGTACAGGAACAGGAGTGAGATGACAAATACCAGCTACAAGGGTTGCTGAGTAGTTTCAGTGCAAAGGAGTTCAGTTTCCAACACAGCCTCACTTGGGATGGGTTTCAGCTGCCTTTTCTCAACCAGCTAAAAGTGAGACTCAGGTTTGAGCTCCTTTCTTTCTGTTTCCCTTAATGTCTGAGGGAGAGACACCCTTCCACGGGCTGATCTCCACTTCCTAGGGCAGAGGGAGGAATCATCCTCTGAACACAACCCTCTCATTTTACTGGCCACATTTGACTGCCACAAAGGCATCAAGTTCCATTTTTTTCTACCTAGAGCACATTTTCCAGGCAGAAAAAAAGGAGGTACCTGGAGCTCAAGGACAGCTCCACCAAAAAGTGTCTGATTTAGAAGATCCACATCAAAATCTATTTCTTCTCAGGTGCCTCCTTGTTTCTACACAAAACATCCTGAGATATTTTATTGTGCATGTGGGACTTTCATCTTGCTGCTGTACTGTGAGGACAGGCAGTGTCTTCTGCTGGATTTATCTTCTAAATACATCTTGAAGTTTTTTTGTGTGTGTCAAGCACTCCTGGAGTCTGGATGGGCTTTCTCTGGCAGAACATTTGGAACAGACAGGGAATCTAAATAAACAAGTAAATCCTGACTGTGATGATGAAGGATTACATGTTTCTTTCCATCTTGCTTTGTACTATTTTCAACAACTGAAAGTTGGGGAGGGAGTCTGCCTTGATGAATAACATTTCATTTGCTTTGGAAACCCCCAGCAGTGGGAAACCATGGCCAGTCAACACAAACACAGCAACTGCTTCCACTCCCTTGGACGCTCTTATTCCTTGTGCAAAAGCACTGTAGGACTTTGCTATGAGGCAAATTCTTGTCCCAACTGTTCTCTTTCTAGGGCTCTTTTATTAATGCATGCTAGGGAGATAGGGAGCTCAAAGATAGAGAGCCAGAAATTGTCCCGAAAAAGAGGGAGTTTGGTTTTGATCACAGCTCATTCCAAGTGCTCTTTGAAAACAGCCAGCATATTTTGGCTTTTGTGTTTGCCAAATCTTTGCAAAACCTCAAGCAGAACACTTTAATACAAATCCACGTAAAGGAGGACACTGAGTTGGAGAAATATGTTTGTTGGGAAGACATGAAGTGGAAACTCTACTTCATGAGGGATTTCCTGCATTTTCCATGGATGCAGTGATAGGCATGGCCTATGCCAGAGTCCAGTGCAGAGGAACAAACACTTCATGCAGCTGAAGTGGGAGGTTGTGTGAACCCAACCGCGTTTCATCTGTCTGGGCTGGCTGGTGGGGGAATAGCAGACATCAGGTATGGCATCAGCCTCATCCTAGAGACTCTCCCAAACCTTTTGTGGTTGGTCCTCTGTCAGCAGAGGTAGACCTGCTCTACAGAGCCACTCAGAAACTTCTCAAACACCATCAAGAAGCTAGCCAGCTCATTTGCTTATACTGTTTCTCTACAGTCCTCACTCTCCAGTCTGAAACACACAGTTTAGTGCTTAAATTATCTGGAGATACCCAGAGACATCACAGGACCAGCACAGTTATAAAAAACTGAGGTACTATCAGACATGCATGGCTTTGTTTGCCAACAGGATAGGTGATAGGAAGAGCCCAGCTTGATAACTGGGTGCCTGTATGCAAATTGTGAGACTAACAGCTGGAAAACAAACACTTTGTTCCTCCTACATGGGGAAAAATAACAAGGTGGAGTCCTCTCATTCTCACTGGCTGGTTACAAACAGCATTTATCACAGGGCTCTGCAGTGGGGATGATGATGATGTTTAAGTGCGAATGCTGTCCTGCCCTTGCTGTTGCTGTTGCTGCTGGGGCTGTGATTCGCCTGCCTGCAACCAAGTTATTCTTAAACTGGTGCTGAGAACTGTGTGACTGTGACAGCTGTGAGCCCAGTACAGCCTGGATAGCCAACACAGCTGCTGAACAAACAGGTGAGAAATTAACCAGTCCATACTGCTTCTTGGATGCTTGGGAAATGAAGAGAAGGACCAGGAAATGGCTCCTTAGATAAACCTATGGGTTATTTTCCAAATTCCCTTCAAAAACTGACATTCCCTAGTGACCCACAGTTCAGAGGAGTTGTTCGCTCTGGAGATCTGTCTACATGCGTGCTTGTTCCACAGTTTTGTTAGGAAGATATCCTCAGCAATGGTACACTCAGATTCTAAGCAGTACCAAGAGATGTAATGAGAAAGGTGGCATAAGAGCCATACAGATCCTGAGGATTTATCCCAGACAGCCTACGGCTGTGAAACTGTATATTAAATATATTTAAGTATTTGTCTGAGAGACGATATCATAATTATACCCAGTTAAAAGTTTCAGCGTATCTAGGAGATTTACAAAAACTGTCCGTCTGCCAAAGAAATCAGTACTGTAATAAGAAGAATAGAATCATAGTGTAATAAGAAGAATAGAATCATAGAATCATTAGGGTTGGAAAAGACCTCCAAGAACATCGAGTCCAATCATTAACCCAACAAACTGATTTTGGAGCAGCATATTATACCAAACACCTTGAACTGATGTATATGTACATTTGTCTGATTGACAGACACACCTCTGCCTTCTACAGGCTTGATTTGAATGGAACAGTGGATAAAGGTGCCATGGATAAAGGTGTGATGACAGTGTTCATCCACCACAAAATGTCCATAAGTGGTTGAAGTTAGTGTTATATAATTAAAGTCACTCAAAATCCAGCAGTGGCACCCAAGTCCTGCCCTTCACCTACCACAGGGAGAGATGTTGAATCCCAGCTATCTCCTCATGCATGCTCCTTATGGCAACACTGATTAAAAGCACTGGAGTCCCATTACCTAAAAGTCTTTCCTCTGGGAACAAGCGTGTTGCATGGAACGAAAGAAGGTGAATCAAAGAATAGCAGGAGGGGTCTGGCAGTAGGGAGTATTGGGTTTGGGATGGAGTGACTTAACCTCCAGTTACTGGGGTTTTTCAGCCAAGACTAACACTTGTGCTCAAGTGTGGAAAAGTCCCTGTCAGCACTGTTAAAGCATCGTGTTGGGTGAAGTGGTGGGGGCATGGCAGTGCTGAGTTAAACCACCTTTGCTTGCTGCAAGAACAGTACCTTTCAGAGGTACAGAATTGGAGTCCCAAGGACATATCCAGCATCATTGGCCTTAATGGAGATGAGTTGGGATTTCACCCTAGGACCTCATATGAATCATCAAGATGCATAGGACCTGGATGGAGAAAGAAATTATTGTGGCTGTTGTTACCTTACAGAATGGTGTGTCAGCATTTGCCAAAGGAAATGTAATGTTTGTAGCACAACTCTCCAGTTCATTCAAAATATTAGAGATGGAAATTTCTTTGGGGTATGAAGCACTGCCTGCAGGAAGCCTCTGCCAGGCTACACCCACCCCGAGGTGTCTCAGCACTGTTTTTCTTCCTCATTTCACTCCTCACTAAAAGCAGGTTTTCACTTTAGGCTCCTTAGATGCAGATAGTCAAGGGAAGTCATCTTTCCCAACAGTCATCAGAGAGGAATGGGCACATCCAAGACGAGACTTCTTGCCTACCTTAGACACTTAGCCTTGGTGGGCCACCTTTGGGGACTCCTGCCTGGATAACTATCTCGGACTGTGATGGATCCCATCACGAGTCCCATCAAATGGCATCTGAATGGCACTGACTTCCCAGTGCAGGGTGCAAGGGCAGGATACAGATAGTTTTTTTGGAGTTTGAAGACACTTGCCCTGGAAACAGACCCAAATCCATGCCTATGAGCACTTGGAGGCCTTAAAAAAGAGCTTTTTTCTGATCTGCATCAAACCACTGCTTGATGTGAAGGTATCTTAACTGCTGGTGGCATCATTTCAAAATCCCATATTTCCCCATCAAATCCACAGTCCTTGCACCCCTGCTCAGCTGGGGGTGTTTT
The DNA here is from genome assembly GCA_013397935.1 of Dasyornis broadbenti. Classification (NCBI taxonomy): domain Eukaryota; kingdom Metazoa; phylum Chordata; class Aves; order Passeriformes; family Dasyornithidae; genus Dasyornis; species Dasyornis broadbenti. The sequence goes on along the minus strand of VZRN01005169.1, from coordinate 969,356 downwards.
TAGGGGATACATGGTGATTAGAAGGCATTGAGGACTGGTGAAAAGACCCTCAACCATAGAAGGACCTGAAGAGAGGTCCCTGGCCCCAAAACCACACCTATAGCCTTATCCTGGGGCATTGCTTTCCCCCAGCACTTTGAGCCCTGTAGCCTGAAATGCTGCTGAGAGGGAGGAAAGAAAGATACCCAGTGACAGTCACTCCAAGTCACCTCTGCCACGATTGGAAATGGAGGTGGGAACGTGTCTCCACAGTCACTGCCAGTACCCAGGAAGGGATCAACACTTTATTTCCTGTACTTGTGAAGGGAAAAAAAAGTCAATGGTTTAGCAAGAATAGAAATCACACTAATCAAGAAGACAAGAAAAGGAAAAAAAAAAGGTGTAGGGTATGAGCCAGACTGCCTACCACAGGCACCTCACTTGTGCCAAGTGAGCAGATAAGTCAGTCCTGACAGTAAATCCTTAAATTCCCTGCCCATGCAGTGGGAGACAGAAGGTCTCCAGGAAGAGAAAAATAAACCAGGAGGCTACGACCTCACTCTGGGGCATCTCCAAGTTCCTTTCCTCAGTGACCACGCAGTCAGCAAGGGAGGCACACTAAGAGCCAGCCCGCTGCATTTCCCCGGCGCTCTGGGGCGGAGGAACGCCGCTCTTGCCTTGTTTCCTTTGAACACATTCCTCTGAGGGATTCGCCCTGGATGCCACAGGAATGCGGTGCTGGATTGGGAGGGAAGTGGCAGTGAAGTCTCGGACTAAGCTGTTTAGCAGGAGCAGCCGAACTCCTGCTCCGTGCCTGGGCTCAGTGCTCAACCTGCCCCATCCCTTGTGCTTCTGCATTTTCAGGAGCTTCCCAGCCTCAGTACCGCTCCCAGCTCCCAGCCATGTGTACCTGCTGAGATGGATCAGGGCTGAGGAAGCAGAGGGTCTTGCAGCCCTCCCAGGGCTTGGCCCCCATGCAACCCTGCCAGCCTCTTTGATAAGACTCATATCACCCTCCTCTGAGTCCCTCCACCAAAAACACTCAGTGGAATAAGGACCTGTGGTGTGGCACATGCCTCCATAGTGTACAAAAGCAGAGACAGCAGCCAGGGCACTACTCCTGGCTCTCCACTGCTGCTACAGGGGATGTACAGAGCTCATGGCAAGGACAGCGAGCTCACAGACTCTGCAGCACAGCTGTGTGCAAGCCAGAAATACAACCCAAGCAAATGCAGCATCTGCCCTTGCTCCTTCTAAGCACCATGGATGGCTGGTGGGTATTCCCGATACACCTCTGTCCTGTTCCTGATGGGGAGCAACAGTGCAGGCCTGGATTAAGCTGCTCAGTTACAGGTAAATGGTCCTGAACATTAAAATGCACTACTCAGCTCAGCTATGCTGAGCTTAAAGGAAAATGTTTTGAGGATGAACGAACAAAATCTTTTCTCCATCGTTTTAACAAGCAAATGTGGGTTTTAGTCTACCTTACAAGACAGGCTGCTTACAAGATTTCTGCATTTTGCTCTGCCTGAACACCGAAAATGTACAAATTACAGAGTTACTGCTTTTTCTTTTCTTTTTTTTTTTATTTTTGTCTCAGAGCTATGGTTGTGATTTCAGCTGGGCTTCAAAAGTCTCTGTAAGAGGCTTTTTTCCCCAATAATATGTACAGCAGCTTTCCATTTCCACAGCTACCAAAGTGATCAAAACTTTCTATCCACTTTAATTTTCAACTCAGCTTTTTCCCACTTAGTATTATTATTGTCACAATAAAACCAATTAGGTCTGATAAGCCTAAAACTGTTTTGCCAATATACCTAACCCCAAGTGTATTGTTCTCTGACTGAAGGTTGCTGTGTGATCATGTCTCCATCTAAACTGGTTTCACTTGGCTTGTATTTCAATAGGATTAGATCACCATTCCCCCCACACATACACACAGAGAACTAATTAAATACCAAGGAAGGGATAAAACCAGCAAGACTCAAAATCAGAGTGTATTGTGTCCTTCCCTCTCACTGGTGGGAACACAGGGAAAGGAGAAACTGCTGATCAGAGCAGAACAGCATCTTATGATTTGGTCCTATTTATTAAAATTTTTGAATGAACTGACCTTTACCTCGTGTTACAGCAGCTTCTCTCTCGAAACTTCCTTTATTTTAGTGGTCCTGTGAAGCCAACAGGATACACCTTACAGCAGTAGCAGTTAGGGAAGCACAATATATCCAAATATACCATCCCCCAATGCAGCTGAAGCTGAGAACCAGCATCAGATGGTGAAGAAAAATGTTTATCTTTACCAATATTAATTTGCATGAAAACAATATTAGTTTAAACTAGCATTATACCTGGTTTGGGGTGTTTACATTAAGTATGGTTTACTTCATTCTAATGTATTAGAACTCATAGAGTTCCCTCAGAGTCCTGACAGAGGTGACTGATGTTTTGGTGTGGCAGGTACTGCAGGGATGTCTGTAAGGTTTAGCTTAAATATGGATGTAAGGGGTATGAAAGAACAGGTGGGAGATGTGGGAGGACAGGGAACACATGGAAATAAGTTTGATTAAGGGCTTAATTCAGAACATCCTGGGGGTAAGGCCATGCCAGACCTCCCTGTACGCCTCAGCAGGTTCAGAGTGCAAATGCTCAGAGCACACATCCTCTGTTGCTGAGGAGGGAAGTAAATATATAATAAAATGTATAATAAAATAAATATTATGTATAATATGAAGAGAACCTTTGTTTCTCTGTCACCTATAAGTCAAAATGGGGAAAGAGAGAAGCAGAGCAAATCCCAGCAGGCTGTGGGTTGGTATTGGCAAACGGCCACAGTGTGACTGCAATGCATTAAATGCTGCCTCTCAAAAAAGCAAAGAAATGGACATTTACTGTAATTGGAGTCCATGTCTCCTCCCCAGAAAATATATCATACCCAGGGGCATTTGTATGCACAGGGGGAGAATCCATGCTGAGAAAAGCAAATGTTTAAAGTTAATGCAACATCTATAAAAGTCAAGTTTCCCTATAAATCCCTCCTCTATGGACATGTTGGCTTCATACTGCACACAAGCTGCTGCAGCTCAGCTGCCTTTACAAACAGATAGGATTTCCTTGGCTGAAGGCTCAGCTGGAAGCCCTGAGTGTGCCTTGCTGCTGTGCAGAGCTTCTGGATTTCAAAGAGCAAATGCAGGTGCCCCGGGGCAACCTGCTGCCCTCCGATGCCACTGGGGAGCAGAGATGTGCACATCTCTCCTGAGCATCTGTAGGAACTTCTGGAGACATTTCACTTTATTTGCCAAGTCCATTTGGGTCCAGAAAAGCATCGAGAGTGAAAAGTGCACACTCAGACTTGTATTTATCTGTGTTTGGTGAGTCCCTTGGGGTAGACTTTGCATCACCCTGCTTAAGGTATGTAACCTCAAACCTGGGTAGGAAACATAGCCTTTCTGATCTTTTTCTATGGTCTCTACAGAGACAGAAATTACTCTGGAGGATGAGTCAGGGAAACTAATTTAGAGCAGGAAATCAGGCACTAAAACTGAGTTGAATTGTATGGAAACAAATCCAGCATGGTGCTTATGCACACAGTGGAGATGCCCATCATGGCACGAGCAGGACAAGAGGCTCTAACAAAGCCTTTCCCTGCAAGCAGTGAGGGATTTGTGAGACCCGGATGGAAATGACAGCAGCAGCACTGAAGTGAGGCTGGATAAAGCCATGGTCTTGACAAAGAACATCTGCATCTGCTCCCGAGTGGCTCTGCAAGCCCAGGGCAAAGAGGAGACCCCAGAAACGACTTTTTTGCTGTGCCCCACGCCAGCAGTCTCAGCAGAGGTGTCCGAGCTAGTGGGGCTGAAGACCAGGTCCAGCCCTCATTCAAGTGTGGAAGGGCCCCAGGTTGCCACAACGGTGAAGTGGAAAAGCCTTGGTGAAGTTGAAGAAACAAAGATAAAGAGATGGAAAAACAAATATCTGCGATTTGCAGGCGCTCTCTCACTAACATCAGTGGCAAGAAAGGGACTCAATGCCTGAAATACTAATCAGCAGCCCTGAACAACAGCTCCAAGCACTAACATCTGGCTGACAGGAGCTCACTGCTACTCACAGATATTCCTGTCCCACCAGGCAGGCCAGAGCAGCCTGTCCACAGCTCCGGCTGCTGCGTGGGCTGGAAATCCTCAAAGGGGCCCAGACCACCCTGGGTGCAATAAATGGGCAACAGGCTACCCCGAGGATGGCAGGATTTGGCAAATAGGCAGTTTTCAAAGTGGAGAGATGTGGTATTTAGGGGACCAACCTCCTGCTTGCAAGTGCTCAAATGGCCCTAAGCATTCGGGGCATTCATGACTGTTTCTGTAAGAGACAAAAGCCGCTGTTTTCACTCTAGGACAATTCCTCAGATCAGGTTCTATTCCTAAGCCAGTATTTCAATTCTCAGTAGAAGTACAAGGTCAGGGAAATACAGGGTCATATTTGAAATCCAGCATCATATTTAGTGGCCAAAGTGACTCCCTGCTGCTTTGTTGCATTTCATACAGACACAGAAGCACCAGAAGCTCCCACCATGTGCTGCACAATTTACTGCCTTACACAGGGAAAAGCTTTTCACACAGGGCTGGCTACGATGCCTGTGGAAAATAAGGTCATAAGGGAAGAATGAATCAGGTCTCCCCATACACACAAGCCTGGAGCACTCTTTCCAGCCTGATTTCAGGAGAAGGAGGGTTGCAACCACAGTTATACAGGACAAAATGCTCACAGGGCTGATGGATGTCCTGTGGTGAACTCTTCCCTGCAAGCATCTAAATTATACAGCACATATCCCACTGCTGGTTAATGTTGCAGTGGTGGCTCTCAACTGTTTAATCCTATGTTAATAATTGCGCTGGAGAGAGATAATTACATAGTAAGTGCCACACCACTGCACAGTGAGCACATGGTGATACCTTTGAGCCACAGTTTAATCATGAACTATCTCGGGGTTTGGCTCTTCTGTGCATAACTGTGCCAAGGTCTGAAAAATCTCATAATATCCTTTGTTATGTACATTTACCTATAAAATTTGCTGTTGTTCCTGGCCAAATACTCAGGAACAGGCAGCAAATGCATCCCCCTGTAAGTCTGTGTTACTGTTTGTGCATACAAGGGCTTTAAAAGTGATTATGAAATTAATTTTCTCTATCAGTCCAAAATTCTTCTGTGGAATTTGTTTTGATTTTCCCATATTTCTCTGACACAAAAGTTATCTGTACTTTCACCAGCTTTGTATTGCATCACTTTAGCAATAGCAAGGGCCAGGAAATGGACAGCCTTGAAGAGCAGATGATCTGGATTGCCTCACACCCCTCCTGCAGTAGTAATCACAGTACCCACATCAGCCACCATCCATACAACTCCACAAAAATTCCCTAACATCATAGTATTAAAAAAAAAAAAGACAAAAAAAGCTGGCAACCCCACTGTGAGGAAGCCAGGACCTGGGTTCCGGTCTAGTTCCATAACTAGGACACTTTCTTTGTCTTTTGGCAATGATAATGTTGGAAGAACAAAATCTCTATCATTCTGAGCTGCATTATCTGAACAGCTTGTTCTCATTAAGCAACACGTGCACTTCACACTTCATCAGAGGGCAGATAAATGCATGTCCTAATCAGGGTGGGCTTGGAGGTCTCCACTACAGTGAGGGCAATAACCAGACAGGGAAAAGTAGGTCCAGTAAATAGCTTTTTTTGTGTTTCAGTTCCCTGTCTCCAAAAATGGGGGTTGCAGAACAGCTGTGATTTACAGAGTTTTCTGAGTCATTATAATCTAATTGAGAAAGCCTGAATAGTGTGGGGACAGGAGCAATAGGAGAGCCAGGACCCATGGGCAGATACTTCACTTGCATGCAGAATGGCCACAGTGCTTCTCTGTGCAAATTCAGAATATGAGTCCAGTAACCATGTTTTCCTTAGGTGCTGGTAGGCATTGCCCATAACTGCAGCCTTGTCTCCAGCAATCTAGAAACATATTGTTCAGTAAGGATATTGGATAAATTGCCCATCACTGGACCACGTGACTGACTGAGATTTCAATGTTGAGGGATTTAGTCAATACAAGTTTGCAATATAAAAATTGTATCTTTCTGTGTCACTGATCAAGGCATTTAAGTCCACATTATCCAAGAAGGGGAAAATCCTGGCTTTGTGAACATGGCTTAGATACAGCTTAGATACATGAGCAATGCCCATAGGTCCCAAGACCAAAGGTTTCAAGTATGATCAAAGGGACAACTTCCAGCAACGGCCTTTATTGGGCCATGAAATACAAAACCAACAATTCCTTAGACACCATTTACCAACAAAATGGATGTGAGCAGTCAGGCAACAAAATGCTGCTCTTGTTATTCTGTACCTAATGGTCAGTAAACCAGCAGAAAAGCCAGCAGACGAATACACACAGGATTTTTAAAGGAATGGAAGGAAACATGGATTCTCATTCATCATCTAGGCCAGAAATTAATGGGAGTATGAGTTAATCTGGAAGAGCATAGGAAGAAAATGGCTCTAAGCCTCTGGAAGGAATGGCAAAGACCCTTTCCTGCAGGTTTTTGAGGCCTCTCTTCACCAGCCAGATGTGGTTTAGGGTCAGTACATGTAAACTGCAACACAAACTCAGCTGATAAAACTGCATGACCGATTTGTTTAATCTGACCCCCATCCAGGCTGATCTCTCAGTTCTACCTTAGTCTGTTTAATCCTGTTAATAAGTACATCCCTGTACAGGCATACAGCACCTACACTTCCCGTGGCAGTCAGCATTACTGAAAGTCAATAAAATTGATGATCTACACTGCTCCCTCTGGATATTTGTGAGGAATTTCAAGTGAAGAAAAACAAAAACAAAAAAATCCTAAGAAATTGCATAATTCCAAATGTTTTTCCTTCCACATTCTCCCCACCCTAGAGACTCTGCCACTTAGTAACATTGCTTTATTTAATCCCTTCCTAAAATACCCTTTTACCATTGAGAACTTTGCAACTGTTTGGGAGTGGGCTGAGTTGTTTGCTGTTTTGATGGAAAGAGAGAAACTAAATTATTTCCTGGCTGTGATTTATGTGTCAAGATTTAGCTTGCAGCCAGATTTTTTTAGCTAAGTTATAAAATCTGAAGATAATTCCAACTCTCATTGTCAGTGACTTTTATGAAGCAATTCAGGATATGTGCAGTAATAAAAGGAAACTCCTCGCCATGGAGGTTTTCATGGAAGTGAAGAGACACATTCCCGCACAGAGGGAAAGGGCAGGAACATATGTCAGCCTAAACAGAGCTGTCAGAAAGCAGAATCCCAGCTTACTGAAAGCTCATGAACATGTTGATGAACCTATGTTTCTTTAATGCTTTGGATGCAAATTGAGAGCCAGACAGAACTTACACTTGACTGTGGACTAAACAAAGCTGAGTTTTCCTTGAGTTTCCTTTTCAGGCTTTTGGAAACTTAAGAGCAAATGCTTTGATGTGATACTGTAAAGATGCTCCTGATCTCCTGAGACTGTTCAGTTCAATGCTGGTCAGCTGGCAGGTGTTACAGTCATGTTTTCTATCAAAACACAGAAATCCCTCACAAAGCCATGGACAATGTTGTACTTCTCCACTCCTTCTGTCACATTTCCTATGCCAGACCCTGATGGCCTGACCTGTGACTGAACTCTAAAGTGACCAGAGCAGTTGCCAAGTGGACAGACTTAAAGGAAAGAACAGAGAGGCAGAAGAGACAGGTAACTGAATGTTCCAGAAACCCACAGTGATACTTGTGTGCCTAAAACTCAAGGTCTCAGGCGAGACACCCCAAAAAGGCTGGGGCTGTTGGCTGTGTCTACATGAGCAAGTCAGTTGAAGCAAGAGGAATCTATCTGTAGACTGGAGCTCTAGATGTGTTTGGGGTAAGCAAACAGATGGGGAAAGGAGTTCAGAAGGTGCGTGAAGGCCCAGCAGTGGATTGCTCAAGCTCCCATTAGGAGTTGATGCACACCAGAAAGGTATTTGGAGCAGTCTGGCTGTGTTTCCCGCAGGAGAAATCTGTTCAATGTACAGCAAAACCTCTCTGTGAACTGAACCAATATTTTTCAAACAAAACTACGTGTATCCTACTCCCCAGACTCATTCCCTGTCATGATGGAGATTGCACTAATTTGACACACCTGACAAAGTAAGACAGCTCATGTTCCCTCAGGTGCTTTGCCTGAGATCTCTGGCTTGGGAAACTTCAAATACGAGACTTCACAACCATTGCAAAGCCTGCAATGCAACCGGTTTCACATGTGCCTCCCATCCTTCCTCATGGGCTAGCTCCAGCCCCTGGAGGTGTTTCACTGGGCTGGTGAAGACCCCTCACAGCTCAGTTGAAGACAGGAGGTGGTGATGGATGTACAGTGCAGCTCTGAGATTGTGTAACCCAATTATAATTCAGAAATAGCACCTGGCAGCTCCCTAGAGTCATCTCCTACTGCAGTTCACTACATTTCTCTCCCTGAAGTTCCTCTAGAAGGCTCGAGCAAAGAGGAGGCTGGCTTAGCTCTAAATCAGCTCACCTGTTTCCTGTCACTTTGTGCACTGCAAATCTTTACTGGTGCTGACATCCATGCTCTCCCAAACTCCCACATTTTTTAAGAACAGTTGAACCAACAAGTGCTGGGAGAACACTGAGCCTGTGAAGCCACCTTGGCTGTATTTCAATGCCTTCTGGAAAGATCCTAATGCAATACAGACATTCATGATATGTTTGCACTTGCAACTGAGCGCTGGCTACACTTGAGCTTGTCTGTAATAAGCTCTCCCTGCAATACCACACATGAAATACAGGCAAAGAGACAGGCATATTGCTTTCAGAGTTACATGTGAAGGAAGGTGGATTTCTAACAGCCAAAAGAACTCAGCAGATACAAGGATATTGCCTCCCAGCTCTGCTAATCACTGTCCATACCTTAAAGCCAGGTAAAAATTGTTTAAACACTCCGGTTCTGAAGTGAGTTCCTTAGATACAACCCAAATGAACCATGAGGTTGGAGCTAGACTGAGTTCAGTAAAACCCACAGATGTTCAGATATATTAAAAATGATGAGACGTGGTTTACCTTGACTTTTTGCTCTTGGGGATGCAGAGTGACAGACCAGAGAGGATGCATTGTTATGGACTCAAGGCTGTGAGTCCAAGACTTGTATACATGACCAGGCAGCAACTTGAATATGGCAACAGAAAGGAGATCAAAAGCAATGTGACAGCAGCTAAAGAAGCTGCCATCTCTCCAACAGCTCACGACAGCGTATTCATGCCTTTTGAAGTCAGTGCTGTCATTGTTGGGAAGGTGTAAACTCATGTTTTAGGTCAATGACTTGAATACTTAAATTTAATGAAGACTGTTGAAAATGCATGCCAGATCCTTTGATTGCTGAGGGAATAATTCCCAGGTATTTCAAAGCTCAATTATTAAAAAAAAAATTTCAGTCAAATAGAACTGATGCATATGTAACAATAATAAAGAAACACAAAAATTATAGGGATAATTCAACTTAAACATCAGTTGATTGAATTACTGGGCTCAACCCCAAAGGTCAGGTGAAAGAAGAGCTCATAAGCAATGTTCCACATCTACCACTTATCAACGTAGGCCAATACCCTAAACTAACAAAGCTACTTTAATCCAAAAAATTCTGAATGTCGCTTCATATTTCAAACTCATTTATTACTTTATTTTCTATGTATGATGCATAGTTAGTGAGATCTATACAAAACCACACAAAAGGGAAGAGGAAAAGGGAGTGGTGCTAAAATAAATTCTGCATTACCTGAGAAGATCTTCTTGTGCCATCTCCCCGTGATGTTAAATTGCAAGAAGGTGTTGGTTATATGCAGTTATAACCTCATCTATTCGGTGCTGAGTTTTGAATCTTGGGTGGTGGCACAGTGGTTACATTTGTGGGTTGACTGTATTTCTAAAATGTGGTTAAATTACAATAAAGTTACAGTAATGGCCATGACAAAGAATATCTGCAGCAACCACAAATGAGCATTCCTCAATCTTCATCCTGTGTGTGTGTTACACATTTTACCACTGCAGGCATTACAGCTCACAAATAATTCTCACACAGCATCTGCAAGGCTTGCAGAAGTTCAGAGGAAGAGGACACAGCTCTGCTCAGCTCTGACAAATTACAATCAATTCACTCTTACAGACTGTCCGTGTCGTCAAGGGCAATACAATGTTGGGGGGCACTTTCACTCCTTATAGTCAGGTGAGTCAAGAGCTTCCTGAAGGTTACCCCAAAAATATGTGTCCCTATTTCATCAGGACCAAAAAAACCCAACCCCATAGCAGCTGTCAGCAGATGTTATTCCATCCTGCCTTTCGACAGCTGCTGGACACCTCTGAGCACAGTGTGCACCAGCAGGACCAGCGTGACACAGCACCGTGTCCCCAGCCAGCAGCAGGTCAGCCACACACTGCAGACCTCCATCTCCTTCCTGCTCCTTTTCTGAACTCCACGGTGTCAGCTGAGTTGAACCAGTTTCCTGGATGCTTTCCCACTTCCTTAGTACTTCAGCAAACAGCACCAAGAGTGTGAAAGGCCTCAGTGCACATCTTTGAAGGAATCCAGGCCTGACAAGTGCTTCTTGGCTGTCACTGCTGTATTGGAGATGTATTGGCCCTGGTTTTCCTGCTGTTTTTAAAGCTGCTCTATGGTGTGCTTTAGTGCATTTGATAGGGAACTTTAAAAGGCTCCTGTTCTTAAGTGATAGAAGACAACCTCCATAAAGCAATTCCTTCTCTCACCCTGACCCTTCAGCTATAGTAGAAATTGGAAAAACAGTGCCTTGGACAGCTTCTGACCTTGCTCTCAAGGCTGCTGCTTATTGACTCCTGTGGTTCAGATTTCTTGGCTGTACCTAACTTCCTATGACCCACAGGGAGGAAAATCCTTAAGGATGGACTCTGGGGCAAGGACACTGAATTCTCCATTATATATTGCATGGCCCCAAACTCCACATTTTCTTCAGCCAAACGAGCAAATAGCACACTGTCCAGTATGAGGCAATGAGGGCAACAAGAATCAGTTCTCTTTAAACCAGATCATATCAGACTTCCTGTATAAAATTGTTGGAAGTCATTCCTTTTGTTCACCAAATGACTTCGGCATGTGCATATCTTTCCTAGAAAAGATATCCAACTCCTTTTTCAGTGGTAGAGAGTCCATCATGACCCCTGACAAACTAAGGATAATGATCTACTTCACTCCAGGAAAATACTGTATTTAAGTCGGGTTATAATTCATGCAAATTGCTGCCAGTTTCAAGCTGCAGGTCAAAAAAGAAAAAGATTTAAGACAGAATAGTTCTGTTTTGATTTCTGAGTCAGGAAATCCTTGCTGTAATTGCAGTCTCTCAGGTAAGACACACTTCCCCCCATGCTCTCACCCACACCACATCCAGGTGTTTAAGGAGGTTCTACTTTCCTCTTCAGAGAAACATGGTGGCCTCTGGAATGGCTAATTACCACTTTGCTGATTGACAAAGTGCCAAAGAGTGAGCGCTGCTACCTGCATAACCGATAATTACATTTTGTCAGGCTGCCAAGGTCCTCTCACACACCTGCATGCTGCCCACACGGTTGTTACGAAGAGATTTATAATAATTAATTGTAACATTCCTATCACACATCTCCCCACCCACTTCCAGCAGCAACATGTAAATCCAGCAATGAGCATGTCTAATTTCCTATCCTTGTTAACCTTAGAGTAAAGCCAGTTAAGAACTTCTTCTGTTTGCATCCTTTGAAGCCTTGATTCATTTTTTTTCCCCTGACATGTTAATTTAATTCTAGGTAAGGAATTACACTTTTTTCTCTTCTTCTTGTATTTTACCCTGGTTATTTGTTCATGCCTTGCTGACTAGTCTAGACAGCCCTACCACTCATGATTTTCCTGAGATGGACTCTTTCCAAACAGTACAGCTCTCCTCACACAGAACATGGGCCAAGCTTCATGAAACCAAACCTCTTCCCACGGATCACCGTTTCCCCGGCTAGCAATTGACTTTCAGAACTGAAGAGGTGAGAACTAAAGACCATGCAAGATATTCATTGCCTCCAGGATCCTTCCCAATTTCCAAAGGCATCTACTGTCCATGTGGCATCCCATCAAGCTGCATCCCTCATTTCTACCCCCTCCCTACTTCATGCTCACCCTTGGAACCTCCCAGCCTGCTAACACTGATGAGACCCTGTTGCAGCGTTCCTCCTGCTGGCCTTCATGCTGCCCTTCTTTGGGAAACCAAAAACCCCATTGAAATTTTCCTTCTCCCTGATTTGCTTCTAATCTGTTTTGCATTTTATTCTTTCTTTTTCTCTTTTTTTCGGCACCATGTTCTGTTTTTACATCCTTCTCAGTTTTCACTTTCTCTCACAGGTTGCTGGCACTATTGACATTCATCTGCACTTAATCTTCTTGGGGTTAAGTCTTACACACAAATATTTGCTTTCTCTGTTGGCACTTCCAGCAGTCTAGGCAAAACTTTGAAATTTCCCTGTGGCAATAGCAGTGGGAGGTCCCAGACAGCCAGGGAAGGGGCTTTACACCCTCTTTTCTCAAGGACTTGCATTGGAAAACGTTAGTGGTAGCTGGTTCCTATCCAGGATAGGGGAGAAACAACCTTCTTTGAGGCTCAGACATTAAGCTTGATCTGTAATTTTGAGTCCTGTCCTGTGAGAGGGTATAGGATAAAGGTCTACAGAATCATGAAAGCCGTGGAGGGAGAAAATAGAGACATCTTCCAGCAGAACAGGGAGTATCAGAAAATAAAGTAGGAAACAGGTTGAAGGCAATCAAAAAGTTGTGATTCTCAAGAGGAGGCTGGACAGTTTTATGGGAGATAACTTGATTGGATGTCACTGAATATATAGAGACAAACAAATATATGGAAATGACTTCACCACAGAGACTCCTTCACCTGAAAACACTGGAGACTGGGAGAGCATCAGCAGGAACCCTCTTCCTGTACTCTTCCATGGATACCTGATTTCGACATCTCTTGGCGTACTGTGGGTCTTGGGGTAGGGACAGGGGAGAATGCTGACAGCCTTTTACTTTACTTCCTCAGTAAACTGCCATTTTGCACCAATTCAGGATTACTTACACTAAAGCCTAACAAAAGGACTCCTGTACACCACTCTGCTGTTGACTGAAGCACTTTAGAATATTGTATGCAATGAACTTCAGTCTTTCCTACATTTTGAGATCAATATTGAAGTAGACAAGCTCCTTAACTCCATTTAATTTATACTTAAATACATCCAACCAAGAAACCAATTCAAACCTGGGATATTTACACATAAAATGCATAGAAAAAATATGTTCAGAGTCCCGTCTACTGTGTAGACTTGAAGTGCAAATAGAAAAAGCCCTAAAATCGATGTTGAAGCATTTCAAACAGCCCCATGATGGTTCCAACAATGTTGACTGGATTAGAAAGATTATTCCAGCTGTTCTGCAAGCTTTGGAGTTTAAGGCTTTCTATGTCAGAGACAATGTTCCTTTTTGGCAGAGTATTGATAATATGTATTTCCTCTTTTTTTTTTTTTTTTTCTTTTCCTAACTCTATTTTTAAAAATGTTTTTTAATTTCATTTACCCATTTTGCACCATTTCTTAAATCAGTCAGATTGACCACAGGCATTAAAAAAAGGAGGGACAGAGGTTTCAGAATTTCAAAACACAAGGAATTGCTTTAAAACAATTTAGAAGATTGGATTTAAATCCACAAAACAAAACTCAACATCTTTCGTGCATTCAGCAAATTTTATCCAAAAGGCTTCATAAGCTAGAAGATAAAGACTCCAAAATGCAGCATAAGCTCCAGCCAAATTCAAGCCACCTGCTCCACACAGCAATAGGTATGGAAGGAAGACTCCAGGCATGCTGCAGTGCTTGATTCAAGTTCTGGACTTTTCCTCATTTCCGTTGAACTTATGCTGGAACTTCTATATCCAGAAAAAGAAGCCATTGAGAAAGAGCCATAGTGGTCAAGGTGTTGTGGCATAAATGGCCCAGGACCACATCAGTCGCTTTTGGACACAAATAAATTCCTATGTGGCCATGGCCAGATCACAATGTGAGCTCAAATGACCTCTGTTTCTGCAAATAATCTATTACCACAAAGGCAAGCAGAATCTGAAACTGGTTGTTTGCAGGACTGCACTCAGTAACATTAGGAGATCTTTCACTCTAATACTGTGCTGGGCAAGAATTTCCAAATCCCTCTGCTGCTCTATAGAAGTCAGGAATACCAACTGCAGCTGACACTGCAAGGGAAGGAAAAGGGAAAAGGGAAGGGAAAGTGAAAGAAAAAGAAAAAGAAAAAGAAAAAGAAAAAGAAAAAGAAAAAGAAAAAGAAAAAGAAAAAGAAAAAGAAAAAGAAAAAGAAAAAGAAAAAGAAAAAGAAAAAGAAAAAGAAAAAGAAAAAGAAAAAGAAAAAGAAAAAGAAAAAGAAAAAGAAAAAGAAAAAGAAAAAGAAAAAGAAAAAGAAAAAGAAAAAGAAAAAGAAAAAGAAAAAGAAAAAGAAAAAGAAAAAGAAAAAGAAAAAGAAAAAGAAAAAGAAAAAGAAAAAGAAAAAGAAAAAGAAAAAGAAAAAGAAAAAGAAAAAGAAAAAGAAAAAGAAAAAGAAAAAGAAAAAGAAAAAGAAAAAGAAAAAGAAAAAGAAAAAGAAAAAGAAAAAGAAAAAGAAAAAGAAAAAGAAAAAGAAAAAGAAAAAGAAAAAGAAAAAGAAAAAGAAAAAGAAAAAGAAAAAGAAAAAGAAAAAGAAAAAGAAAAAGAAAAAGAAAAAGAAAAAGAAAAAGAAAAAGAAAAAGAAAAAGAAAAAGAAAAAGAAAAAGAAAAAGAAAAAGAAAAAGAAAAAGAAAAAGAAAAAGAAAAAGAAAAAGAAAAAGAAAAAGAAAAAGAAAAAGAAAAAGAAAAAGAAAAAGAAAAAGAAAAAGAAAAAGAAAAAGAAAAAAAAAAAGAAAAGAAAATATTTCCTAGGACCTGGAAAAGAGGAAGGATATTGCCTCTGATAAATACTGAGAGCAAACATTAACACTTCAATAGCCGTGTTTCCAGCTCGATAGTTGCCGCCCCAGGACGCTGTCAATGTGTATGTTAATGTTTAAAGATACCTGTGGGTTTAGGAGCAGGTTAAAGCACACAATTAGCCGTGGGCAAGCCTGAGATTTCTCCATTTCAAAACATAGGAAATGCTGTAAATACTATGGCAAATGTAATTACCAGAGCGTGATAAACACCACTTCGTTAGCAGCGACCACAGGAGGCTTCTCCTGTTTCAGACGTTTCTGACAATGAGCAGAACCAGAGGTCGATCCTGAAGTCCGGACACAGAACAGGCAGGCAAATGCCTCAGGGATGCCTCCAGTCTGGGATTTTGTTTTTAGCCCTTCTCTGGCCTGATACTTTGATGGAAGGGGTCTGCTCTTTCACATCCTCAACATCTGTAACGTGTTTCTTCAGCAATGACCGTCTGTAAGGACAGGATGTGTTCCAGCAGCTCCAGAGTGCCGATGATTTGGAAGCACCAGGACATTTCCCATTAGTAGTTCAGCTGCTTGCAGACGTGGGTTAAATACTGGAGGATTTTGTCACTGTATGTGGTTTCAAGCCATTTTTATTACACCAGGCAAGATTTGAGCAATAAGGTATTATTTCCAGGACACATTTAATTGATGATTCTACACCTTTGGGAAAAGAACCAAGAATCACGTTTGTTCCTCTGCCCTTTGAAACCAAGACTTAAGAAAACACAGGGTCAATCAGGATTTTTAGGGACAGATTGTGAAGTGTTCACTCACTCAAAAAAAAGTGCCTGAGCCTAAAATATGTAAAAGGACAAAACCCCAATCACTGATGGTAGTAGCAATCCTTCAGCAGGGTCTACTTAAAAGTGTTTGTTTCCAGTCCTCAGAGGCTTTTCACAACATCAGCACTCATGTCCAGCATGGCTGTAGCTGCCTGAAGGACACAGAGATCTTGGAAGTGATTTTTAGAAAAATTCCTCTCCAGGTTGTTGTTTTGAATCCAGCTGATGGAGCTGGGCTTTGGATGCTGCCTGGTACCTCCTGGAGCTGCCCAGCCGCAGCACGGGGGACATCAACCCTCTCCAGAGAGAGCAAGTCTCTACTGCCAGCAGAAACACCCAGTTTGAAGAATAACAGGACAGAGACAGGGTGCTCTGAAACCCTATATATCCCCTCCCAGAGCCATGATACGACATGTGCAATGGATCTTGCCCCAGAGACAAGCAGCAAAAGAGGAATATCTTCTTCTGACCCACCAAAATCTCCCAGCTTGACCCAAGCCTTGTAAATAATGGAGATTCCACCACATCAGTTGGCCACACATTTTGCTGGATTATTTCTTCATTTCCTATTTCCAAGAGTTATTTTAATTTTCTTCCATTTACGTTATTTTTTCTTTGTCTACACTTACAGACGACTCTCCAACAGAGGTACTTACAGACCGAGTAAATTTCCTTCCCATGGATAAGCTGTGTACACTGAGATTCTCACTGAAGACAACTTTTATAGACCATGATTAAACTCTCTCCCAGCCAACCCAGACCTCAGAGCTCTTTCAAAGTATGAGCAGTATCTGGCAGAGGTGCCCTAAGGTTACTGTGACTAAGTCCCTTCCTCATTATTGCTCATCTTCCACACCCGAGGATGTCACTTTAAAAGTGGAAAACAGCTTTCCCAATCTGCAACAAAATTGAGCATTTTGAGTGGATGTGGCTGCTATGTTTTTGCTTCAAAGGCTCTGACATGGTATTTCTTTCCCCATGTAAGGGAAATTAGGACTTAAAGCATCTGAATTTCTATTCCTATCCTGAGCCATTTTAAGTACAAGCTGTTCCTCCACTTCGACTTTCCTTCCTTTCTCTCCCCAACCACCATCCAGTTAAGCAACTAAATAGTTTTCCACAATAAAAAAATCTAATAAACAACATCCAGAAGAATATATTTGTGTTTGTATCCTGTTTAAGGGCTCTGGAAATACAAAAAGAAAGCCAAACAAATGATGGTGCTCAGAAATGGGTGTACAGCAAAGATAAATAAAGACAATAAACCCACTGCGTTTTGAGAAAATTAAGAGGATAGGAGTCACCACCCACCTGAAGAAGGAAGCCAAACTTCATACCACTAACATGCTCTGGTCTGAATAGACAACCAAACCCCAGCTGCTCATGTGTCACCCATCTGAAGAAAACTCGTTACTCAAAGTACAGCACTACCTGTGCAATAAGGCTGGAAGTCATAGGGGGCAAAGGGCACAGGATTTTGACAAATAAGTTTACAGACAAAAAAATAATTCAGACCAATGTTTCTAATCCCAGAGGGGATAAATCCTGGGTCAAAGAGAATTGTCTCCACTGGATTGGGATACAGAGCCGAGCACACTTGCCTTGCTTTAACCCTCTGCAGAATGGAATAGTTCTCCTGGTGCCCCTGCATAGTGAGGCAGATGGGTCAGTTTGAGGATCACAACATGTAAACACCAGCTTGCATTTTAGTCCCACATCTTGTCTCAATATAAAACATTGCACTGACATTCCCCCTTGCAGTAGCTACTGGTTCCCTACTGATCTAGGAAATGCAAAAATACTGCAGAACAAGTCCATTAAATGCTTTCAGATCTCAAAAAATAACTTTTTTCTTGCTTGTTCTTAAGGTTTTTGGGCAGAAATTCAGACCTAACTTTTTAGTCATATTATTTTCCCTTTGTATTAAACAGTGTCATGGAAACTTGCTTCTCCCTCAATGTATTTTTCTCTGCTGTCATTCCTTTTACAGATAAGTCAACTAGCAGTTGCAACAGCATTCTTCCAAAAAAAGCTGATAGACTGGGGCAGCAAAATGAAGGAGTCACTGCATCAGCTGCCAGAGGCACCTGCAATGATTTGAGCAGCAAGCAGCTGCAATTGGTCCAACAAACTGTATGTTCCCAGTCCCTCGAAACCGGGCACTTTGGTTTGTCACTTCACATTAGCTGCTGCAAGGGGCTGAGTGCTGCCAGGGCTGGTGGTGAAGCCAAGCCTGGCACCACATGGCTGCTCTTGGCAGAGCACAACAGGCAAGGACACTTCTCCAGGGGAATTTGGAAAGGTACTTGGCTGGTGGAGACAGGACCGGCTTTAAAAGGCTCCGTCTGCAGCTTCCATTAGGGGCTTGAACTCCTGCTGCCTCAGAGCCAACTTGGCTTGTCATTTGTGAAAATAAACATCAAAATGCATGGACTGGGAGAAAATATGTCCCAAATTAAAAGATCTCATCTCTCTTCAAGCCACAATGGCTGATCTGGTTACAGGCAGCATCATAGGTGTCCTGTCTGCCAGCTGCCAGCTGCATTTTGGTGGCTGTGGATTTTAATAAATGTTTTTTGCTCCATCTTTTTCTGTATCTATCTCACAGGTGGGTCAGGAGAGTGAGGTAAATTGAAAGAAAATACTTTCCCTGGATTCAAGGTCAACTGGACCCAGCAACTAAACCAAAGGGCAGGTCTGCCCACAGTGCCTGTAGGAGCATCACCTGCATCAAGGAGAGATCCTGGTCCAGGATTGCTGCTCCACGTGACTCATCCTTTCCACCTGCTGAGCAACACAAAGTATGGTTTGCACTCACAAAACCACCCAACACATCTACAGACTCACAGATTTACAGAAGGGCATGGTGGCTCCCATAATTGGGTTGAACAGCACATAATTTGGGTGCCTTGCTCATTTGTTTCAGCAGATCTTGTCCCAGAAAACTTGCCCGAGATTCATTCTGAATGTATTCCCCGTAAGAGCTGGCCCAAAACAAGGTCTAGGAAAATCCAAACAGGTGAAGAGTCATGTGCAGCCAGCTCTGTTGTTTGCTTCCCCCTCCTGCTCCCAACCCAACCAAAAGCACTGGAATAGCCCCAGTGTGTTACTGTGAACAGGATGCCAGGACTCATTTTTGAGCATCTTTTAGTAGCTCTCAGGCAAAGTTTGTACCTCCACTCTCTGAGACTGAAACATCATGGGACAAGGATGACTAGTAAGCATGACTAGATTAAAAAATCCCCATTATCTGATTCTTTGGACTGCACATCTTGTTTTGCCTTGGTTTAGTAAGATAATCCACCCTAAGAACACCAGCCTCAACTCTTCTCCCTGGAGGCCATGTCCCAGGTATCTGGGGAGCACCTTGAGTACATGAACCTGTCTGGAGGAAGGTGATTTGGCCATGGACACGAGTGCTTTCAAGCACACATTGCCCTACACCACCATTACACAGCCCAGGTCCCCACCAGCCCTTTCCCTGCACCTCTCCCTTCACCTTTCTCAGTCTAGAAGTGGTGGGATGTCCCTTCTCACTTTCCTGCTCTGGGAAGGCCATGAGCGGGAGGGCAGAAAAGCAGAGGTATCACCCACACACAAGGAAGGAGACAATAGACTGAAGTCAGCCTCCTCATGTCTTCTTGTTGCCACTTTTCCCATGACTGTCATCTCCAGAGGGTATGGATGAGAGGTGCACCTTTCACTTCAACGCTGGGATTCCCAGCCCACTTTCACACGAGGATGCTCAGGGTGGGCTTCAAACTTTCCATTGGCCTCCCCTGAGGGAGGTATCTCCACCTCAGCCACTTTTGTGCGCGCATAGAGGGAATGTGATCATCTCAATGAAAGTACCACCTCTCCTACCTACTCAGTGCCATGGCCCTTGGCTAAATGACTTCCAGAGGTTGAGGGCTCCCAAAAAACTCTTCATCCAGCTGAGAAAGCACTGCAGAAGGATTTGTGCCTGACAGCACCACTGCAAGTCTTTCAACCATCTCTGGGCTGGAAAGCTCAAGGGTATGGCAAGACAGCCTTGGATCTGAAATAGAGGAGGGGCAACAGGGTCCCTTCAACCCCACCTTTGTGTCTCTCAATGTGCAGAGCTCAGCCTACAACTATAGATTTCTTCTGTGGCCACCAGCCAGATGGAGAACCCAAAAGGTGTCCTGGGGCTGAGGTCAGATGCCTGTTCACCACCAAGTTCAAGTACAGCAGCAGATAGCCTTGTGACACGAAATATGGAATGATTTAGTGCATTTGGCAGAACTTCATCAAAGTGTGACTCTGGATAATTAAAAGCAGCCTGGAGCCATGTGGGTCTCCATTCCCTGCCAATTCTTGGAAGGATTGCTTCTTCGCCCTTAGAGGAGAAAGCAGAACATACACACACACACACACTGGTTGTCTTGGCATTTCCTTGCTTGGCGGGCTAGAAACTGTATATTTTTAAGGATATTATGTACTTGGATGTGCCGGAGACACAGTCAGAGAAAGCTGTGCTCTGGAGCAATCTGCATTGCCTGATAGGCAGCAAGATGTGCCAGACACATTCACCAGGAGCTGTGGCACTCTTTGGGGCTCCGTGTGGGTACCAGAAGGGTGCTAAGTGGGGGCCTCACCTTGGCACCTCCCCACCAGCATGGCTGCCATGGGGGAAGAGAGCTCAGATGGGTGGGGAAAAGCTTCATTTACAACCCCAAATTCTGACTGTTCACAAATGATACCAAATCCAAGGCTCCCACGTTACATCAGGTCATCCCTCCTGCACCGTACATGAAAATCAGCCAAACTACCCCCAACAGAAATAATGTGCTTGTAAGAAACAACTGAAAACCAGAGATATTTCCCCATTTTTCTCCTGGGAACCAATGCTCAGAACACCTTCTGGATGTTATAAACATGATAAATACCATATGCAATGCAAACATCCTGTGGATAAGGCTATTGTGTATTCCTTTGTGATCTTTTATTTTGTATTTTATCAGCCTGTGTGCATGTGGGAAGACAGAAAACTGATAGGGAGATGCCAATCAGAACTCTAAGAGTCCCCTATCACAGCCTGGGTGGGAAGATTTGGAAAAGAGTCAATGCCATTTCTATGCCAAAAGACTCCTGGGGATGTTACCCAAATGTATCAATTGTCTTGTGGTCTTCCCTTGTCCCAGACACTTGTCAGCAGTTCTCCATTTCATCTGATATTGCTTACATGTACTCAAATTAAACACAGATCATAGGGAGGGGTTACGCTCTGGGTGGGTTTCTGGGACGAAAACAAAAGCACTGTAAATCACTGTGAAAACAACCCAGAAGCAATGGCACTTTCTATCATGCTATTGGGTTCATGGAGAAACAACTTCTCTAACCAATGGCACAGAAAGAAACCACATGTAAAAGATTTTCAACCTCTAGATATTGGACCTCACTTTAATTCTATTTTGAGGTCTTTTTGTACTGCCCTTGCCACGTAGCACTGTTTTGAACTGAGGTTATTTTGTATTTCCATAGTGCCTTAAGACCAGAGAAGGGAGGATCCCTAATGCAGCTCATGCCACAAGCAAACACAAAAGATCAGCACATAGGAATTGAAGAAAACTGTCTCCACCATGCCACACTGCAACCTGCTCTTTTTCAGACTGGTTCTTGTCCTAGAACTGCTGGCTCTGGACTCCATGACGAGCATTTTCCAATCTTGAAATTGATCTCCCAGCACTCAGAGCGGAGAGGGAACTCTGCATGAGCAGAAGTTCTTAAATTTTAGAAGAGAAAAAATTATTACTTTTTCATTTTAATTTTGTGGGTAATGCGGACAACACAGTTATCAGCTTATTTTTCCTAGTGGCCAGGGTTTGCATGACTCACAGAGCAGAGTCACTTTTGGCATCAGCAATGTCCATCTCAGCCACCACAGGAAGACCTCTGGCCTACGCATTCAAGGTAGCTCAGGCATTCTCTGGACATGCTACTATTTAATCACTTCCAAAATCAGGGTGGTCTGAAAAATTATGAGGACTTCCCCAACTTCCCTTCTTCCTTCTCCCTCTATGGGCGTATGTTGCCTGGGAGATGGATCAAAACAAGTTCCCACAGCAAACATCATGTCAACAAGCCCTTCTCTGGTAGGCAAAGAGCTTTAGTGCAAGCAGCTATTTCTCTGTTTCTTGTTCCCTCATGGAGCTGTGAAGTGTCACTGAATGAGACCCACTACCATTCACAAGGTTGAGAGCATCAGGGAAGAGACAGGCTGGGACCAGCAAATGTGCTGGGGCCCACAGATGGCCTCAGGGATTCACCCAACCCAGTGGCTCCCTGTCCATGAACACAGGAGTTGCTAAAATACAAACAGTTCTGAAACTATTTCCTCTACTTCTGCAGAGGAAGAATGTAAATTAATTTAATTTTTGCTTTGCATAATAATGGCAAGGCCATTTATGTAATTACATTGCTTTTCTTATCTGATTCCCTTTTCAGCTGCTCTAAAGTCTTCCAGATGTCCCAGTCAGGTCACTAGGTTGTTACAGCAGCCATGGTGCCACCAGAGAAGCAGACCCAGGCCCAAAGATGCTCAGTAGATACTTGTAGACTGCCAGGCTAGTCCACTAATTATCTTGCTTTTTATTTGGGACACTGTCTACTCTCATAAAAGCTCTATTATTACCCAGATAAAGCTCTGGAGGTCTCTCAGAAGGCAAGTCCTTTCATCTAAATCAACTGAAGCAACAGCGTGACTGTGGCTCTGCTGCTTGAGAGGGAAAGAGTCAATGCAGGGAGTGAGGCTTAATAAAAGGTATTAGTCTCCCCCTGCAATCTCACTGAACTTAATTGAAGTTATTGGACTCCTTAATTTCCATGGACTTGATCTCGGTGCTGGTGCTCTCACTGTTGCTCATGACTGGGTTGACACCTTGCCATTATTCCCTTCTTGTGATGCATGTGGGGTCATATTGCAACTTTCCTGCATACATAAAAAGGGAGGCCAAAAGAACACAAAACCAGGAGTTAAAGCCCCTCTGAATAACAACTACAAGTGCTGATAGAGATTCCTACAGCCCTTATTAACACCAGACCTTCAGTCACTTCTTGTGTAAGCCCTTGTGTGCAGACAAAGCAACAAAGTCTTCTTTATGAGAGCACACAACCCTGCAGAAGGCCAGGAGGAGAAATTACAGCTCGTAGATTTGCACTAAAATGGTAAAACTCTGCAGAGGGGCTAGATTTCAATCCCAACATAGTGCATCATCCCTTGGTTTTAGAAATCACCTTGTGGAAACCTCTGCAACAATGAGTTGGAGTAAAGCAAGAGGTCTGCAAACATCACTAAGGAGCTGAGAGAAAAGTCAAGATGGAGCCAAAGTAGTTACTGCCTCTGCAAATGTGGAGGCCAAAATACAAGTCCCTAAAGAAATGACAGCAGGAGCAATTGTTGCTTTCTGAAATGGCCAGAACAAGCACCTAAGTGAATTTATGAGATTGTGGAGTTATTGGAAATGGAAAGCAGCATTTGGCTCTTAGCCCAGACTGCAAGGGGCTTAAAAATGTAGCTGGAATTAGCTTACAGCAAGAGAAGCAGGCCCAGGATGAGGAAAGTATTATACTCAACGAGATGTGCCTTGGGTCTGACCTCTTTTCATCACATGCCATGGGGCTTTCTGAAAATTAAAAGCATTTTCCCGTGAAGGAAAAGGCAGGTGGCGCATCCCAGTGCATCCAAAAGTTCCTGCACATCTCTGCTCTCTTTTGCATCATCAGACACATTTGCTGGAAGGAGGCAAAGGTGCTGTCAGGGTTTTCCTCGTTTAACCTTTTGGGCAGCGTAGACAAGGCTGCTTGCATGCAAGGAACACTGCAGAGAGAAGAGGGCAAGCGGGAGGACAACGTGTCAGTGGTCACTTTTGGATCATCTGCTCCGTGGCAAGCTCAGGCACACCCTGCAGAAGAGACCTCTTGCTTGGAGCAGTACTACATGAGGCAAAGACCCTCATCCATCATGGGGTGTTCTCACATTCTGCCTGAGCATCCCAGAGCTACAAACACAAATTATTCATTGCAACTGCATGTTTCCAAGTGCCAAAGTCTCCCTTAAATTGTCCACCCCACAAAATATATCAAGAGCAGGATTCAAAAAGTGTTTCAGAGTATGGGATTCAGCTGTAAACACAAAATTTCATCATTCCTTTATTCCAAACCTCCTCTGGCCTGCTGCTTTTTAAGGCGTCCCTGCATGCTGCTGTTCTGACACCTGGAGGCAGGACCCTACCTACTAACTCCTGGAATGAGACCTTCATCCCAGCTGCCTTCTACTCTGAACATCTCAACATTTCCAGCTCTCCTCTCTGACTGCGCAAAACATCCATGATACACTTTAAGTAACAATTTATGTCAGTATACAGCAGCCACTGACACCCCTGACTCCTCACTACTGTGTGAGACAACCCTTCCCTCTCTGTCCAAGCTCGCCACAACTTGACACCATCACAGAACCCTGCTTTGCATGTACCCAGGCTCCCAAAGAGCCTCTTTAGAAAAAAAGCTTCCAGAATAATGCTCCAAGTTTTGTTCACTTTCTGTGCCATGAAGCTGGCACACAACATAGATTTCAGCTTAGGAGCCAGCATGGGGCAGCTTTGCCAAGCACATTTG
Organism: Dasyornis broadbenti; assembly: GCA_013397935.1. Classification (NCBI taxonomy): domain Eukaryota; kingdom Metazoa; phylum Chordata; class Aves; order Passeriformes; family Dasyornithidae; genus Dasyornis; species Dasyornis broadbenti. Next base: position 944,865 of record VZRN01005169.1, on the reverse strand, counting down.
GAAACAGAAATTGTTCACACTGACAGGATGGCGGCAGACATGGTGGCAGTTGGGAAAGCCACCACGGCACGTAATAAGGCAGAGACAGGAGGGAAACAATAAAAAGACCTGTACCTGGGAAGAGCTGAGGAACAAATTCCAAATATTGCAGCAGCCAGAAATGTCATCCCCTTCCCAGGCTGGGGCACACAGGCGCCGGGACCCGGCGCTCAACTGTGCAAACACAGATGCAGGAGCTGAATGGGAGCACAGTCAGCCCGAACTATTTTTAACTGGTGCAAAGGAAGTTTTTACTTTTCATTATGAAGGGGAGACAAAGTATCCGTCAGTTGTGCTGAATTTGTTCACTGGACGGGTGGGTGTTGAAGCATGTAAAGCCCCCGGACCCTGTCTGTGGGACCAGCAGCTCTAATCCCCCCCAGTCTGCTCACAGCTGCGGGGGTCAAAGAGTGCAACAGCTGAAATGCACTTTTGATACATATGCTGAGGGTTGCCCCAACTTACCCCGGGGTTTTCTGCCTTGTGACTTCCATTAAAGCTGACCGGTGAGATTCACTGCTGGCGTAAGCGAGCACCAGCCCATCAAGATCCCCTACATTTAACTCAGCAGGACTAAATAAACAGTGCAGAGGCATCACAAGCCGACTCTCGCAGTTGCATCTGGTGGTCCTCCAATGCCACTTTGCTCCCTTTGACAAAAATCTGTGGATTTGGCAACCAGAGCACCTTTACTTGCCAAGTATGTTGCTTGGGGCACTGGGGAGCAGGGGGGCTGGGAGGGAGGAGGCAGGGCTGGGGCCAGGGTTCTCTACCTCCCCTTCTTGCCCAGACAGGATTACAGCTCTGCAATTTAATTGTAAGATGATTAATTTCCTCTTAAACATCAATTTCTGCTGCTGTCCTCAAATATGTATTTGAACAGCACAGTTCTCAAATACCAGCAGGAGGAAAACACTCACTCACGGGGCATCCCAAGGAGAGGAGCTATGTCACTGGCCAGATGGCCACACAGCAGTTCAAACTTTGTGTGCTGGCATTTGGCCAGGTGGTGAAAGGAAAAGGCTCAGCCAGCTACTGAATTCCCTCCATCCATCTCCCAAACAAGCCACTAGTACATCTGCTGTCATACATAAACATCATGCCTTGGGTGAATCCACAGAAGACACAAGTGATGACACCTACCCTGTCCATCCTGACCTACAGAGATGCTTAAAGTGTTCTCAGCTACCAGGGGAAACCACCAGCCTCACAAAACAAGGTTTGGCACTAAACCAGCTGTCCAAGTTTCCCTTTTTCAAAAGTATATGCACATCCAGTACATGCACACACATAACAACAGGTTGCTCCTCTCTGCCAAATCAGCATTTATTAAAATCCTGCTTTTGTTACAACCACTACAGTCCCATAAAGGGAGTCAAAAGCCACTAACAGTGGGCATCGTTGGACTTTCTTCAGGGAGGATCTCCTAGAGGGTGAACTACTTGCTATGGTCTCCCTTGAAAGGAGAAAGAGACATTTCATCCGTCTTGTTCAGAAGTGCTGGCATTGCTCAGACGAACTCTGCCCTCATCGCTCACATGAAACGTGCCCTCAGGAGCCTATTTTTCCCCAGCTGCTACAAAGGCAGCTTAGGGCGATTCGTTTAGTAGATGTTTATGCTGTTATGTGGAGTCAGGCAAGAATAATCCCTTACAGTCTGTCATAGTCCAGGCACTGCTCTCGCTACGAGATGAACACAGAATTACAAAAGCAAAGCTCTGCTCCTGAACACTTCTGCTGAAGTTAAAAAACTGAGGTCTAGAGATAGCAAACCCAGGAATGCTCTGGGTGGAGGAGGACAGGATCACAAGCAATACTATTTTCAACCTATAGCTCAGGAACAAGCTGATACCAAGCTTTGCTCAGGTCTACTGGCAGCTAAAGAGCTAACACAGAGGTAATTTTTGAAAATAGTTTAATATCTCCTCACCAGTGTGTTACTTTGCTAGTAACACACCCAAGCAACAAGATAATCAGGGACCTGCTGCTCTGCATTCATATAAATGTGTTCACAAAGCACAGGAATGCCTGTGCCCACTTAGAAAACAAGCACTGGAGAGCAAAAGAATCCCTTACCCGGTTGTCCTCTTGAATCTCCCAGTCACTGGAGAAGCTCAACACATGCTGCGCCTGCGAGCAGTTTGAAAACTGGAAAAGGCTGGCAAACATCCTTCTGTTCTCCTGGGTATCAGGGAATATTGCCTCCTGGAAGTTGACTCCATGTGGCAGGAGGATGTAGTTCTCATCCATTCTGGAACACAGATTGTACGGGCAGCCCACTGTGAGAATGAACAGCATTCTCTCTCCTGCAGAAGTCACCTGTCATACTTCAGCCTGGCTCAACAAAACGTCACACAGACTTTTAGCTGGCAAGCAGCTGTCAGCTATCCTGGCACTTAAGTCACCAAAATGACAATTTCCACCATGGGGACTGGATCAGGCAGCGGCAGTAAAGATCCAACAGGCTCCTACCACCCTGCAGACACCTGTGAAATCCCATGAAGGAGGCAAATCTGTATTTTGGACCATAGTTTATAATGAATTTGCATCACTTTGCCCTTGAGTGCAGCGTTTAAGTACTCCTTCAAACAGTTGATAAATAACTTGTGTCAATAAAATGTGTTTAAAGATGTTGCTACAGACTAGCCTTAGACAGCATCAAAATTAGTTTTGTTATGCACCCAGTGTAAGAATATACCAAGTATTTCAAAACAAGCCACTGAGTAGTATTTCGCAAATGCTCTTGAATTGAAAGGTCATGGTGATGACTCCGTTCCCACATTGTGGTTTATTTTTTTATTCTTTCGATGAGCTCAAAGCCAGGGTTTGGCTGGGACTCGGAAGAGTCGATGGAAAGGTATAGGGTGAGTATTTGGGGATGGGTTTTAAACTCCCATGCCAAACTTCGGCAAACAGGCGCTGGCCTGTCTCCAGCTCTGTGACCATCCCGCCGCAAAAACAAAGCAGCAGCACCCACGAGCTACTCAATAGCAGCTCCCTGTGCATCGGCTGGCTGACAGAGCTGGAATATTATGGGAGGTTGGTGTTTCGGCTTCTCCTTTCTCTATGAAACTATGGGTGGAAGCGCAAAGGAGAAGGCGCAAAGGAGAAGGCGCAGCGGGACGGAGCGAACCCTCCGGGCAGGGCTACCGCGCATTCCCCGCCCGCGGAAATGCCCGGGAGTCGGGATGCGACATCCCACCCCCTCCCCGGATCCCCCTACCCCGGGACTCACCGGAGGAAGAAGAAATAAGCGTAGCCCTGCATGACGGTGTGCGAGTNTGACGGTGTGCGAGTGGCAGGAGAAGTAGCCGAGGCCGGTGAGGTTGAGGCGGGAGCCGGCGGGCACCTCCAACATGCTGCCCCACGCCTGATCGCACAGCAGCTCGATCTCGGCCGAGTAAAAGAGGTCCCCCGCTCCATGCTGGGGGCCGCCGGGAGGGCCCCTCTGCCAGGGCAGGTAGTTGTAGGCGCCGTAGGGGTCGGGGTGCAGCGCCAGCACCCGCGCGTACACGATGATCGCGGCCAGCTCGGCCCGGCAGCCCTCGCTGAGCGGCCGCCACTCCGCCGGCAGCT
>VZRN01005169.1:836796-941095 GCA_013397935.1 Dasyornis broadbenti | reverse complement strand
CGCAGGGAGGCAGCGAAGCAGGGATGCGGAGAGTTGGGGGTGCAAAGGGGCGGGAGGAACGAGTGGAGGGTGCCAGGGGCAGATGCCCAAAGGCTGAGATCCAAGCAGGCAGAGCTGCGAAGGGGCGAAGATGCAGGGATCGAGGGGCAGGGGGTGTACGGGGGCAGAGATGCGAGGAGCAGAGATGCAAAGGGGAGGGATGGGAAACGGCAGGGATGCGAAGGGGACAGAGAGGCAAAGGGGAGGGATGTAAGTGAGAGAGGTACAAAGGGGGAGGTGAAAAGGGAGGGATACAAAGGGGAGGGAGGCAAAGGCAGAGCTGCAAAGAGGAGGAATGCGAAGGGAAGAGGAGGACGGGACGGAGACTGCAAAGGGGGAAGGTGTTAAAGAGCAGAGATGTGAAAGGCAGGCGCACTCCTGGATGAGGGCAGCTGCTGCCAGGCACTCCCTGGCACCGGAGTGGGCACTGGTGACAGCCAGGGCTGTGGAAGGTGAAGGAGTGGCTCATAGGATATTGGAAGTACAAGGGTCCCAGTGGAGCAGGGGGCTGTGCACAGCTCCCGCTGGGAAAGAAAATCCTGTGAAACTTAAGATGTGTGTGTAGGAACTTGTAACCCTGGTCACACTCTTCTCCCACTTTAAATGAGGCTAGAGAAAAACTTGTAAGTGGAGGAGAGCAGCTCATCCTAGCAGCCCACAATCATTTTTCAAAATACATCTGGTGAGCAAGGTAAAAGTAAAAAGCCAGATCTCAATATATTTTGACTTCCCACTGTTTCATCCATGAACTGTCTGATGCAGTTTAGGGCTTCTCCAGCCTTTTGGCAGATGGCTCAAGGACTGACCCTCTTCCCACATACAAACTGCTGGAGCTTCTCCCAAGGATCCCTGGGGGCCTTGCACCATTCACAGCCTCAAATAGCTTCTTTCTATTTCAGTATTCTACTTTTCCCACATCTGGTCTCATTTGGGATAAGAGTGAGGACTGGGCATGGGATGCTGAAAACTGGAGCTTTTTTTTTAATATGAATATCATGGAGACATAGTCCCAGTTAAATCTCTCCGTAGCTGTGATGGTTACTCAAATTTTGACAGCATGTCCTGACTGGTTCCTCTAATCCCACCCTCCATCTGTCTCCATCTGCCTCTCCAATCCTCTACAAGGACTAGGAGCTTTTGGAAGGAGAAGGTGCCTCTTTGTTCCATGTTCATGCTGTGCCTAGTATAGCAGGGTCCTTGTGCATGACTGGGGTTCAAAATAATATGTGAAATAATGAATCATCAGTTAAATAATGCTGAGTCAATTTCATAATAGTGAGACAAAACATCTTCAGTGACAAGCGTTTTCTTCTGGCATGGTTTCATCAGAGTCAGCTTTGTGCTGAAGAGCTTAAAAAAGGAATATTCGTATTTCATGATGGTATGATCCTACAATATATTTCATCATTTAAGGAAGAACTGCTAAAAGAGAAACAGATTCTTTTCCCTAACAAAAGTTTCAGAATGACAGAGTTTTTCTAAATTTTTTCCCTCTGTTTCTCAAAGATCAACTAATTGCTTCTAACTTCAAGGAAAAAAGCTTAAAAGACAATTCTGATTTTTTTTTAAGAAAATATCCTCAAGAAATCCCAAAAGATCAACCAACTCAGTATTTCTTTAATGTTAACCATCAGGAAAAACTGCTTTTTGCTGTGGAACCTGAAGGGACAAAACTGTGGTAGAGAAGGTTTCAGAGCCTCATTCAGTAGGTTTTAAATACATAAATAAAAAATACAGAGTAAAACAAAGGATTGAGGCTGATGTTGACTTCAGACAAAGCTGAGGCAGTTTTGGAGACATTTTGTGCAATCGAGTGTAAATGGAGGCTTTTGGTATGAACCTCAGGTTTCTTTTGAGAAATGGTACTTTGAGATGCTGGCAAAGAATAAAGAGAGAAGTGCTGCAAGTGATAGGAGAGATGTTCAGCCCATCCAAAATGGTGTCTCCATGTCTCTCCAAGTGGTATGATTGGTGTCAGAGCCTGGCAGCTTCACCCACACAAATCTTGTGTTCAGTGTGGACAGCAACATGCAAGTGTTTTATTATTTCAATGTCACTACAGTGGAGATAGAGCCCCAAGAAGCTAATGAGATGTCTGTAACCATAGATTGGTCCATTTTGTCCTGGGAACCAAATTCTCAGCATGTGTGAGATGCAATTGCTATTTCCTCCATGAATACATACAAAATTGATACCTTCTGGGAAGAAAAGCCTCACATTTAACCTTCATCTCTGCTTCCTGTGTGTTGCAAGTAAATAATGGTCAACTGTCCTCAAACCACTTTGGTAATATCTTGTCTAAGCTGTGATCTGTTCTGCTGTTCATCACATTTCATTTAGCCACCACACAATGTAATTTAGCTGGAAGGGACAGGCAGAGAAAGGACACGCAGCTCAGAAGCAAAATATGGATGTCTTTCCTTAATGCTGCTATTAATAGCTGAAACTGCTTATATTTGACCAGAGTGTTTGAATCAGTGAGCCAGCTCAGAAAACACAACAGCATTTGCTGGCATATGTTGGTGCTGGCTGATGCTCTCCAATTTACTTTTTGGTGGTGATTACCAGAGTGTGGAAGCAAATAATTAATGTTCTGTGGAATTTCTCTGTCATTCTGCAAAGTGGTTGTGTCAGCGTTTTGAGGATACAGCAGGAGTCCATGGAGCTGGCTTCAGAGCTGAATGAGCTGAAAGGGAGTCTTAGCCATAATTCTGGAGCAGACACAGTAAGTGTGTAAGTCTGCTCATAAAAATACCTCTCACCTGGAAGTGTCTGATTTCATTGTTCCCTTCCATTTGTGCTTGCTGGTGCTGTGCCCACTGTCACTGTTAAGAGAGGCTCATCTTCTCCCATGCCCTCTGTGAGATGTCCCCAGCTGAGCCCTCTCCCTGTCAGGAGTCTCTCTGGAGATTCATCAGTGTGTAACTTTCCCGTCCCATCCCAACAAGCTGATGCCTTTGCTGTCTGCGTTCATTAGCAACTCTCTTATGAGTATTTTGATAAAGAATCCAAACCACCTATTTTCAGTGACTAATGTGATTTTGCTATTAAATTACTCTCCACAGAAGTATCATCAATTTTCTTCTCTCTTCCTTCATTTCTGAGGAAGTGAAAAGTAACAGGAGATTCTGAATGTGTTCCAGGAGTCCTTTCTCTTCCAGCTCTAGATAACAAGGAATTAGTGACATGAAGTAAGGATTTAAAGCCCTCCCTGGAGACCTCATCTTTCAGATCTGTGTTTGTTGTTTCTCTGCAGGGATCCACCAGCTGATCTGAGGCGTTCTTCAGTACAGTGTGAATACTTTTGTACCGTGAACTCAGTGTGGGTCTGACAAGTGCTGTAGCCAAAACCAGCTAATCAGAGGAGCACCAATAGAGCCAATTACTGCTCAGGCTGCACTTTCAACCACTCATGCATGTGCCACAGTTATTCATTCACTTCCTCTGCTTAGTCTTGCAGACTTTGAGACAGGCCCATGATTTTCCCAGGCAGGAGCTCTTCCTTTTCTTTCACACATTTTTACATACATTTAAACCAAAGGTTTCTCCCTCTGGGCAAATTTTCTTTTCTGTTTCTGTGGCAATGAGGGTGATTTAAACCTTTTAATAAAACATTGCTCTGCTCTGTCTCTCTTTGCCTTTAAAGCATAGACTGAGTTGAGCCTTAGTCCAGGTATCAAACAGGAGAGCACAGTGCTCAGTCTGGCTGCCTTTCTGGTGGGTGTAGGTGACCTGAAACCTCAGCCCAGCTGTCTTTTATTTATATATCCACAGTGATTCCTTTGTAGTCCAGGATACAAAATATCAAACCCAGATTTCTTTTCCCCAGACCACCCCTTTTCAAATTGGGTGACCTACAAAGATGAGTATTTGGCTGTACTAGTGTCCCCATAGGAAGAGATGGTTTTGTTAGCTTCTTCTGTCTATGCCTCTCTAAGTCATTCTTCTCATAGTTTGACATTTGGTCCATTGTATTTAACTATTTTTGTACCAATGACTGGGCTGTGTGATTCCTAATCAAACAAAGAAATCACATTCCCTGGCTGTAGTTCTTCATTGTTTTTTTCTTTTGAAGAGTAATCACGACTATGAAGAAACAGGACCTGTCTTTGGGGATCAGCTGGGAACACACTGTTGTCTCAAAGAGTTTGGAAAGATTTACTTTATGTACAGAACTAAAAAGACTTTCTGTAATATCAGTTAGAACTAGAATGGAAAAGTGAGTGGAAGGATCAAATAGTTGGTATAGATGGAGATCTTCACCAACACCTTCACTTATCTTTCTGCCCTTTCTTGTCCCCTCTGTCCTTTACCCTTTCCCCTGCCCATCTTCACAGAATCATAGAATGGCTTGGCTTGGAAGGGACCTTAGAGATTTCCTAGTTCCAACCTCCCTGTCATAGGCAGAGACACCTTACACTAGACCAGGCTGCTCAAAGCCCCATCCAACCTGGCCTTGAACACTTCCACGGATGGGGCATCCACAGCTTCTCTGGGCACTCTGTTCCAGTGCCTCATCACCTCCCAGCAAAGAATTTCTTCCCAACGTCTAACATATACCTACTCTCTTTCAGTTTGAAGCCAATCCCTCTTCTCCATTCTGCCCTCACTGTGGCCACTGAGTCCTGCTCTCCTTTCCCTCTGCCCTGTTCTCTGACAAACTTCACCAATTCAAATGCCGTTTCCTTTGGACCTGGACCTCTGTCCTGTTAGCTGTGTTCTCCGGCCAAAACTCCCATCTTAGCCTGGTTCCCTGACATCTGGGGACATCTGGTCCTCATCTCAGACCCATCATGGCTGAAGGGCAACTCTTTTATCCATCCCTTGGACTTACAACCTGGATGACACCCTCACTTTAGACTTCCTTCTCTATTCTCAAGCTTGTGCAGACACTTTCCCTGTAGCTTCTCCCATACGTGTCTTTCCTGCCATTCACACAGCAAAGATGCTCTTTTGTCTCACACTCGGAGTCCTGCAGCATCTTTTCTTGGGCAGACCCAGCCTTGGCCCACCACTGCCTACCCAGCTTATTGCTACACCCAGTCCTTTTCCAGCTCATCATGACTGAACATGTTTACCTCCCATCTTTTCCCTGGATTGCCTTGGCTACCTACCTCCACCCTTTGTTTACAGAAGAGCTCTGAGACAAGGGCTTCCTCAGTTCTGTGTTTCTACAGCATCTGTTTCATGAGCCGTGATTGCAGGTCCAAGAACAAGAATAGCAACAACATGCAAGCTGATTCCAGCCCAAATCAGCAAAAGCCAGAAGTTTCTATGCTCATAATTCTGTTCATAAATCAATGTGAAATATGCTGTCTGAGCGTATCTCCCAGTGGACACACATCTGCATAACACATACCACTGACACAACCAGTGATGGGAAAGATATCCAAACAGAGCATTCCCACAGTTGGGGAGAAAGGAATAAAGATGTCTAATTGCCCTGTCCCTGGGGCGACCCCTGGCTCAGGTAAATGCACTTCTTAAGCATTAGAGGTTTTAAAGGTAAAGGGACTGTTAGGAAAGTCTAACCTGTCCACACTGATGATGTCATCCAGGGACTCCTGTGTTATGATCATTACTGAATTTAGAAGAAGAAAGCAGAAGAAAGACACACAATCCTCACTTTAAAATCTCAGGTGGTGTAGAAGCTAGGTCCTCCCTTGGTCCGTTGTTTCAATGCTAAAATCTTGTGCTTTTTCCCATTCTGGATCTGCCTGGCTTCAGATTCCATCCATGGGTTCATGTTATGCTGTTGTCTGCTATGTGAAAAAAGAATCCTACTAGAAATTCTCATCTAGTTTTGGCATTTATAATCCAATAATCAAGTTCTCCCTTGAATAATTTGAATACACTTTCCTTCAGTTGGTGGCAGGATAACCAGACATTATTGTATCTTGATTGCCCCAGTTTTTCAACATTCTTTTCTTCAGCAGACCCCAGAGATGAGCTCAGGATTGTAAAGCCTGATCTCCAAAGAGCCAGGGAGAGAGCAGCACCACCACATTTATTTGATTTTCTGCTCTTTTTTCCAAGAACAACTTTTGTTCTGCTAGGCAGCATTAAACAAGTATGGAACAATTTTCATTGGTCACTCCTGAAGAAAAACTGTATTGGCAAAATACAACTTGCCCTTCAATCCAAGCCTCACTTATCAAGTGAAGGCAATTCTGGCCTGGTTTTGGGCCAGAACAATAATCCCTGCAGCACCCAGTCACTCACACTGGTTCCCTTCAGCTGCAGGGGAGTTATGAAGAAAGCGATGCTTACATATCTAAATTCTAATGTAAGAGTCATATTGTAGGATTTTGGCTTCTTGTCTGGAAATAAAAAGATAGAGCTGTGAAATGTTTTGTCTTTGCTCAAGTTTTCTGGATTTATATCTTGTCTCTCCTACGTTTCCTAAGAGTTGAATTTTCTTTAGTTTTTGAATCACAGCTGGAGGTAATATGTTTGACAGAGTTGTCTTCTAAAGTGAATTTAGTGCTGCTAAATGGTAATAGACTGCAAGGGCTGACTTCTCTCTGTGTCCCCAGTGGAAGAGAAGCAGGACACACCTGAGCTGTGGAAGGGGCTGCCTTTCAAAAAGACCAAGATGCTTCCAAACAAAGCCCACTCTGTCTTTGCTGGCGCAGAGAAGATGTGCAGGTAGATCCAGCAGAGACAGGTCATTACAGACAACAAGAGTTCCTGTGCAGTCTTTCTTCTTCATCACTCAGAAACCAGCACCTGACCTAGAGGGTCTTGGGTAGAGCCCAAACAGAAATGAGAATCGTTACTCTCACACTATTACTGTCTAAATAGCAATGGGCACTCGTGTGCAGGAGGCTGCTCAGCCCTCACTTGAGATGATCCCACATAGATGAGCATTTCTTCTTGAAGTTTGTCTGGATAGAACAAAAAGGGGAAAAGGGCATCTAATAATGAGAGACCTTGGCACTATGTATGGTTAATACAATTGAACTCACTCTCTGCTCAGTTTTCACAACTCAGTTCTTACTCTCATGAGTTAATTCCCTTTGACGTCCCTTCTGTCCCTCCCCTGCTTTCATTGAGTCTAAAATAACCCAACTGTCCATCTTGCTTATGGAATTACTGAACTTTTAAGAGAACACAAAGTGCTCTCCCACAAGGATTTGGGATTAAACCTCTCTTGTTTATGTTAAACATAACATCTTAATTCTTCCACTGCTGGAGGGCAAATGAGTCCCCACAACCCCAAAGAAACCTGCTTTCGAGCCCTATAGCAAAGGTCAGTGTGATTTGTTTCTCATTTTAGATGCTCTTTCCAGTAAAGTTGTTTCATGGTATATGACAGTTCTATTACGAAACACCTTTATATAATTTAAAGCATTTTTATTTAAAATATTTTCCATTATAAATCAACAGATGCTGAATTTTCAGCACAATTCTATTCTCTCAAACTGCACTCATCAGTAGAGTGCCTGATTATTTTTCCTGGGATGTGGTGAGGAAAACAACTGCTTGCCATCCCGTCTCTCAGCCAACACCCAAGGAGTTCTGGATTTGGAGGGGGGAATCCCACTGAAGCTGGTATTTTCTTGAACTGGGTCTGACTTCAATCTCCTGGCTCTGGGGCTGTGTGTGCCTCGTGTACAAATGTGCATGCACATCTGCAGGGAGAGACTTGTGGGAAAGAGGGGAAAGGCAGCACAGATTACTGAGTGGCAGATTACTGTAGACTACCACAGGGTTAGAAATGCCCCTGAACTCCATGAAGTCCCACAGATGAAGGGATAGGAAATAACATGAGGGATGAGGCAGACACAGGCATGCAGAGCCCAAGAGAAAGCTAGAAAGAGTGGGACAAAGAAAGTGGGAGAAAGAGACTCAGGACAGGAAGAAAAGGGCAGTGAGGGAAGTAGCTTGTCAAGGAAATTTTAGGTAAAGAAGGAGCAAATGAAGGAATTAAGTTAACTAATTGAACAGTATATGGTAAAACTAGAGAAATAGGGACAAGAAAGGAAAAAAAGAATAATGAGAATCCTAAGTCTTTTTTTTTTTCAACATGGCCACCAGCTGGAGGTGTCCAGCACAAACCTCATCCGAGACACTTGTACATCCCCACAGGAGTTGTCAGACCTTCTGTAACACCAGCTTTCACTCTCACACTGGCCAGCTTGCATCGCCTCTTGTCCTGCAGAAAGCTGGGCTTAGCCTGGGTGTCATGCCCCACCTCATAACCTCTCTCAGCTGCTCCCCGTGCTCCTGACCCTTCTCGAGCCACAGAGCTGCTGTGCCTGCCCCATCACAGCCCCACCATCACCCCAAACAACCTTTTGTCTCATAGGCATCCCCATCTACTTCAATTTCTGGACTATTTTAAATGAAGTACCAAGAGGAGAGGGGTGGGTTTTATTGTCTAGGATGGCCTTACAAGCTGTGCCCCTGACAGTGCAGGGTCATAACCTTCCCACCAACTTCCAGCAACACTCACATGAAATGTGCCCACTCCCCACAAACCATCTATTCCCCAACCACCAGGCAGCAAGTTTCTCTCTTTTAACTGCTGCTGAGAGACCATCAAACCACCTAGAAAATAACTCACAAAATGGGTCAAGGCCCTGCTCCATTAGCATATGGGCTTTGTATATTTCTGCCTTAAGTAGGTCTTCCTATCTGCTATGCTCTAGAATAGAGCTCTATCCACAGAGCAGCTGACGTGAAAGCACATTCTCCCTGCCATTGTGCAGGATGTTTCTTTGGGTTTTAGAAATTGCCCTTTGCAAAGGATGAAAAGGCTACACTTAACCCGGTGAGTTAACCCAACATGCAGCCAAGGCAGTGAAATGGGCTTTGATCCTGCTGCCTCACACAGAATCCTCCCCTTCTCATGGCCATTAGCTGGCTTGTTGCTGAGCACAAGTGTCCTCCTGACTCGGGGGAATTTCTTCCCTCAGGAGCTGGCTTAGCAATGCCACCAATATGCATGACGGATTCACTTGAATGCCAGTGATGAGGGCAAGGCTGCTGATGGGTAACTGTTGGTCATTTAGTCCTGTTCCCGAATTCCTAGGCTGTTGCATTCCTTGAAATGAGATGCTCACACACACCATCAGAATTGCAAAGGAGGAGGAAACAGCTCCACCTCTGAACCTGTCTCTGCTGAGAGAAACTCACCCACGCAACTGCTGATGACCCAGTGGCAGAGGCCGATGGCTGTGCTGCTGTGCAGGGATCATTGCATTTGCACACAGGCAGCAGCCAGGGCAAGGTCATATATCAAGGCCAGGACAGCTGTCCCCTGGCCACCATTTCAGGGGTTGGTGACACATGTACAAAACAGGTGCTGTAGGAGCCAATGAAGGCTACAAGGTCCAGCAGCAGCAGCCAAAGCAAGTGATTTGGTGGATTATATTGCCAGTCAGCAGAGCTGCCTGGCTCCTCCTTGAATTGCCTTAACGGTTTGGGCTGAAATATCACATTTCACACATTTATCTTCAGTAAGATTTCTGGAGAAATTATTTCAATGGTCTCTTCACCAGGGCAGTCTAAAGAGTAATGCCTTTTTTTTTCCTTCTGTAGAAGACTATGTTCCTGTGAGTAGAGGCAAGACTTTTATATATGGCTGAAATATGGATGTGGAGAAGGAGATTGACTGGAAGGATAAGATTTGGGGACAAAAATGCCAAGCCTGGTAGGTCACATGGGTACCAACTTCTTACTTCATAAAGGGATTGTGAATTCACATCCATTAATGTGTTTGTGGCACTCAGATAACATGGAGACAAGTATCACAGGAAAGTCCATACAGGTGTTAATAGTTCTACCTCTCAAATCCTTACAGAATCAAGGATGGGATTTCAGGACATTTGCACACTGAGCAGTGAAGATAAAACATAAGTGCTCACTAGGAGGGCACATTCCAAACTGCTGCTCATGGCTCAGTGCCCTGAAGAGACAGCAGGAGTTCTTGTGCTACTGATGATTTACCATTTCTCATTTGCATCCATGTGCATGTAGCACTGAAATAGCAGGAGAGACCTCTGCTCATCCCATCTCCAATGCAAGTTAGAGAAGAGCTGCTTTCTGCAGATACCCTGCTAAAAATCCTGCTGTGCAGAGGCTTGCTGGAGCTGGAGGTGGGCACAGGCAAATCTGAGGTCCTGAAACACTTAGAAGAGGCATGCACAATGCAGACAGCCCAAAGAAGTTATCCACCTTACTTGGAGAGCCAATTCATTGCAGGAGTCTCTGGAATAAAAGCACAAAGTCACTTGCTCATAGTTTTGTCATTGCAGCCCTCCATGCTCTCACCACAAGTTTGCTGCTGAAGTTCATCCCTTAGCCCTGTCTGCTGCACCGGTGATAATAACCACAGGGGCGATGGAAATATCTCTTCCACAGAGGTGCATGTTAATCTCTAGTTCGGATTAAATATATCTCAGCTGCTAGAAACAACTGTGAAAGATTTTTTTTCTTTGCCATTTTCAAGTGTGATGCATTCCTCCTCTTCACCATCCCCTCGTGAACGGGGGAAAGAAAAGCTTGCATAAAAGCCTTGCTCCAGGGCAAGAAAAGATCCAAACTGCAGCTTTTCATAAATCTGTCACTTTGATTCCCCTGAAAACAACTGCAAATGTGAAAAATGGCATAGTGAAGCAAGTACAGGTGTTAACTCCTCTTTTTTTAATTGTGGGGAGAAAAAAAAGAAAAAGGAGAAAAAGTTGTGAGCAGCCCCCTGAATGTTATGCCTTTCTCTCAGCTTTATGCTTCATTTGCTCTTCCAGAACTATCTCTGTGTCCATGAAGTCTTATTTCTAAACCAGAAAGGAAATGGGGAAATTGTCTTGTATCAGTATCTGCTGCAAAATCCACATTAATGGCTCTTTGTTGCTTCTGATGTTTTATTCTCTCTCTAGAACAATTTCTAGGGCTTTTCCCCCCTCTCTCTGACTATTAAACACTAAAGCATCAAAGATTTTCCGAGTTTGGCTCATGTGTGGGAGGGCAGCCTCTGAGGATGTTCGGTGATGTTTCACCCCGGGGTCAGCTTTGCATCCTGCATTAAATTTGGCTCTTTAACTTGAAACAAAGAAACGCTGTTGTTACAAGCACTTTTTCTGTCCTCAATCCTTTCACCTCCAAACGCTTCTGCAACAAGTGGCCAGATTGTGCTGAGGCAAGAGGAGGCAGCCGTGGGGACTGAGTCCATCTCTGCTGGCGATGCCCTGGTTGCACCCAGCAGGACTGGCAGCACCTGGAGGCAAGGGCTGCCCCACGGTCGCACCTGTATTTGGGGCATGCGGCAGGGCCCCCCACACCGGTAGGAGCGGCACACGCAGCTCCTGCCTTGCCTGGAGCTCCTCCTGCCCCCTGCCAAGACCCTGTCTTGCTGCAGCCCAGCCCCACACCCCTACCTTTGTCGCTTAATCTTTCATGCTTTCATTAAGCAGGAGGTGCTTTCGTTAAGGCTCCGTTGTGCAGAAGGAAATTGCTTTTGCCACTGCAGTCCCAAGGTCTGTACATTTCTCAGGCAAATTAGACCTTTATCAGGCTCTAGGTGCAGAGATAAGGTTTGCTGAATATCTGTTGGCTGACACAGACTGACATAGACATATAGATTAATTAATGTAAGGGAAATGCTTTGAAGTCCTGACATAGACATATAGATTAATTAATGTAAGGGAAATGCTTTGAAGTCCTTTTCATTCTTCTTTTGGGGCCGTTTTCTTTTTTGTTGCTGTTGTTCATTTGTTTAAGGCTTTGCCCGGTTAATTGGTAAAAATATATTTGGCATAAATGTAGTGAAATTATTTAGGACCATGTTGGGTACCACTAATCACCATGTCTAAGCCTGGCAAGATGCTCTCTCCAATTATGATGGACTTGGTGACCACTTCCCTCGTGTGACAGTCTCATGAGAACAACCTGATGGGACTGGAGACCCCACCTGATTGTTCACCACTTTCTCACACTGAACCACACCAGGACTCAGGGTGCTGAGGCAGCAGACCTGGCTCTTGCTCTGACACTGAGGAAAGCTGCCCACACCGGGCCATCTCTAATCCTACTCGGCTATAACCCAAGAGTATATGGAAAATGATTTACCCACCAAGGGAGTTTTGTATTACAGTACTGCGCTGCTTGTGCTGGAAGCCAAATTAATAGTAGGGTTTGGCCAAATTCTGCATAGGTTGAAACTTGATTTTTGACTCAGTTTCTGTCTGACAATGAGCATGATTTTGGCATCTCTACCAGCAGCTTTGCTTTTGGGGCTGTTGCTCCCATTCCAGCAAACAAGACACACGGTGGCTTGTGTTCAGACTAAGGATACCTGTGGGTCTTGTGTGTTGTGTCAAGAACATTACATAGGGTTGGGTTTAAACAGATGAAATGTGAGAATTTGTGGAATTTTGGCAGCCTGTACAATTAATTTGTAATAGCGCTAGGACGAATTCCACCACTTCAGTCCACATGAAGTCCAGGCTAATGTACAGCTCTGCCCACTGTGTGGTGACCAAGTGATCACACCAAGAGTTGTGCTGGATTGTGATTGGAGTTTCTAATTTCAGTAATCCAGCAACTCTAACTGAAACAAACAGGAGGCTGAAACTGATATTTTTTATGTGAGTTGAGTTGGCTGTTGAAACCCAACATTATCTATGATCATCTCTCTTACATCCCTCTGAGATCGAAGAAACTTACTATGGACAAGAGCAATCATATACAGATATGATGAACATATGATTAATACTCCACAGTTTTGATCACAGTGCAGATTTCTCTTAAGCAAAAGATTTTTTTCTGTCCAATATCCAGAAGCTAGAAGACAATTTCCCAAGAGGAATCCTTGGTTCTTAAAATCGTTTCCCTCTTGGTTCATCTTTCCTTAAAGGCATTTGAGAAAGTGATGAGCTCTGGAAATTTCAGAATTTTCTGAAAGGAAAGAGAAATACACTCTCTAAGTCCCTCTACGGTCTCTAAGACCATAAAACCTAGCTGGCCCAGCAGGAGCTGGAGTCAGGACACCAAAGTGTAAGTTCTCTTTCCTGTCTCTGTGACACTTTGGGCAAACCACCAATGGCCAAATACTTAAAAATATGAATCTCAGCCCCAGTGTACCCCAGATTCTCATTTGCAACTAAAGACAACACCATTTTCTTTGATCACAGTGCTGTGGTGAAGCAGAGATCCTGGAGCATGATGATACTACAGTAATGGGGACTGCATGAATAAAGCTCATGTTGCAGGAACAACTACTAGCAAAGAATTTATAATTAGCATATTGAGGAAAAGAAATACAGTGGTGAAATGTACAGAACTGCTAACTGTGTGCTTAAAGGTTTGGGAAAATGCCTAGGGCTGTAAGTAGATGCCAGAGAAATTAATGATGATAATAAAACTTCTGGGAAG
Organism: Dasyornis broadbenti; assembly: GCA_013397935.1. NCBI lineage: Eukaryota > Metazoa > Chordata > Aves > Passeriformes > Dasyornithidae > Dasyornis > Dasyornis broadbenti. The sequence continues at coordinate 927,679 of VZRN01005169.1, read as the reverse complement.
AGGTAGAAATGCTGGATTGATCAAACAAGGTGTAAGTATGAAGAATATTTTCTGTCCTCTTGGTAATGCAGAGCTGCAAGGAATGTGTGTTGCCTCCAGAAATGTGAGGGGCCAGGGTGTCATTCTTTCAAAAACAAAACAGACAAGAACTGAAAAGGGGGAGGGGAAAAAAAAAAGAAAAAAAAAAAGGAAGAAAGAGAAAATAAAAGCCAAACCAAACAAATGCCTCACAGGTCAATATGCAGCAGCCAGAACTTTGAAAGGTAGCCAGGGGAAATTCCCTGCGAACCTTCCCTCTGCTCACCCCTAACCTTTGTTTGGGATCAGCTGAATCATGCTATATGGTCTTATTTTTCATTCTAGCTGTACGTCTCCAGGCTGCCCACATCCAAGTGGATTATCAGGGACAAACAAGCCTCTACTCTTCTTTCTCTGGCCCTTGTGTTCATGTTTGGAGATTCTTGGACAACCTAGTGGCCTCTGCTGGAGCCACGTTGGCCTCAAAAGGTGATGGGCATCACCCACAAGACCAGAAGTGCTTGCTGCAGCTGAGAGCCATGCAATTGCTGCTTCACTGATATATTTAAAGACAATATTTGCTACTCACTGCAAAAAATTGTTCATAAAAACCCAGCCCTGATGTCAAGTTGGCAGCACAATTACGTAAACTCTCTGTATAGACAGTTCAGGTCACTGGTGACTGTTTAGGCTGTTTCAAGACAAATTAATTGGCTCCTGGGTTTCCCCTAGCTCTGCAAGGCTTTTCTGGATTTATACATACTGCCAGCTGCTGCACAGAAAGCCAAAGGGGAAAGATAGAGCTGGGAGAGGAGATACAGATGGTCCCTGTCTAGCAAAGCTTTAGTTTCATTTGCTTCTGAATATCACGATCTCTTCATGCTGCAACTCTTGTTGTGTTGCAGGCCATTGAAAAGAAATAATAAAAAACCACATTGCAAACCATGAAAATAAAAAGCTTTGATCTTGTTCTGCTGTTTGGGAGAAAAGCTACTAACTCCATCCTACTGAAATGCAGCCCTAGCTCAGCTTTTTGTAACTCACTCCTACAGGCTTCATTCAAACAACAAACTGGGTCCCCATCAGGAGTCTGTGTCATTCCATTAAAGGAAGCTTTGACACACAGTGGTGGGATTCCCCCATGCACAAGTTCATAATGTTTTCTTGATTCTTTCTGCTTACAGAGATGGCAGGCAGTTTTCACTCCTTGCAGAAATGGCACAGAATTCTCTATGGGATAACTTGGTGCATCACTTGGCTCGTCCTCATCACTGCACCTAAAAGCCCTGATGCCACGAGTGTTCAGCACATCCCAGAGTGCTGTCCTTGCGGATGCTCCCATTCCTCAGCAGTATTTTAACACCTTTAAATCAAGCTGTCTGCCTCCTCACACTACTTAGGATTCAGAGCACTTTTCCTAGACACACTGCAGAAGGAACCCTGGAGATTCCCTGAAAGGAAGGAAAACTTTACACAGTATTTTTTAATCTGTTGGCTCTGCAATGATACTATCATGCATCTCCTGGATTGCTGACATCTTGGCATTAATCCTCATTGAATTCCTTTGCCAGCCATATCCTGCTGTCTCAGATATGATTTATGACTTTTCTGATATTCTGTCCCATTAAAACAAGACTACCCCTCAGAGAAGCCCCCTCTTCTCAATATTTATGAGCAGATTTGATTCAGAGATTCCAAAACCCAGTACTTTCAACGAAGACATCATGTGGGCAACTTTCGTCTATAAACTGCAGAAGACACCAGGGTGGTGTGACAATCTGATGTGCCATCCTACTGCTCAATGGTTTACTACTCAACGGGATTAAAAAACCCTGTTCCTTAAGCACTGTGTAATTTCACCAGGGTGTTAGGAGTTTATTGCATTTTTTTCCAGAGATGGCAGCATTTCAGTGAGGGGATGTTGGGAAGCATCACAACATCTAGTGGGGTTCTCACTCTGCTTTGTCAGAGTATCCAAATGTCCTTCAGAAACACTTCCAGTAGTGTGTTTATTGCCTTTTTTTTTTTCACTCTCCAAGTTAAAAGCTATTTGTCAGACTCTTTTCTTCTTTGTGTACTTCATATGATCAGCTCTCTATAAGTGCATGATTTACGTTTTGGGATGAAACCTAGAAATAGCACTCAGACCCCTGGAGAGTTCACTCCTACAAACTAAAGATGCTTTCAAACCATTCTGCCTGATTGCATCCCAATACAGAATGATTCAAGAGAGCAATCCTTATTCACTTCTGCTGCTCCTTTGGTGAGAATCATGACAGCACAGCACAGGGGGGAGCCAGGTGTTTGGCTTTTTTATTTTATTTTGGTGTTTTTATCCCATTTTCCACCTCAGACTGCACCTAATTCTCAGTTATATTAGCTCAAGCTGGAAGTAACTGCTCTGATTTCAGGTGAGATGGGTTTTACTCAGCTGGCTGCCTGCTTTGCTCAATTATTAATGTCTGAGCACTATTGATTTTGCCTCCTTGAGCTTAGTGGTGAACAAGTGCTGAAAAATTGAAGTGGCAAGCACAGGAACATGGAGAAAACAGCATCTTCTTCCAACACAGTTCAGTCACCTGAAATCCAAGTGGTCCATGAAATGCATTAATCTGTGAAAAGTCATTCCCACAGAAGTTATTTTTTCTCTCTCAAATTCTTCTAGTTACATTCACTCAATGTAACTCTTCTTTCCTAGATTCAAGGATGAGATGTGTTTGAGGTAAAGGCTTTGGGCAAATGATACCTTTACAGGAGCTGGCTGTAATGCAGGAAGTTCTTTGAGATTTGGTAAGTAGATATCACACTGAAGAGCTTGCAGGAAAAACAAGGGACAAAACCAAAGTAATATATTAGACCAGCTCTCACTCACAAACACAATCTTCCCCTGCTCAATCCCAAAATGTACTTTACTGGCTACAGTCTCAGGCAGCCTGAAATCTTAGATAATCCTTTGCTTTGGAAGAACAAAGAAGAGAAAAATGCCTCTTAAGAAGTTTACCTTCATGAGCTCTCCTGACCCAGCCTTAATTCACACATCCTACACAAAAATCCTCCAGGACCCTAAAGCACCCTCCCACATAGTTTCTCAACTCTGGAACACACTACTGCTGCCAAAACTCACCATGTCCAGCTGGGACTGTGTTGCTGCTACAGCAGCATCTGTGTTGGAGCTCAGATCTGGCTTCAAGGAAGAACTATTGGGGCTTTTAAAGAGATTTGTACAAAATCCCCACCCAGAGCACCAGCTATATAACAAGGGGGTTGTTTCAAAGGGAAATTTATCAGGAAAAAGCCTTGCAGAAGTTAGAACTAGTTGTCTATAGATCTACAGGGTTTTACTAAAACATCAGTGGGAACCCAGATCATATAGTGATGCACTATAGAAAAACTGCAAGTAGAAGCAAACTCTTAAAAGGAAACCTTGTTGGGAATAGTGGCAGTGATATTTGATATTAGTGATACTTGACAGTGGGCTTGATACAGACTTTGTCACCAGTCCCTTTCCTGGAGAACAACAGGCTAAACCAAAGTAATGGGACCTGGACAGGAACTCTGTCATTTGAACACTAATCTGACATTGCAATGCTAATAAATACATAAGGAAAAAATAATATAATAGTCAAACTAATAATATCTTCAGTTAGTATTCTAACCCAGAGTAAGTGCCCAAAAATCTTTAAATGTCCTTCCCCTTTCATTGTCTTTTGCATAAATGGACAGAAGTTTTGATGTAATGCAATCAAGCACAAAACTGACTTTTCTTTTTCTTCATCATGGAATTGAGGCCAGATATCCTTTCTTCTTTGTACCCTCTAACTCAATGGCCAGCTAGAAAAATCAGGTGGCTGGCAAAAAACTAAGAAATTAAAAGACATGGCTGCAAGTGAGACAGCAAACATCATACCCAGAGGGTGGTTGGGCACAGGTTCCCCAGGGAAGTGGTCACAACATCAAGCCTGTCTGAGTTCAAGAAGTACTCGGACAACACTCTCGGACACGTGGTGAAATTCTTGGGCTTGTTCTGTGTAGGGCTAGGAGTTGGACTTTATGATCCCTATGGGTCCCTTCTAACTCAGGATATTCTATGATTCAATGATAGAATTACTACAAATAAACTGCTTGGGTTCCTGTTTGGGTCTGCATCATGTCCTGTTCACCTCGGAACCGAGGTGGAATGGAATCGAGCAAACAGAAGTAACCACAAGTGTTTACCTTCTGTACACTATAATAGCCAATAATCTACCCAAATAAAACAATATGTCTTTACACATGACAGCAAAGGAACAAGCAAGTGAAAATGAGGGGGAAAGAAAACACATCTAAAGTAAGCATCAGCTTTGAGGCTACAACCTGTGTGTTAACAAGCTACTTTAATAGGCTTTTTCTCTGTCCTCATAGAACTCAGCATGTCTAGAAACACACTTTTTATAGCTGTCTTTCTATAACACCAGCTTGTTCCCATCTCTGTAACTAGCTTATTGCAGCTATGATAATAACTGATCAAATTTTAAACCTGATTATAAGGTCTGCTCTCTCATCTGCTTTGATCCTTGGCTGGCTGTCACTTTTGGAAGCAGCAGGGATTTAGAGTGGTGGCTGTCTGTAGCATCCATCGCCTCCCTGACTTGCCATTAAGGCTGCCTGATTTGGAAGCACAGTCTGGCTCCAGCAGAGTAGCAAGTTACAGAGCCTCCAGCCATCAACCCCACCTGGATCTGGTCCTGGCTGAAGAGAGAATATCAAAGTTGCAGAGAGAGGGATTAAGGCTGGCAGGAGGGATAAACTGCCTGTGTCTTGTGTTCTTGCATCCGTGACAGTCTTCACGGGTCACACTTGTGAGATATTGACCTGTCCAGAGGTGCATGCCCTTCAAACGGCCTCCTGGGTCTGATCATTATGGTGCTGCCTAGAGCACCTGAAGGCCAAAGATAGACAATATGTTAAACAGGAGATATCCGAGAGAGATTACTTGCCACTGGGAACACCCTCAGGCTACCCCTTGAGAAATCCAAGAGAAAAGTGCTCTGCTATTTCTCTGCAGCATCATTTCTCTGTGCTTCTACCCTCAGTGGGGAAACTGAGGAGTCGGGTAGGTCAGGAGCCAAGTCCTGCGCTCAGGGATAAAAGGGAAATCCCTCCTGAAGGCGCCATGCCAGCTGCAGCCTGGCTGTGCTGTCACAGAAAACAAAGAGGAAGACATTTGTTCCATGACACAGTGTAGATTCTTAAGTGCCAAGGCACCTGAACAAAACAAATGAGCTGGCCCATGCCATGCCTCGAGGCTCTGCACCTTGAGTTAGGAGACACTATCACAGCCACACTGTCATACACAAATCCTAAATTAAGACAGTTTATCTGCACTTGGGGAGAATTCACCAAGCACAAGTGTACCTAAGAGCAATGAGTTAGACACCCAATGTCAAATGGCCTTACAAGTCACAGGTCCTTTAATTTAATTACCAGTGCTTGAAAATGCAAATCAAAGTTTCTGTGGATGAAAAGAAGGCAATTGACTGACACAAAACCCCTTAAATTTCTAAGCCAAGATGTCCCTTTAGAGCTGACAAAATTACAGAAATGACTGCCACAATAAGTAGATTAACCTTTCTTCTAAAGACATGAGGTATCCAACTAAGCAAGAATTTAGTTGCAGTAATTACTTGGCTTTAATAAAATATGTGTATGTATTAAGTGTATTTCATAAAAATAAACTAATTTTTTTTCAAACCACTAGAGGTAATAATAAGAGTTAACAAATCAGAAGCATTGTTTCGTGTCCTAAGAAGCTTTAGAAGCACTAAGGAATTAAGGATTTGCTAATAAAAAGTAGTGAATAAACAAAAACCACAGAATGATTTTAAGAAGCTTGAATAAGCTAGAGAAATCAATGCAAGATAAATGAGAATCCAGAGAAATCTGATTTATATTAAAAATCCCTAAAAAGAATCATGCATCATGGTCTGGGTGAAATGAAGTTAGTGTGTCTTTTTTCCAGACCTGAGCAGACATGCCTAAAATGCAGATTCCACCACAAGTGAGGCCATTTCTTGGGAAATTTGGGACAGATATAGGTGGTGATTCTGGCAAAGGTGCGTCATGCCAAGAAGCAGATCCCAATGACAAGGATAAAACCAGGATGAAGAGAAAGCTGACAGAAGATGACCAGAATATAAATATCCAGGTATATCAGCCTAACATTTTTCTCCAGTTCTACTTTTACGGTGCTTTTAAGTTACTTGAAATTGTAATAAATAAACAAAACCCTGCTGCTTCAGAAGGGGAAATTAGTGATCAAAGAGCTCTTTCAAGGTGCCATTAAAATTAAGGCATTAATTTATGCTTGCACTGAAGCACATAAGCAGTTACTTAACCAGCTCTGGGTCTTTCATTTTTCAGCTATTGGCAACGTTGGAGCCTGAGCCCCTGCCTAGGCTTTGCTCACCCACAGCACTTTGATTTGAGCATTTTAGTCCTGTAACTTAAAGCCCAAACCTACAAAATACCGACCTCACTTAAGAAGTGCTGAGCGCCCTCAGCTGTCTGAAACACAGTTTGTTTTCTGACAAAATTTCAGTCTGAGTTTACTGCCTCTAATAGCCTCAGAAAAATTCTCCTTCTCTACTTTTTCTTGCAAACCAAATTCTTCCCAGTATTCACCACTCTCCCAGTGTCATGGGCAGGAACATCTTCCAGTAGATCAGGCTTCTCAAAGCCCCATCCAACCTGCCCTTGAATACTTTGAGGAATGGGACATTCACAGCTTTTCTGGTTGACTTGAGCCAGTGTTTCACCCCCCTCATTTAAAAAAAAATTACTCTTGTGTGCAATCTTAACCTACTGTCAGTTTAAAAATGTTGTCCTTGACCATGTCACTACTGGTCCTGTTAAAAAGTCTCTCTCCATCTTTTTTACAAGCCACCTTCAAGTACTCACAAGCCTCAATAAGGTCTCCCCAGAGCCTACTCCTCTCCAGGCTGAACAATTCTAATTCTTTCAGCCTTTCTTCATAGGAGAGGCGCTCCAGCCTTTTGCTAATTTTCATGGCCTTCCCCTGGACCTGTCCCAACAGGTCCAAAGGTTACTTCTCCACAGCCTTCTGCCGAAGTTGTGTTGAGTCAGCACAAGGGAAACTGTTTTAGGTAAAAACTGATCCAGATTAGAAAACTCTGGCCTGGTTCACTCTGATCTGGTTGTCTGTATGTCTCCACCTGCACTTCTTTCAGCAGCAGTGCTGTCTCAAACACCCTACAAACTGCACTCCAAACCTCCTTGAAGGAGCTATATTCCTGGGTATGCTGGGGTATTCCTACAGTCATCACAAAGATAAGCCAAGGCTGCAATATGATCCCTTAAATGATCACAGAAATACTGCAATTTATGAGATGTGCTTGTAAGCTTCATTTCCACCCAGTAGAAGCCACAGTATCTCAAGAACAAGATGAAGATATGGTCTCACATCCTCTGGAGTACTGCTGAGGGTTCATGGCTTGTAGACCCAGAAGATGCCCTAGAAAAAAACCCAGTTATCTCCTATCAGGAGAGTGATCTGGGGTCTCTTATTGGGAAACTCTGTACTGTAACAACCTCCACAATGTTCTGGAATTGTGCTCTTAGTGGTTTGTCTTTGCTGCAGCCCAGCAAAAATGCCAGTGCAGCTCAGTTCACTAGGGTAGCACTATTTCCCTCCTCCAGATTGAGTAAAAAGGGAAGTAGTGATGAGTGCAATTACACAACTCACCAAAGTGACATTTTCCACATTTAGCAGGAAAGCAGCTTGTGGAGTCAAAGAGCTCTTCAACCAAAAATCCTAGCAAGACATTTGAGGTAAAAACAAAATAAGGGATGTGGATGACAGAAAACATTAGAAAGAGATTTTTTAAAAGGATTTAAGTGGTAAAATTAATAAAGAACTCATTTGCCTTCAGGCTACAGTTGAGAGCCATGCCTTTTAAAATAATGTTTTAAAAATAATATAATGTGTTTTTACATTTAAAATAAAGTTATACCCAAATATTTTTATTTGGACCATCTCTTTGCAGCCAGGAAGCAATGCTTTCTTTATGTCATAATGTATGATGGGATCCTGGCTCATCTCTCCCCATGGCCCATATGGTGGTATGGAGCTGTTCTTGTCTAATGACGAACACAGGTGCATTTCAGGATAAAGAAAACAATCTTATCTGCGAGAGATTTTTGCCACAGTGCTTTCTGAATAGAGGCTTCCTCAGTCCCATTCTGGTTTAATTTCCTCCTGAAGGCTTATATAAATATTAAGAAGTCACTTCTTCCAAGGTGAGCCTGCTGTGCTGGACAGTCCACTATGTGTGATTCTTCTCCACAAGGTGCATGCACTGTTATTGCTCCTTGGCTGTCCAACACTTCTCCATTTGATCTGGAATCCTCATGTTCCATTCCCCTCTTCCATGGCTCTCCAATTCCTTCTCAATTATACCCTAAAATAGTCCCACTTTTACTTTTGACCATCCCTAGGCAAAAGTAAACCTCCTTCCCCCATCTCTGAGCCCTGAGTCACATTTGCTTGTTGATATGCCTGTGTTTTCCTGGCACAGCTGTACTTGGCAGCAGTGCCACATTCCAAGGGCTTCAGACATTTTCTCAGTCTGCTGCCTTCTTGGTATAAATTTCACACTCAGAAAGAGCAAAAGAAAAGGGCAAAGATGGCTGTGTTTTTAAAACTCTTCTGGTATTCTGGAGTTCCTGACCTGTTCAACTGATGATCTGGAAAGAGAATTGCTGCCATCTATTGGAAAGAGAAAACAAGGACGGTGGTCAGTTTGGCTTCTAGCGTTTCTGCACATTTATCCATCTTATTTTTGCCATGGCAGCTGTTGAGTGAAATGTACTGCATCCTGAGTTGACACCAGTGTCTGCTGAGCGGTCACAAAAGGAGAAGACAGCTAAACAAGAATCCTACAGTGCTGTCTGTGGTCATTATTCCACAGTTATGAGTCAGTTCATCTGCACTGACAAAGAGAGAATCAAAAACCACCAGACTACTTGTGGTTAACATTTTGCTCTTCTTCTCTGCAAAAAGTGTACCTTACTGACAGGCAGAAAATTACTTTGTCGTCAGAATTCTTAATGCAGGGCCAGGTACCTAGAGAAAATAGTGTGGAATACTTTTCGTTGCTGCAGTTCTTGCTAGACTGAGGATAAGTGGGATATTTTTGCTAGTTTGACTCAAATCACTAAATTTATTAGAAAAAAAAATACAGATAGTATTTTTGACTGGTGACAGAATGAGCTGGTTTCAAGAAAGAAATCAGAGCTGCTGGTGAGGAATTCCAGCAACTTGGCACAATCAAACTGCAACTCACCTGAGGAAGGAAAAATCTGAAAAATAAAACCATGACCGTTTCCCTACATACCAGCAGTCTCTGCACTGGATCATCTAAAAGTTGTACTAGAGCTGCTTTACTCTCCTATATCATTGCACAGGACTGTTACATAACTGCAGTTGTAAAAGAAGTTATCGACTTGGCTTATGTGGGAGGGAAAGAGGTATACAACACTGGATTAAACTCACAAAGCAGGCCAAAAGCAGCTGGTTAGACACATTCTTTGGCACTAGCTTTTCTTCACATATACTACCCACAGCAGGGTTATTAGACTGAAAACAGGACCTTGCATCACTTGTTTTCTACTGTTTATTTCTGTCATCTTTTGGCTTCCTGGACTTCTTTGTTGATGATTTTCCCTTGAAGGTAAGAAGAGCATCAATAGAAATAGGTTCAATACTGGACTGATAATCAAAAATCCATGATGATCCCAGATTTAACATATCATACCATCTGTCAATGGCAGATAAACATTCAGATCATACATCTGACTTTCATGCTTTTTGTAGCTGTTTTACTGTATATGATAATCTAAGGCCTGACACTGCTTAATGTAAATTTTACCAGCTGGCTCTGAGCCCTCTCCAGGCCATAGTAGCACTTAATTGTTGGAAGAAATAAATGCATTTCATTATCTTACTTCTGTCTAGGTTGTGGTGACATTCATCACACAGTACTGCTGACTGCAGAAGTTGAATGTGCTTTACAACAGCCCCTCTCCCCCACTTAATCTGTTTGAAGCCTGCAAAGAACATATCTTTATGGTGTTTTCAAATTACCTGTCAGACGGAAATTAAGCTTAATCAGCAAATCTGAAGTCACAGCAAACACTCCAGCATTTATGCTGGCAAGAGGCCCAGGTATTAATCAAGGTTAGTAGTTCTTCCACAGCCCTGCAGATAGCTCTGTGGCAGAATAAAGCAAAGCCTCTTAAGGCACAAGAATAACTCAGAGGAAGAAATCCAGACCAGTATAGTGTACATTCTTGTGTCCTGAATGAGAAGTCAGCCTTTGGGCTATGTCTGTACATTATCAGTGGGATCCTGGCCAAAATCAGGAGTTTCCAGCAGCTACTGCAACAACAGTCAGGCGCACGAAAGCAATGCTGACACTAGAAAGACAGGAAGAGTAAAACCAGCATAAGAGAGTCAGAGGCACATGAGTTCCACATAATCCACTACAGAGAGAGAGATGGATAAATCATAAGCCCTCAGTGTATATATGTAGAGATATTCATAGAGAGGTGTTCTTTGTACCAAAGCTTTCCAAAGTTCAAGCCTTGGCTGATTCTCAGGACTCAGCTCCCAAAAAACCTGCACAAACAGTATCCAAGCCGTTAGCCCAGACCAACGTGATAATTCAGCACAATCCTCCATCATTTCAGAATGAGCTAAACTGATTTATCCCACATCTGCTAGGGAGTAAGGCTGTACACAAAGACTGTTTCCATGGCTCAGCAGCCACAAGGAAACTCTTAAGTAACTTGAGTGAATCTGAGCCCTCAGACCCAGAGCTGATCAATGCCTATTTTTGCAAACAAATGTTGTGGAGTGGTCTGGGGAAAGCTGGACACTTTTATACCTGTTACCTCCAAATATTTACTATCTGTGCAGTACAGCATACATAGATGGGCTACTCCTAACTCAGCCCAGCAGTTCAGACCACTCACCAGGAGAGCCAGAACAGATCTCCTTTCTACAAAGCGCCCACACATTTCATTTCTGTGTGTCACCTGTAACCTGTAGAATGGACAAAAGGATTTATCACATGAGAAACTGTGGTGAAAAAAATATCTGAATAAAATAGGCCCAAACAATTGCTTTATCCATTGTATTCCTACAAGGCTGCTGTGCAATAGTTTTGTTCAAACACTTTAATCTTCATTAGACAGAAGCCTTTTTTTTTTTTTTATGTAAATAAATCAATTTGTCTCATATCTTTTCTTTTTCACAAGGCCTCTTTGGTTATTTCTCTCCTTATCTACAAAGACTCTAATTTTTCTTTGGTTTTTAAAAAACAAAGTGTTTCACTCCAATTAGAATCAGATACATCGCTTCTGCTTCCAGGCAACTCACCTCCATTTTACAACTGCAAGCAAGGACTGTACTTGCATTTGGATCCCTACAAAGAACTGTGAGATATGTAAATCTTACTGGCACTGAAGCACACACTGAAATGCTAAATTGCTACCCCAAATCTTGGGTATTTGTGATTTAAATAAGATCTGTTCTCAAAAATTAATTCTGGGTACTAAAATCAGACCTGGGATTACTGAGGGAACAAACAACTATCAGGAGTGTAAAAAATAGCAAATGTTTCTTTAAACTCCTCTAACAAGTAAAACTTAATTTTCTTTGCTGCATATGCAGTAAGGTCTTGCTGTCTGCCAGAATTTAGCTCAGAGCTCAAAGAAAAAGCCATGATGAACTGCTAGTAATTCTGTTCCCCACTCTCACAGAAGGTACCTTTATTGCCCCTCTAACTCCCATACACTCCTGTCTAACATCCAGTCACAGATGCAGTGATGGGAGACGACAGTAATTCCAAGATCACACTCCATGCAGAGAATATCTTTCTGTACGTACAAGGAGACAGACTCTGTTCATTAGCAGTGTAAGCAGAAAGCACATGGATTATGGGCTCAGCACGCATAAATCTGCTATCAGACCTATTCTTTGCCATGTAGGTGGTCCCAAATGATTGCAGGCATTATTTCTTGGGAGATTTGTAAGCAGCACCCTGTTTACATGCTGAACCTGTAAAAGGATTGCTCCCTGCCAGTGTCCACCATCCACCACCTGACAGGCACCTTACTACTCTCCCTCATGCTGGGGAATCCCTGGCTGTGGTACTTGGAGGGCAGCCGGGGAGACCAGCCTGTGGAAAGGCAGAATTTCATTAAACAGCAGACAGTTCACAACTCCTAGGAGATGGCAAAGAAGTGTTTTCAAATCAAAAGAGCTTATTTTCGAGCCATGGGTTTATTTAATGAAATATTGGTATTTTTCACATCAGAAACTGACATTTTAGCTGCAATGGCATTTTTCACATTAAAAATGAAGGAACTAAAACATCGTGGTTGGTTTTATTACTCAAGAACAGGCAGTTGAGGTACTCCCAGGTCTGCATCCTGCTAAGCACAGTCACAAAACACTGGGGCTGTGCAGGGTGAATGATACCAGCTAACCCCACCCCTGGAATCTGGCATTTAAAGGCTTCCAGGGCCAGATCCCACATCCAGTCATGTCATTTGACAGCCATTAATGGACAATATCCCCACAGCACGGCAAAACCCTTCCTAATTGATTTGAACCTGGGGCAAAAATCACTAAAATCACAGCCACCTCTTGATCCTGTCTTTTAGGCCTCCTGAAGGGAGAAGCCATTCCTCCCCCTTGTACCGGACATTGGTGAGGCCACACCTCTGTTCTCAGTTCTGGGTCCCTCAATTCAGGAAGGACGTTGAGGTGCTGGAGAGGGTCCAGAGAAGGGCAATGACGCTGGGGAAGGGTTTGGAGCCGTGAGGGGTGAGCGGGGAAGGGGTCCCTGCGGCCAGGCCAGAGCGCGGGGACGGCCGTCACAGCCCAGAGCTGGGCTCGCCCAGTGACTCAGCGGATGCAGGGTGGGCCTGCAGGAGCTCTAGTCCTGTGAGGAGCAGTTGAGGGAGCTGGGGGTGTTTATCCTGGAGGAGGCTCAAGGATAACTTTATTGCTCTCCACAACTCCCTGACAGGAGGTTTTAGCCAGGTGGAGGTCAGGCTCTGCTCCCAGGCAACCAGCGACAGGACGAGAGGACATGGCCTCAAGCTGCACCAGGGAAGGTTTAGGTTGGACAGTGGGAGGAATTTCTTCACAGAAAGGGTGATTCGACATTGGAACGGGTTGCACAGTGAGGTGGTGGAGTCATCGTCCCTGGAGGTGTTTAAGGGAAGCCTGGACATGGCACTCAGTGCCATGGTCTGGTTGACAAGGTGGTGTTCGGTGATAGACTGGACTCGAAGATCTCAGAGGTCTTTTCCAACCTCATCGACCCACAGGATTTTTCCCCCTGCGGGGCAGTGCTCCCCACACGAGCTTGCTACTCCATGGGGGACTTGGCTGCCGCTCCCGCTGGGCCGGTACACCTCAGAGCATGAGCCGGGAGAGCGTGAAGGAAGCAAACGCTGCGAGGTCAGAAGGTGGGAGGCGCGGAGCTGGGAAGTCCCCGCGGAGGAGGAGGAGGCGGAGGTGGGGACGGCGGGCGAGGGCGGGCAGTCCGTCCGTCAGCTGAGCGGGGCTGCTTCCGCCATGGGCGCGCCGTGAGGGGTGAGCGTGGATGGGGTCCCTGAGGCCAGCCCAGAGCGGGGGGACGGCCGTCGCCATGACCGGGCTCGCCCGGTGACTCGGCGGATCCGGGGTGGGCCTGCATGAAGGGACGACAAGGCGGGGAAACGCCGTTTTGCGGCTCCCGAGGGCCCAGGAAAGGAGTGGGGCGGAGGGTGAGGGGGGCACAGCCTCCCCAGTACCGCGGCAGGGTGTGGAGGAGAATGGGAAAAGGGGACAAGAAAACGAAAATGAAAGTTGAAGATCAACGGAAATAGGAGCTCGGCGAAAGGCAGAGCTGGGGCGCTGACAGGGCCGGCCGGACGGCGGGGCCCGAATGCTGTCAGGACTGGGAAGGGAGTGGGTGAGGCGGGAGTCTCATTTCATTCCCAGGGAAGTGGGCTGCCGAGGAAGGGTTGGTTAGCCCGAAAGAAGGCTTGGGGTTCATGTGTTTTAGGCCCATGGGAGATTAATGTAGACTCACGGATACTCTGGTGTAGCAGGGTCAGAGGGATTGAAGGTGCCTGTGTGCTGTGACAAGGCAAGTGGTTTGTGTGTCTTAATAAAATGAGTGTATTATGAGTGATTATGCTTTCTTTATAATTGGGCAAGAAATTAAGAGTTTTCTCTTGGCAAACCTTGTAATAGCTGCATCAGAGATGTCCAGCAAGTTGAAGGGCCGTCCTGCTGAAAATGGAGAGCATTCCAAGAGTAAAATGGAAAATGGAGTGGACAGCATGGGTACCCCAGCCCTTAACACCTACACTCCAGAAGAGATGGTGCAGCAGATGAAAGAACTAATCACTGAGAACAATGAGTTAAAAGGTGAATGTGCACGTGAGCTGGTCTTAAAATACTAGAGCCCTGAGTCTCTTCTGAAGGGTTTGTTTTGTCCTATGAGTATGAATTCTGTGCTTATTTGCCCTTGCTGGGTAGCATTTGCTGTATAAATGACTCTGCAAGTGACAATGCCAGTTTGATAGGACATATCAATAGGGTATTTGGTAGGACACATGAAACTGAATTGGTGTGATAGATTAGGGGGAGAACAGTCCAATGTGAGGGTGACTTACTTGCTTTAGAATTTTACATATGAGCAGTATAGCACTGGGTATGTTAGAAGGTGACGTGAAAAATCTCTTCCTGTGATGTGCTTTTCGCTCATCAGCCTCTAAAAGCTTTTTTTGGGTTGTATTGTAGAACTGTTGGCTCCATTTTGGCACAAACATTTTGCTAAAGATGTATCAGGAGGGGTGGGTACTGTACCTTCCATGCTTCACAAAGGAGTGGTGGCTGTGGCAGGGTACATCTGGGAAAAACCAATAGCTTTCTAATGATTTGAGTCCTTCAGGTGAGATAGATTTGTTTCTGGATCCCAGGAATTTAGGTGTCAGGTTTTGTTTTCTTTAAATGGTTAGAGCAAAACCCAGGGGGTTTGAGAATTTTCTGTGTAAAAGACAGAGGTATTTCACTGTTTATATAACAGCAGAGCATGAAGCCACATATCTCCCATATTGTGATTTTACACAAGTGTTTAAATTCTTCCTGAATAATTTTTGGACCTGGTCCAAATTTTCTGTCTTATGGGTATCTAGCAGGAAAGTTGTTTGTAGAGGTACCTCTGGTATTTAGCTAAAAGGTCCTATATCATATAATGTTCTGGGACATATTTACAGACATATTCATAATTTGCAGAATCATTCTCCAGACTTCATTTTCTTTTTATAACCTGAAGGATTTATGGGCAGTTTATAATATGACATCAGGACATCATGGAAGTTACTGGAAAATACAAATATAAAGGATTTTTAAGAAACTGGCTTTGAGTTGTTTGCTTTAAAAAAAGCATGTCTAAAATAATTTCATTGACTCTGCCTAAAAATCTTGTAAACATTTTGCAATAGTAGGACTGATATTGTTACATACTGACTTTGTTACATACAGGGAACTGATTTGGCTGTAAGTTGTTTGGTATGTTTTCAATGCTTGCAATCAAATCTTAACCAAATATCGGAGGAGAGCGTTGTTGGGCATACTTAAGACATTTGATTTGATAGCATCTCTTTCCATGCAGTAATTTACCAGTCTAAGGTGTTTTCCCTGCCAGGTCTCAATATCACAAGCTCAGTTCAGTAATTTCATTTGCACTGATCATGTAAATACCAGACACAGCAAGGTAGCAAGTACCTCTTCTGAACAATGCTTCTGGCTTCTTGGTTTAGGAAAAAGTCAAGAAGTCAGCAAGTGTGGGCATGTGATCTCAGGAATGGATTTAATGCTATTTATTATAGTGCTAACGGACTATGGTAAGTTTAGTTTTGGTTTAGTATTTAAGGTATGCCAGACAGAGGCTCACATTTCATACCCAATTATTGCCAACCCATTTGATACTGAAGAATGCTGAGCTCAGTGTAGTGGAAATCTGCTGTTTCATGGACAGAGTATTAATGTGATTCAATGTCTTGTCTCTGGCTACCATTTAGAAGCCATGAAGTTGCACAACCAAGCTATGAAGGACCGATATGAGGAACTTTCCACCTGGAGAGAGAAGCAGAAAGAAGAACGAGAATTTTATGAGTTAAAGTTTAAGGAGGCAAAGCAGTGCTTGCAGGCCAAGTGCATTGAAAATGAACAGCTACAGCAGCAACTTCAGAGCTTAAAGGAAAGAGAAGAAGGAGCTGAAATGGTAAATAAGGAATTGGTTAGATACACATACTTTGGAGTTGAAAGTCTGGAGCATTCAGTTCCTTCTATGATTCTAGGATTCATTACACTGGGAGGCTTGAAGTTTTGTTAACATCTCCATTTTTATCCTTAGCTTTAACAGATGGTGCTGACCTGACTTACTTTATAAAGTGAGGACTTTCAAAGTGTAGTAATAGAAAATTATGGCTCACCTGAGATAATTTACATTTTCCTTAACATTTAATAAACAATAATAATTAAAATATTTACATAACAAATAAGAATTAGCATTTCTTGCTAATTTTTCATTTGTTCTTGGATAGCTCTTGACTTTATCCTTCGCTTTGCTTGTTAGATTATCTGTCTCTCATGATCATTTAATTGCTTTTTGTATTGTCTTGCCAGGAGCATGTTAACAGGGAGAAGTTGACATGTAAACAAGCAAAAAAAAAATCACGTGCCATCTGTTTTTATTTTATCAGTTTTCTTTTATGAAAGCTCTTTTACTGAGATCAGATTAAATCTGTGCTTTTGCTGTTCCATTTGAGCCTGTCTGAGCTTTCTGTGTCCTGCCGTTGGCTCTGTTACACATAATTTCTAATGTTGCAGGTGGTTACACAGTAGCCAGGCAACATTTTGCAGGTGGTACTGAAGGCGTCTGCGGGCAAAGCCTATCAAAACAAAACCTGCTTTGTGTCCCACATGGTCATGTGAAAAGTTATTTAACAAGAAGTTCCATGCAGAGCCAAAGTGATGCATTGTGGTGTCTGGTACCTCCAAGGCCCATGTGGATTCTCTGTTGTCTGATGAAGGATGAGTGTGTTAACCTTTTTCTCAACAGAGTCACTCTCCTTTCCTGTCCAGACTATTTGATGGGACTCTGTAAGAAATGTTTCAGCATGTAAATCAAAATTGGCCAATAAGCTCAGAAGATGCAAGGGGAAGGAAAGTCATGTTTAAATAGCGTGATTGTGTAAATATTACTTACACAATCTTTACAGACTGAAAATTGTGTTTCAGGATTGTCAAGAAAATCCAGAATTTCATAAATCACTCAGAATTTCATAGATCTGGCATATTTTTTTAAGGGAAAGTAGAGGATTTATAATCCTTCTACCTGTTGTAGAACTTCTTGTACTTTGAATGCTTAAAGTTTGCTGTTGCCAGCGTTTTCCAACGTGCTTGAAGAATTTAAAATCTCTCTCCTTCACTGGAACTGACTCTAAATGCATCCTCTTACAGTATAAGCACAAAATCAGAGGCAGCAGCAGGTCAGAGGGGGAGAGTGGTATTGTGGGATGAGAGACACTGCCAACATAGAGATAGTTTGGAAATTTGGCATAGTCATAGCTGAGAATGTAATTCAGACTCCAGGAATTGTCCAGAATTTGCATTTATGGTATGTGGTGTAATAAAGGCATTATCAGGAGGTGGAAGGCTCAGATTACAGAATGAGGAAGAAACAAACTCACAGGGAAAGTTTCATAATGAGGAGAGGCATTTAAAGGAGAGGAAAAAATGAGTCTTGCTGGTTATGTAGAGGCTTAAGAGAGGGTTTTGAGTATCCTAGAGAAAGGGAAAAGGCAGAAGGCAAAGGAGATGGGTCATAATTGGAAGGAGAGAAGTTTGGGGAGAATCTTTGAGGAACAGAGACAGGAAGGGATCTAGGATTTTATGTGAAGGTCAGGGAATCGGAGAGATTTATATATGGAAATGGGGTACAAAAGAGCTGGATGGTGGGAAAAGGCTAAGAATGGGGTATGTAGAAAAGCTCGTTGCCCACTGGTCTTTTCTTCTTTGAATCGTGTTTAGATTTGGGAAAAGAGGAATAAGGATATGGGTGAAAAAATGCAGTAATTTTGGAGGTTGGCTGATACCCTCGTGGTAGTAAAAGGCATAGATTCAGGCAAAAATTTACATTCTAATTATATGTGCATTCATAGAACCAGTCCCATGTTTTCCAGCAGCATGATGCCAGTGTTTTCAGTAACTTGGTTTCACAGTTTAAACTTCTTGCTGTTTAGTGAACCAAAACATACTTTTGGGGTCTGTACCAGTGAGGTTTCCAGGCAAGCCTGAACAGAGAAGCAGGGATGTAGGACACTGTTATGTTCACTTCCTGTGCTCCTTGGCTGGTGTTCCCTTTTGGTTGGCTAATGCAGGGTTTGTTTATCCCAGGAGGGCTGCATGGCTCCCGAGAAGGAGGTGAGGCTGCTGAAGTCCCAGGTGCAGCGGCTCCAGGCTGAGAAGGCAGATCTGCTTGCCATCATTTCAGAGCTGCAGGTCAAGCTGAATATGTCAGCAGAAGACTCCTTTGTGGAGATTGGGATGAATGTAAGTAAAGGTAATAGAAGGAACACAGTAACCTGCAGCCAGGTACCAGCCTAAAAAATTCTGTGATTGTTTGGTATCTTACATTCCCTGCCGTGGAGCACTTGCGTATTGCAAGTGGTAGTGCAATAGTGGTAAAGGACTTGGAATTCATTTTTATCCTTCCACTCTATAGCTCTAAGTAAACTAATTTCATATATAGCCTCTATTGCACTAGTTAAAAATGTTGTCTTGTCTTAGTTGGAATTTCTGGGAACATCCATACTGTGTTTTGTTAAGTGACGACACCTGTGCATACACAGGGGGCATTTTCTTTTGAGAATGGGGCTTACTTCCTACTGACACATAAGCAGAGATGCAGGCAAACAAAACTAAGTGCAAAACTCTATAGAGTATTCACTAGAGGCATAAAAATGTACTTTTTAAATGGTTCTTGTATCTGGAAAATCTTCACAGGCAAACTGAAATGTGAAAATGCAGGCATCTGCTATCCCTCTATCCCCCATATCCTCTCTCTGCAAAGTTGATGTGCAACAAGAAATCAAAATAATTAAATTAAACTTGTTTGGAGTTGTCAGAGAAAACTCAGGGATGCAGTCTCCTTTTTTTTTTTGCTAGAAGGATTCTCCTTTGGGCTACAAAGATCATGGAGTGGGCTTTGTAATGGGGAAGAAGAGTCGTTCTTTTAGAAGGCAGGAGAGTGATTTCTAGGCTTATATTGAAAGTCACCTGCAGTGCCATTGTCTTGCTGTGTGGTTCCTGGTCATCTTCACAGGGGAGAGTGGCTGTGGAAGTTGCTGATGAATGGAGAAGGGCAAATCTTATTGTTGTTCCTCTTTTCTAATCAACCTGGAAGAGATACAGGGAAAGGCATGTAAATTATTTAAATTAAAAATTTCCAAACATGAAGATGATCTATAGGAGGTTTTTAAATTTATCTATATTGCCATGATAGCAATTTCCCCTGTTTTCTTCATTCCTTAAATAAATAAAACTCTGTCCTGCTTAGTCCAAATACCAAGCTAATAGTTGTTGTTTTTTTTTTCTTTCCTAGGAAGGGGAAATAAATAGAACTGCAAAGGAATATCAAGAGAATAGTGGTGAAATGCCCAGTAATGTTGCTGTCTACATGTACGTAGGTTCTTGTATTATATGTGTGATTCAGACTTTTGCCTTGGGTTTCATTTTCAATATAAGAGAACTTCTTTCTATGAGGAATGCACTGGAAAATCCTCTTTTTCTTTGGCTTTGCACCCTTCATTGCAGTAGCTCTACCTTCCTAGCATGTGGTAAGACCCTCAGCTCTCTGACATTTTTCGTTCCAATTTTCACTAGCTGATGAGAGGGAGTGCATATTCTGGCCGGTTGGCCAGGCATTTATGGACATTCTGACTTGCCAACTCTTTGGGCTTTTAAGGGAGGCCAAACAGAAAAGCTAAAGATAGAGGCAGCAGGGACATCTTCCCTCCTCATTGGAGACCATCTAATAGAGCATTTGTCCTCTGCCCAGTTATACTGCTGTTGGTAAACGTCAGAGGTCTTGCAGTCTTTCAGATCTGACCCTGTTTGTGTGTGGTTGGTTTGAAGTGTATCCATGATGGGGGAGACACACAGTGCAACAACAGAGCCCTTGCTTTTCAGGTTACTGGGTTTAAGATACCAGCATTCTGTTCAGGTTATTTCTCAAAACTTGATCTTTACATAAGCTCTAGGACACAAGGGACTTTCTTGCCCCTGGCTGAACCTTTACTCCTCATGGACATAGACATCTGATACTGTTAAACTTTCCATTTTGGATACTGCCCAGTTTAGCAGCCAGATGGTTTTGGCTGAACTCTTATTTACTTTGTGCCTTTGCTTTTGAAAGGAAGAATATGGAAAATGCTGAGGACATATCAAGCCAGAAAGCTGTGCTCTGTGTACAAGTTGTCACTTTCTATGTCACTGCAAGGGAGAACAGTGTTTCAGTGTAATATCATAGAAACTTGTCCCTCAGCATGCAGATAAGAAGTTGAAGGAGGAGAAAAAAAAAAGGTGTTACAAATGTGGATGAAACTGAGAG
Organism: Dasyornis broadbenti; assembly: GCA_013397935.1. NCBI lineage: Eukaryota > Metazoa > Chordata > Aves > Passeriformes > Dasyornithidae > Dasyornis > Dasyornis broadbenti. Next base: position 906,920 of record VZRN01005169.1, on the reverse strand, counting down.
AGTTGCTGACCACAGAACAGGCTGCAAGTATTAAGCTTATTGTTAGTTGTGGCTTGTGAGAACACTGAGTATGAGAAGACATTCCCTGTGGAACTTGCTTACCTTTGGAGGGGTATCTGGGCCGTATCTAAAAGAACAGGGGCATACGTACCTCTTAAAATATTTCTAGTGTCACCACGTGTCTTTGTCCAGCACTGAAACTTTAGACGGGTGCTGTTAACAGGTTCAAAGAAATGTGATCCACTCAGGATGGATTTATTTCTGTAAGGGTAGAACTGCACTAAAAATCCCCTGATAAAAGTTATTTACTTAGAATATCCTGGCTGAACACTATCTTTTGGGTATTGAATTTTGCTCACCAGAGGTTTCTAGCTCTCAGGAGCACACAGGAGACTTTGTTTTGCTTTCTTTTTTGAACTACAAAAGCAAAGCTTTTAGCACATGCTATTTTACAGCTGAGACTCTGAAATGTACAGTGTAACCTGCCTATCTTACCATATAGTTTGGGGATTTTGACATTCTGACTAGGTGTACATAAAAATGGAGGTAATGGAACACAGTGTTTTCTCATCCTATTTTTTTGTATTTGTTCTGGTTCACTTTACAGTTAGCAAAATGTGATTTTGAAAAGAGCTATAGAATGTGAGGAAGGTGAAACATTATAGATAATTTATTCTGAAAAAGAAAGTGATTTCTGATGACCATTTTTAGTGGGACGTGCTTTCTTTTCCTGTAAAGAAGCAAGGCAGAAATAAGAAATGTTTCATGTTTTATTGTGAAAAAGATGTTGTTTGTAGGAACAGACAGTAGCATTTTGCAGAATGGGCTGCAAAATAAGTCACAGTAAGTGCATTGGGTTTTGTACTGTCACGACTGCTTTTTGCTTAAGTGCGAAATAGTTCCCCCAGCTGGAAGGGGACTGATTGAGACCTTCATTTGCACACACAGGGGCTGTGGCTAGTGGTCTTGGCTCTTGGGAATTGGGAATAAGCCATTTGCACAGAGCACTGGTTTCCAGCACTGTGTGGAATGGTGGCCTCTCAGACTGGATCCCAGCATTAAGGATAAGGGTGTGCTCTGGTAAAAGGGTAGCTGTGGTTATTTACATCTGGTTTGGTTTGAAGCAGGAGCAAATCTGCAGATGAATCTAAGAATTTGGAGTCTGAGGAGCTAACTGTGAGCCAGCTACTCTGCTGCCTTAGAAACGAAACTCAGAAGAGGGAAAAACTTGAGAAGGAACTGCAGGATCACAAAGAGAGGTATGAAGTAGGTGCACTGTAACATTTGGAGCTGTTTTCTTTCAGGCCTGCTGCAGTTACCAAGTCTGTGGATGATCAGCAACAAGCTGAAATTATCAGTGTGATTTGGATGGGGAGTTTCCTGAGCACTCAGTTGTAATAAGATTTTGTGGTAGTCTTTATAGGGATAAACTATAGGTTGTCTTCCATGGGCAAAAGAAATTTTTATTATTATTTCCTGAAGGACCAAGATCAAGGCAAATGACCCATCTCCTCTTGGGTTTGAACTATCCCTGGGTTATTCAGAAAGATACGATGACTAGTTGATGGTGTTCTCTCCATTCACTCCTCCACAGTTACTTCGTTTTGTATGAATCATCTCTGTGCGGAGCCTTAACCAAATCACTATGTCTAAAACAGGATTCCAGTCCTCTTCGTGACATTGGCAGGCTACATTTAGAAGTGTGTGAGCTTGCAAAAGCTCCTTAGAAATGTCTAAAATAAGTTTAATTCCAAACTTGTCTAAGAGAGAGAGTTTTCACAGTGAGAACCTGTATGAGTGTCTGTCTCAGCTCAGTTCTGTGGGTATAAATCAGCATGACTGTTCAGGCATGGCAAATCCCCAAGCTGTAGCTGTGCCAGATCCCCACTTCACAGAGACAGAGTAAAACTTCCTGGACATTATCTCCTGTGAAAGGTTGATGTCACAGTAATTGCTTCAATGTGGTCTTCCTAGAAGAGGGAATGAGCCATAACCAAACAATTCTTAGAAACCTCAGCCCCTGATAATACCACAGGAAAACAAAGGCAATATTAATCACTGGATTCAGTGAACAGACTGATCTATTTCCAAAGAGCTGGCAGTTTTGGACTGTACCAAAGATCAGTCCCTTTGGACTGAATGTCATGACCTTCACCACACCTGCAGACTTACTCATCCATTTTAATTAAATGTTCACAGTGTCCTATATTCTTCAAGAACCCCCATGATTGTGCAGGCCTTCCTGCATGTCTGTGCTTTCTATTCTGCCTTGTGGGGGTTTTTTTGTGCTGTGATGTTACAAAGAGAGTACATCACTTGCATGAAATCCTTGTATTTTCACAATATCACCTGAAATGTAGGTCAAATCCATCATTATTGGCTCCTGTTTTCCAGACTGTCAAAGCTGGAGAAGGAAACCAGAAACTGCCTGGAGAGTGGGACACAAACTGAGCAGGAAGAAGAGAGTTCAGAAGCTGTAAGTACCTGTCCTGAGCTAAGATTTAACAACATACAGCTGACTTATTAAGGTTAGCAACATCAGGGTCTAGATTTCCACTTGCTCTTAGGGAGCCAGGGGCAATTGTCCTGCACAGGGAATGGAAGTGAACTTTGACCTCTCCAGCAGATATCTGAGGGATGGTTCCAAATTACGTCAGCCACTACAAAGGGATGGGATTGGTGGCCAAGAATTAGGGAAGCTTGGCAGAACTGCAGTTACACTTCATTGCCCTGGCCATGCCCAGTAAACAGTGAGAAATACAGTAATTTCTAGCTCCAGAAATAATCTAGACTGGGTGAATTTTCTCACTGCTGCCTAGGTCAGCTTTTGGGTCAGAATCCAGTGACAGCATACTGTAAAACAGACTTTAAATGTGGAGCTCATATGGCACCTGTATGAGGTTTGTTCATGTTTTTAGTGGGATATGTTACAATGGTGGGGCATAACTATTTTGGATTCAGATGCAGTTCCAGGCAAAAACTTAGTCTTGATGTTTTCAATTCAGGGTTTGAAAGAATGTTGGGGTTGGGATTCAGCTCCAGAGTCAGACACCTACAACTGTAAAGCCTCTGTGTAAGGCAAGCCTACAATGCCATAGCCATGGAGATCCATGCTTGTTCTCTGCAACTGCAGAATACAAGCAACAAAGAGTGCTTGTATGTGAGGTGTGTGGGTTATCTCAAGTGCTGCATGGGACTTGGAAATATGCAATGGGACCTGCTGGAGACCTGTGCCCTTCTGAAGGTCAGGACAAGTATTTTAGGGCAGGGCTGGATTGGTTAAACAAGACCAGTCTGCAGTCAGGCCAAGAGATGTCCTTCCTAGGGAAAGCAGATGATGTCTTAGTTAATTAATGCTTTTCAGTGCTCTTGTCTCAGCTTTGCCTGAGTTACAGCCTGAGCCCAATGCTCCTCATTGAAGTGCTGATACAGAGGTCAGCACTTATGCTTGTCCTGGCAGCCATTTCCATGTACACTGTTGGGTTGCCTCAGAGGCTCTTGTCAGCAGAGCTCATGTTACCTGCCCCTGTGGTAAAATGTATATCTTTAGTGGAACAATACGGGGAGGGGGCCAGTGTGGAATAATTGTTAAGCCTTGTAGATGGGGCCTTATTACTGAGTATAGAGTGTTACTGTGCAGGCTGACTTAGGCTGTTTTCTCTAGAGTGAGACTTTCTCTAAAGCCTGCAGCTTTACTATCTTGAATTGTCCATATGTAATTTTCATTATTTTTTCTCTAAAAGGTTGGCAGTGAAGTAGAAACCCTGAATCTGCAAGTTTGTGCTCTGTTTAAAGAGCTTCAAGAAGCCCATGAGAAGTTAAAAGAAGCAGAATTGATTCAGAAGAAACTTCAAGAAAAGTAAGGCTCAGAAAAGCAAAAGTTCTGTCATGACACCCAGCACACACTGGTATGACAACTCCCACCTTGGGAAACTCACAGCTCTACAGATATCAAGCTAAATAACTGCTGTAAAAGAATGTTCCTTCTTTGTAAGTGAAGAAGTGTAGAAATACAGCAATTGTCAGAAAATCTGAGCTGCCAACCTAGTTCTATAAATAGAACTTCAGTGCCTTGAATTATAAGATTTGGGGTTTAACCTTTCATGATGTAAAGGCAAATCTTTTCTGTGTTGTCCTTCACATAATCAATCCCTATTCTGGCTTTAGGGGAAAAAGCCAAGGGACCTGGTTATGACCTTTTCACATGAGCTGTCTGGGCTTTTGAAGATAATTGTGTAGGTTATAAAAGTGGTTACAAGATCCTCACTTTTTTTGCTTAGCTTCCTGCCAAGTTCCAGTTCTTTGAGATTCATAATAGTAAGAAAGTAAGTGTTGGTTTTGGTAGCTTTTTTTTCTGATGGTTGTGTATAGATTGATTTTTGTCTTTCTGTGTTCTTCATCAAAATAAGCTTTTAAAGTGAACCACACAAATACTCTTTTTGCTATATGCCTAGTGGGCAAAATCCATCAGGAGAGGGTGAATAGGAAAGATCAACTTTTTTCTCTTGTTGTGTCAGGTGTCAGGTACTGGAAAGAAAAAGCTTGGCTGCTGCATCAGAATTGGAGGAGAAGCAGCAGCTAATATACACCATCAAGAAGCTGGAACTTCAGGTGGAGAGCATGCAGGCAGAGGTCAAGCTGGAACAAGCCAAGACACATGAAGAAAAGTGAGTTTGACTTGGTTTTGTATTCCAGGGAGGTATTGTCAGTGAGGAAGCGAAATCCAGGGGAACTTGGCCAAAGGGGAATTGAATCTGAAGTACTGCTTTTATGTTCTGCACCCTTTAAAACTATGTCATGTTTGTAGATTATGAAGTAGAAGTCTATATTCTTTCATCTACTGAACCCCTCACTTAGGAATACTTGAGCTGTCAACTCTGACTTGTATCTTCTTTTAATCATAAAGTCAAAGGTGGAATAGAGCCAGGTGTAATGTACAAGTGGAGGAAGCAGAGAAGTGACAACAGCTGTGCCACTGACTAGCAGGGGTAAATGCGGACATGTCCTGGAGGGCAGGGACAAGTCAGGTGGTGACAGTGCTGGGAAAGTGACATTAATGAAGAGGTCTGCAATCCCTACAGTATGTTTGCACTAGGGAGTCAAGTGTGCGGTGAAGCTGAGGTAAAGAGAGGCTGTTTGCTTTGGCTCCCTGCTCCCTTTCATGTGCAGTCCATGTAAGGAGTGTGAAAATGTCAGTCCAGGCTGTTCAAAGAGGTTGAACTTCCTGAAGGACACATCTTCAGCTGCTGTAGAAGCTGCTCGTTATCTTTAGAGTCTGTGTCTGGTTCTTCTGATGAATTCTCCTTCACTTGAAGTCTGAGTCAAGAGTTGGATGGCTTCGTAAGAGATGTTACATTTGGAACAGAATTTGTGAGCTTCATAGAAAAATACTAAGTGATGGATTCTTCCATATAAAATGTAGATGATCAGTAAGGACATTCGTTTGCACTCAATCCATGGATAGAGCAGCACACAACTCATTGGAAGAGAGATACTGAGACATGGAGCATGACATTTGCTCACCAGAAATGCAGATTGATTTGCAAGGAGCCAGTAGGGGCTTTTTTTTTAAGTTCTAACATTGTTTAGATTTCAAAGAATTGTTTCAAACCTTCATCTCTTTTCTTGTCATAAACAGGGCAAGATACAATAACCTGCAGGATTCATATAGCAAACTTCTTCCTGAACTCACTGAGGCAATGAAAAAAATTGATGAAATGAAACTCAAAGAGGTAAACTTGTCACAAGAAGTAATCATAATTAATTAGGGGCGAGCATGAAGGAATATGAAAACATCTCTAGGATCAAATTTGGGCAGGAAACAATTGTCATCCCTTCTACTTAATGACAGGCAACATAGCAGCACTGCTCTGATAAACATAGATCCTGTGCTGTCAGTTACAGTAAACTTTATTCGCACATCAGTACTTCTGTGGTGTTTTCTGGGTAAGGTCTAATCTGCAGTGCAGCATAGGGTCCAGTCCTTAGACAGAAGTGATAGACAAAGGCACATCACTGCTCCTGCAGCATCATTTATAAAAATGTGGGAAGGTAAATATCTTTTATGGTGTCCACTAGGGAGTTGTCTTATAACTTGATACAGTGTAGTTTGAAAGCTCAAAACTAATCTTTAAGGTAAAATATCAGTCACCACTGGTGTCTTAGCCCAAGGTCCTTTGGTGACCAAAACTGGAACCTTTTTCAAGGATGGGAGGAGTAAGAAGCAAACATTCACTTTGAGGGGGGTCGTATTCAGAATTCATCTCATAATCACAGTTCTTCTTTGCAGCTGGACAGAGTGGATAAAGCTGTGGTGGAACAATTGACAGCAAAGGTGGAGTTGGCAGAACAAGCTCTTGCTGCAAAGCAGCTCCAGATAGATGAAATGAAGCAGATAATTGCTAAGCAAGAGGAGGACCTTGAAACTATGTCTGTGCTCCGTGCTCAGGTATGAGCTCTTCTTCACAAACTGGCTACTTCCCCGATCCAATATTCAGGAACCAGGAGGTATTTAATGGCTCACTCTGAAATACTGAATATGCCTTCTCAACTTCAAAGTATAATTCCCTTACTTGGCTTGCCTTGCAGATCCCAGCAGAGCCTTTACCCTCTATGTTCTAAGGCTCTGTAGGAGGAACTGTGTATGCTGGAGTCTGGCACAACAAACAGAAGTTGGGAGCAGATGTGTAATTAGAACCACTGGCTTAAGAATCACTACATATGTTTTAGGGATGATTTTACTCAAACCAGCATGTGTTAAGTGACTAAAAAGGGTTTGCCTCACATTTAAGGTACAGAACTGGCATCTTGGCCTGGTTTCACTGTCTGAGCCACAGATTTGTCAGTGTAATCAGTCAAGTCACCTCTTCACTGCTTGTCTGTGTCTCATTTCTGCCGCTGTACAGCAGAGGCAGCAGCTGTCTCCCAGGTAAGACACCTGAAGTATCTTTTACAGAATCCAGAAACTGTTAAGTCTTCTTCACCTTGTGAGAAGTGCAGGTCCTGGCTTTGCAGTGTGTGGATGTTTTGAGTAGATGCAGATTATGATCCAGATTTGTGATTTTTGACATGTAATATACCAATATAGTTCCATCAAAGTTACAAATTTTCAGCCTGATTTCATTTCTCTGATCAGATGGAGGTTTATTGTTCTGATTTCCATGCTGAGAGGGCAGCAAGAGAAAAGATCCATGAGGAGAAGGAGCAGCTGGCTGTCCAGCTGGCATACCTGCTAAAAGAGCAGCAAAACCTTGAAGATCATGGCCGGTGAGAACAGACTTTGGCTGAAGTGCCTTTGCGTTGTCCTGTTGCTGTGTGTACTGGAGTTGACCAACATTGTCTCATGAGCATCTCAGTAGAAAAGCAAATAACTTGCAGACATTTCTTGTTTAATTTGAATTTAAAAGGAGAAAAAAAGTGAATTGGCTGACTTCTCATTTTAATTTTCTGGTAGAATCACTGTGAAGTGTGTTGGTTCTTAGTTGGGTGCCTTACCAAGTTTTCATTTCGGATGATTCATGCTTGGTAAATTCTCCCTATTGATCCATGTGAGCTTCTTTAGATTCTGGCCTTAGTTTTAGCAGTGAATCTGCAGCTAATCTTGCTCTGTGTGTGCCAGGGATATCTGCTGCCTCTCCAGGAGGCAGTGGTGGGTACACAGTTCTGAATCCTGTGGTAATTGAATCAAGTTACACTTCACATTAACCGTACACTGAGACCTTTTTCAGGTGTAACTTGCTTTTCTACTTCAATCAAATTTGCAGTTTTCCCTGAACAGTTGAGAGTCCTTGGAGCTTTCCAGAGAAGTGTGCCCTAGACCCCTAGGTGTGTGGCTGCCCAAATCCTGCTGCTGGTGGACTCTGATTTCAGCAGGCCCCTGGCATGATCTCACAAAGCAGCAGCATTTGTAGGTCCTGTTTCTGAGCAGCAGATGTGAACTAAATACATGACCAGTTGACAGGAGTTTGTTTTCAGAGCCTTTGACTTGTTTATTCTTACAGAACTTCTCTGGCAGAGATGCAGAGTCGCCATGGAGCCAGGATGCCAGATCGGGAGCACTCACCTCATCTTGTCCAAAGAGGTAATGCAAGCACCTTCTCCAGCTCTTGGGGCCAGGTTCAGGTTAAACCAGCTTTGCTTGGCTGCAGGCAGCTTCCCTGTGGCCATTCTGGCAGCTGGGTAGCTGCAGAGAGCAAAATCAGGTAATATAACACATAATCATTTATCTTCTCTGCTTGCAGGAACTAATAGTCAAGACTGGCCAGAGCAGCGGAATATTTCAATTTATTCATGTCCTAAATGTGAAGAAATTCTACCTGATTTGGACACACTTCAGATTCACGTTATGGACTGCATTAACTGAGTGATGCCCTCCAATGCTTCATCTTCTGGAACTGCACCTGCCAAACACTTTGGGTTTTTATCCTTCTTGCTCAAATAATGCTCAGCTCTTATGTCCTATGAAGGAGGTTTCCAGGGGTTTTCTCATTAATTCAGTGGGAAAAGGGTCAAACTCTTCCCCTGCCCTGTAGTCACTAATCTTGTTGTAATCTGCTTTAGGGAAGGAGTTTTCATAGATAAACAACATGGATGTGCTACAGAACTCACAGTGTGTCTGCTGCTATGAAACCTTTCAGGAACATTCCCCTGAAGTGCTCTGCTCTATGGCTGCTCTGCAGAATGGGGCTGAATCATTGAAGTTGGAAGAGAGATGAGATATTTGCTGATCAACTCAAAGTACTGTGAGCCTGTAAATACTTTGTCTCTCATATACTATATATCAGGAAAGTCATACATGAAAAGCTGTGTGAGAAGCTTTCAGCAAAATGGAGTAGTGCTATATTCATTGAGCATTTGAAGTGAACCCTGCTCTTTCTCCAGATGGCAATTTTATTGCTGCCCTTGTGACCATACTAATCTGATGTTAAATTTTTGATGGCTTATGTAACTTCTTGCTTTAGCCAGATATGGGTAAGGTTTAAAACAGATCAGCTAGGTCTGATATATGTAGCTCCTGGTGTACTCAAGTCACTTGGTTTTATAGAACTGTTAATTTTTAAGATGTTGTCTTAATTTTTCTTTATTATAATAAAAGCATTTAAACCTGTACAGTATTGTGGTAGAAAGCACTGAGATGGATGTAACCTAATTTAAAAAGAGTATAGTGGATTTTCACATATCAAAAGAAATCTATTACAATTATACATTTATCTATGCCTGTGAATACTGGGGAGACTAAAATAGGATTGTAAATTCTGTATGTCTGAAAAGCTTGTGTAGAAAAATTGTAGTGGATTAGTTCTGTTCTTGCGCTCACAGGTGTTTTTATCATAACAAAAGGGAGACAATCCATTTTTGCCCTTGTAATTTGAGTAAGTTTTTTACTTTGCTTGTTGTCACTGTTGTTCTGATTATCACTTGTAGACTCTGAATTCTTATTTTCTGTTATAGCTCAAATATAGCTCCATCCATACTTTCAGGTAATATAAGAGTTGACTGTTGTGAAAGAGGTATTCATCAGCCTGGTTGCAACAGTCTTCATCAATTACAAGCAGTCCCAGCAGATGCAATTTCTTACTGGCTTTTAATTGGTTCCTTGTGACAGTAGGATTTATGGGCTTTTTTTACCCTGAATCCAATTTTATTATGAGAGTTATGTGACAGTTATGGATTCGGCAATGATCAAAATCTGATGGAAATGCTACTAGGCCAGAAGCAAACTAACAGAATGATAATAGAGCTGATTTCATCTGAGAACTACTAACCTTAATGAAAACACAGAAAATCAATGTGAGAGGCCAAAGGAGGAATTATTTATGCATTTGTCAAGTCAAAATTAATCATTTGAGGAGGTTTCAGAGAGAGGGGATCTTAGCACAGGACTACGACCAGGAAAATATTGGCATTACCTGAAGTAGGTCTTCACAGAAAGATAATAGAGTACATCTAATAGCACAGAATTAGGAGGGGAAAGGAACTCCAAAGAATAAAGCCACAGTACACTGAAACCTGTTCATGCAACCAGGACAATTATTTTTCTGTTGTCATCTGTCACTTAACTGCAGTCCAGCAATCAGCCTGTACATCCTCATAAATATTATTTTTCACAGAATTACAGTTGTAACAAAGAAATACTGAACCAGACTACAAAATTCTGTCTACTACATCTGGCAATAACTGGGATTGAATTTGCTGCTATAATGCAAGTGTTGACATTATTTAGGTTATGCAGATGAGGATAGCAACTGCTGTGACTTCTCCCTGAGGCCACTGCCCAGACACGGGCAACTCTGCAGCTAAATGGGCTCATCCAAAGCCTGTATGGGGAATAGTGTGTCCAGCAGGACCAGGGATGTGATTCTTCCTTCTGTGCTGGGCACTGCTGTGGCCACACCTCGAATGCTGTGTCCAGTTCTGGGTCCCTCAATTCAGGAAGGACATTGAGGTGCTGGAACATATCCAAAGCTGGGCAAAAGAGCTGGTGAAGGGTCTGGAGCAGAAATCCTATGGGGGGCAGCTGAGGGAGCTGGGAGGGCTCAGCCTGGAGAAAAGGAGGCTCAGGGCAGAACTTTTTGCCCTCTAGAACTCCCTGACAGGAGAGTGCAGCCAGGTAGGGGTCAGGCTCTGCTCCCAGGCAACTAGCGACACGATGAGATGACATGGCCTCAAGCTGCACCAGGGAAGGTTAAGGTTGGACATTGGAAGGAATTTCTTCACAGAAAGGGTGATTCGACATTAGAACGGGCTGCACAGGGAGGTGGTGGAGTGACCGTCGCTGGGGGTGTTGCAGGGACGTGACACTCAGTACTATGGTCTAGTTGACATGGTGGTGATCATGGTTGCACTCGATAGGACTTTTCCAACCTCATCGATTCCGCGATTCTGTGATCTCCACGCCGCCACCACGCCCCGCCTCTCAGCGGACACCCGCGCCCTCCCCTCGCCCACAGCCAAGATGGCGCAGGGCAGCGCCGCTGCTGCCAGTATTAAAGATGGCCCCGCGCGCATGCGCGGGAAGGGGGTGGGGCCGGTCGGAATTTTGGCGGGTATCTGGATTTGCGGGCGGCCGTGAGTGGGGTGTGTGAGGGGATTGGGGGGATCGGGGCACAGGGAGCGATCCCGAGGATGGAGCCTGGGCCGGGGATCGGGGAGCCGCGGGGGAGGGAGCCCCGGAGGAGGTCGGGGTTTCGCTGGGTGGGGGAGGCGGCCGAGCGGTGAGAGGAACCGTGAGGGGGAAAGCGCGGGGTTCGCGGTCGTCGCTGGCCTTGCCTGCTCGTGCGAGTTCTGCAGTTTTGCTGAAAATGAATATTGCGGAGCAAGAGAGAACTATCAAACTTTATGGGCAAAATAAAAGTCTCTGCAGCAAGAAGACCTGTAAACACAGTTAGAGTTTAGGTTTGTGACTGATTTGATCTCAGTGGGCTTCCCATCTTTCCTTATCCAAGCTTGCCTGGGCCATTCATGTCCGCCTGTGCGGATTGTTTTTCTCGGACCCTTTTCGATGAAATGGAGAAGCTGCGAGAAAGGCAGAATGTACGCTTTTGAGAATAACAACTGTTAGACTTTAATAACTAGTTAAATGCTGGTTGCAGTTATGGCATAGGACTGGTGAGATGGAAATGTATGTGAGGGTTTTAAATTTAGTGGAGTCCTCATCTGCAGCTGTAAACAAAACTAAGCTAGTGGATTGCAAGTTGTTAAATAAGGAGCCTCAACGCAATATACATTACTAGATGAGGTATATGTACTTTAACAGTATCACTTTTGTTCTCCCCATAACAGAATATTTTGCCTTGAGGGGCTCTTCAAGAAATCCTGGTGAAACTATGGATGGTAAGGGAGAAGATACTCTTACTTTCATTAAGAAACTTGTCTTCTTATCAGCATGTTAGTTAATAAGTTCAAGTGTTCAGAAAACCTGGATAAGGCTTTTAGCAAAGGAATTTACATTCCACTGATTTTATTTGCAGGAGTCTTTGAGGTTGCCTCTTGCTTTCCTTGTCACTTTCCTGTGAGGCTGCTCTGTGCCTTCCTTTGATATTTTCCTCAGCAGCAAAGGCCAAATCAGTTTCTTGGTTTGTTCAGAATTTCAGTTCTGCTCTGTGTGCCCCACTCCTCCCTCCATTCTTGTCTTTTCTCCATTATTTGTCCCTTTATTCCTATTTCTTTGTTCTCCATGTTCTTCCATGAGCCAACTATATCTGAGAATGTGCTTTGTTGCCTGCCTTGCATGTCCCTCTTCCCCTCCCATTGGCCAAAGCCACATGGGTTCTCTATTGGCTACATCTTTACAGGTTCCAGGCTTTCCTTTGTAACAGCAGCTGCGGTACAAGGAGCTGCATAGGAGGAAAAGCCAGTGCTGAGTAGCTGGCAAGTTTTCTGCTGACTTGCCAGCCTGTGTCACAAGCTGAGAGTGTCTGCAACATTTCCATCTGACCTTCTAGGAGGAAGCTGCTCTAGATGCATTTAGCCAAAGCTGAAAAGTTTTATTTTAAAAGTGCCACTTGCTGCTCTGATTTAGTTTCAGTTGTCATCAGCTTGGAATCAGGGTGTTTTGGATGTTTTATTCCTTGGCAGCTTTCCACTAACTGAACAGAAATAACTCTGAATTTCATTTTTGCCTTAGCAGATGATGAGTTGGATCTGTTGGCTTCCCTCCTGGAAGAAAATGAAGCAGCTGAGGAGAAGAATTCTCCTGAGGAGGAAGATGCTCCAGAGGATGAGGGGGGAGAACCAGATGAATACGATGAGCTCTTTGATGCAGAAGATGATGCATCCTACACCGAGGAGGTTGATGCTGAGGACAGCATGACTGATGAGCAGAAGGAGAACCTGGCTACGCTGTTTGGAGATGTAGATGACCTGCTGGAAGAGGAGCAGGCAGAGAAAGTTGTTCCCTCTTCAGGTCCCAGTCAGGCAAAGGAGAAAACCAAAACCAATGAAGAGCTGCAAGGTTTCTGTAACAGCATCTTTGATCTGTTTTGGTGGATATATTTTGTCTCTAGAGAGGTAACAGGCAGGGGGTAGGGCTTACTGCTTCTTGATGATGACTGGATAGGGACTACAGAAAGACCTTTGTGAGAGTTTCTAAGTTCAGTTTTCAATACTCAGTGGCCAAACTCACCAAACCTGTTTTCCCAAAAGAGAGACAGAGGACTTAAGTAAGCCAGGGAGACTAACAGCTGTGCTGAGCAGAATAGGGAAGGATGCCTGTGTAGCTGTGCCTTCCTCCTCAGGGCTTATTGCCAGGAGGTTCTGCCATACCAGTCAGTGTGGAACCAGAGCTGGCTCCATGTTTCCTGTGTCCAGGCTGTGTATTTAATTGTATCAGAAGCACTTCTTCATACTAAGGAGTGCAACCATCAGCCATTTAAATTGTCTTGTGGTCAGTAGGAAGGTTTTATTCAACATGGGAAAGAACATACCACAACTAAGTAAAATATTTTTACGAGAAGAGCCAGCTCCAGGCTGTATGGAAAAGTTTGCCTTAACTATGAGCTGTGTACAATCAAGTAAATCTGCATTGTGACTCAAGTCTTCATTTTCTAAGTTTCTATGACATGCAACAAAATTGCCAGACTTCCAGGGATCTCATAAATCCCTGTTTGCAAAGGCTTCCTGCTGTCTTCATTATTGTTTTTTTGCCTCCTCTCTTTCCCAGCTGAGCTGAGAAAATTGCAAGAACAGATGAAGACGTTACAAGAGCAGTTGCAGAAGACTGCTCTTGGGCAGCAGTCCAGTTCAGGTCCTGAGAAGAAAACCCCTGGTAATGAGACTAGTTAAATGGATTTATGATTTATTGGCTTACCAATGTGAATTTATAGGCAGGACTTAAAATAATCCTAAACTAGGCACTAAGTGGCAAGGAGGAATGGTGATCTGGTGTATTCTCACACAGGTTGTTTCTTACAGCTACAGATTAAATCAGTTTTGGTCTCCGCATCATGGATTAATTCTACATTGGACAGCTTTCATGACTAAGTGCTCCAGACTTTTCTGGAACTGTCCCTTCTTACTGGCAGATGTTGGTACACCCAGTAAATATAGCTGTGTTGGATGTAGTAAGGAAACTTCATGGAAAAATTGCAAAGCAGAGGGGTGTTTCTACTTGCCACAGCTTTGAGGTTGCAGTGACATCTGAAGTTTTAAGTTGTCACGGGGAAGAGTCGTTGGGGCTTTTCCATCTATTGCATTTCAGATGCTGACAACTTGGCTGAAGGGTTTCCACGTGGGGCACTAACTTGGACTTGTTATTCATGAATTACGTAGTTTGGAGTAGTGCTTAGAGTCTGAGTCCAGATCCCGAGGTCCCATAATTTTTTGTTTCCTTGGCCAGGTAAATCTCCCTGTCCACCCTTAAAGGAAAGGAAAGTTCAGAAGTTGCAAGAGTCACCATGCTTCTCAGCCCAGCTGGGCAATCTTTTACCACCAGCCAAGCAAGGAATGCAGAAATCAAAAGCATCCTCAGCAGGTACCATTCTCAGTCTGCCTTTCCCTGGAACACACTGGGCTTTTGTCAAAAGCGTATAGTTCCCAGCAGTGGTGTGGACATATCCAGGACAGTGTTAAACTACCCAGCACACCAGGAGTGGTCTGGTCACAGTGACAAAGACCTTATTACAGTTAATTACTGCATTTTTTAAATGGAAGCTATGTGTTTCTTTTTTTTTTCTGCCGAAGAGAACAAGATTCCTCCTCCTCGGCAAGTCCTCAGTCTGGCATTCCAGCCTCTCAAGTCTACCATAGGGAACACACCCAGTAAGGTGACCAGAGAGAAGACTTCTCACGTGCCTGCAAGCTCCAGTGCAACCACTCAGCCAGTATCTGTGGAAACCTTCTCAGGACTGAGATTAAGGTCAGCAGCCCAGCTCTGAGCTCTGTCTAGGGACAACCCCTCCAGTAATGGCAGAGAAAACACAATGTATATACGTGGTTTAACCATGTCACATTAGTCACTTGTCATCAGGGGGTGTGACACAAAGCCGCAGCACTGTCTGGTTGATCAGTAATGAGGTAACATTGACTTTTGGCTTAAGTACCATGTTTCTGTTTTCACCTCTGTTCTTCTCTAACAGAAAAGCTCTAATTTTTTTTAGCACTGCCTTCCCTGGGATATCTTCAGTGGTGGAGTGGGGAAGCAGTGGGCATGTGCAAAGCCCAGCTGAGCTCCAGTTGAGTGTGTTTTTGCTCCACACAGAAGCCACAGGAGGCACTCACCATCCCCATACTCAGTGTGGCCACAAGAGGACTCTGAACCCTCATAGTGTCCTCACCAGAACCCAAGCTGTATTCCCAGCTCAGTCAGCCATTCGTGGTTATTCTGAAATGTGTAGAGTTAGTGCAGTCTCGGGGCTGAGTTTCAGTGCAGCTATTTGGACAAAAAACAGTGTGATCAGTAGCATTCTGATATAGACAGTGTTCTGAAGAAGGGGTTTTGTTCAGAGGTACACAGATGTGTTTTGCAGCAAGATGTATTCTTGGAAAATGATGGATAGTTTTGATTGTCCATTTATGCCAACGGATGTGTTCTCTTTTACCTGCTTTTATTGGATGTAGAAAACCCCGAGTGTCTTCAGCTGAAATGGACAGGAAAATGGCTAACAGGAAGCTCATCAGATTGTCCCAGCTGAAGAGTAAACTTGCTACTGAAAATCTGGAGGAAACAGACTGGGTAACATTTGGAGTCATAGTGAAGAAGGTCACTCCTCAGAGCGCAAATAATGTAAGTAACGTTATTGTATTCCTTGCTCAACTCAAATGAAATGCTGGTGGTCTTTCCTGAGAAACTTTCCTAGGTCTTCAACTTAATCAGTCAACTCCATGTTAATGGAAAATTTCTGTATTAAAGATTTTAGCTTGTCTGGTTTCATCCAGGATTGCACATGTCCTATAGAAAGTAATTGATGAAACAGATCTGGATATACCATGGTTTTGTTTGTTCAGTGGGGTAAAAACCTCTTTATTCAACAAGGAAGTGTGCTGTCCAGCTTTAATGCCAGAAGGATAGGTGGTAGCAGAATTATTGTACTATTTTGGCCTGTAAGAGCCCCAGAATTGGCGGCATGGGTGGCTGGAGATACAGTATCTAACCTCTACTGAGGCTACAAGTTGTGGTTTTCTAAATCATGAAACCTTGGAGAAGGGGAAATCAGATAGCTCTTTAAAAGAAACGGCAAGAGGGAATGCAGTCAGTGTTGCTGCACCAAAGCTGAAAGGAGAGGGAATGTCTGTTCCAGGGCAGGACTTTCAGTATCTGGCGGCTGAATGACCTGCGGGATCTCAACGAGTGCGTCTCGCTCTTCCTGTTTGGTGAAGTCCATAAGGAGCACTGGAAGACAGACCAAGGCACAGTTATTGGACTGCTCAATGCCAACCCTATGAAACCTAAAGAAGGCTCAAACGAGGTGAGAGGATTTTTTACTTGCCCATCAGCTGTAGATAAAAACTCATAGCTGAACCTTTTAATATTTGGCAGAGATTTAGCTTTACATCTTTAAGATTGAAATTGCAGCAGTCTGTGCTACAGTTGGAATTGCATTCAGGTAGTTGCATGGTGTGTATTTGCCCCTGGCCTCCTGGAAGACTGAACTTCAAGATGTCCTATTAAGCATTAAAACCCAGAGTTTATTCCAGTGTTTAATCTGCTCTTGGTAGCAGTTGGCTCTTCCACAAATATAGGCAATGTATTTTCATTTCAGTTTATTCAGCTACTTCAGTGCAACACCTATTTCAGCCTAGAGGTCTCTCAAAGCTGAAAAAGGTGGAGAAGCTCATTTCTCTCTTCTAATTCAAGCATGAGATATGATTGCAAAATGTTTCTGGTTCAAAAATCACAACTGAGAAGCAGCAATATTTGATTTGTTAAACAAACAATGTATTATTTAAATGTATGTCAGTTGATACATAATAGGTCACTTGTTTAATCGATTATTTATAAATGCAGAACATGATGAATTACTTCTCTGTATATGTATCAAAACATTTAAGGTGGCTTCATTTTGCTAATAAATTAATATATTTTTAATTGCACTGGAATGGAACCTGTTTCCAGTTACTTCTGTCAAGGGGAATTTCAGTCTAAGTAGCTGATCATGTAGTGTTCTGCATTTTAAATTCTCCAAATAGAAAAATTAAGGATCTCATTAATTGTCTTTTAAGCTATATAATTGCTTAAATTAGCATGAATAAGCAGTAGATAGTCCCACTGGTGAGCAGAAAGGCACACCAGATTTAATAGGAGGGCTGAGTTTAACTGTCAGGAATGGCTCTTCTTAGCTAAAATGTTCTCATTTATTACTACATTAAACCTGACTTCTTAAATTGTCCCTTGGCTACAGACACATTTCCCGGTATCTTTGTTTGTGTGAAGCAGACACTCTTCTTGCACAGGACTCAGTTTTGATTGGACCAAGATACGTGGAGAGGAACAGAGAGCCCTGGTACAGCTCTTACTCCCATCCCCTGCTGGATGTGGGGGTCATGATGGCATCAGAGCCAAGCAGCTGTACAGTTCCATTTACAGCACTAGATCTGCCTTAGGCGTTTCTCAGTTTCCTGAGGCTCTGAGCATAGAACTCAAATGTCTTTCATCTCTTTGTGAGAAATTCATTTTTTTTTTCTTTTTCACTGAGCCTTTTCTCAATCTGAATAGGACCCGTGGCTTTCTTAAGCTAGGCCTGCGTTTTAAGACTATGTTGTTATTACCAGAGGTACCAAACCAGACCAGAGACAAACAAATAACATCTAGACAGAGGCCCATCCAGGCCTTAAGGTGTGTTCTGATTTCTGTCTAGGTCTGTTTGTCCATTGACCATCCCCAGAAGATCCTCCTCATGGGAGAAGCTCTGGATATGGGCACCTGCAAAGCCAGGAAGAAGAATGGTGATCCTTGTGCACAGATTGTGAACCTGGTCTGTATCTCACGACATTCCTAAGGTGTTGGTGAAAATCTGGCTGCTGATTTTTCTACAGATGCTCTGACTTTTTGACTTGTTTCTGGATCTTGACTTGCAACTAACTAAAGTGGGTGAAGAAAGTGAGAAATGAAACCCAGAGGAGCTGTTTGTGTGCTGTCACTGTGCAGCAGCAGCAGATTTCCCTAAATGCAGGGCTGGTGCTGCAGTGAAAGTGCATCTTGACCCTTGACTGCCACATCCTTTCACTCTCCTTTGCTCCAGTGCAAGTTCCATGCACTGCACTAGAGAACTCATCCAGGGTAAAACTAGGAGATTTTTCTTGGGAATGGCTGGGGTTTTTTGCATGGTTTTAACCCAATGAGCTCTCTGGTGTAGTGTGCCTGCAGCTGTTAGAATATTTATACCTGAACATGGTGTACTGGAGATGAGAGAAAAAGGTGTTGGGATCCTTCTTTTAGGACAGTACTGACTTGTACTAGTTTAAAGGACTTGTGGATTCTATCAGTTCACTGCTATGGCGATGCTGTGATACCTGAAAGGAACCCTGAGTCAGAAGGATTATAGTTAGTAGAGTAGCACTTAGAAGGAGGAGAAAATATTAAGGAATGAAGAACTGGGGAGGAGCTCATAGTATGTGGAATGGGAAGAACACTAATACAGAAGGTACTTGTAATTTCTATCTTGTTGTGACTGCAGACCCACTCCAGGAGGAGCTTATGCATACAGTCTATAAAATTGCATACAGTTCAGAGTCAAGAATACAGAATCTGGGCGAGAGGTCCTGGATGGGATATGAGTTGACTCCAAGGAATAGCCTTAAAATTCCTTGATGCACAAGGTTGTTTTCAGTGATTATTATAGGCAATTTTAGCTTTGAGTGTGGGCATATATATTCTTATTTGATCAAATGCTGGAGTACCACAGTAAAGATGTTACTTCAGTTTAGCCATAAAAGGATGCATGTGGGTGAGAGGAATTAAGTAAATTGTAATTGCTGGTGTTCTGTAATAGGCTTCTCCCATTTCTTTTCAGAATGACTGTGAATATTGTCAGTATCACGTACAATCCCAGTACAAGAAGCTCAGCTCAAAGCGGGCAGATCTGCAGTCCACCTTTTCAGGTGGCCGCATTCCCAAAAAATTTGGTCGGAAAAATCCCAGTTTGAAGGAGAGGCTGTGTCAGGATGGGTTTTACTATGGAGGAGTCTCTTCAGCAGCATATGCAGCCTCAGTGTAAGATAAGCCATTTATTTTCCTTGCTTTAGAACAGAATTTCCCTCACATGTACAAGGCAGCCTGAAACTATCTAAGGGGGTCTATTCAGTTAGAGAACCCTTTGCCTTAACTACAGTTACCAAATGAGAATAAATGCTCCACATTTGGCATAATCCTACTGGTCACATGGGGTAACAGAGCTGCTGTTTGACAGGAAAATTTTCAGCTGGTGCTAAGGTGTGGTTAAGAGGTATGCTTTTATCTCTGCATTAATACTGTGGTGTGAAGCCAGGCAGCTTTGTGTTTCAGTAGATTAATGGACTTTGAGATCATGAGATCCCAAGCATTCAAGTCTGAGATTAATATTTTTCAGTGTAACTGTATTTTGCTATGGTTTACTGCATTTAATCCCAGAGTCAGTGTATTCTGTATCTCCTCATGTCTTCCTTGGCTGAAATAATACAGTGTCACTGTGGGTTAATGAGGAAACAGGAGTGACCAAGATCAGTATGCATCTCATAGGGGCCAGGTCTTTTATCCAAATCCTGTGAAGACAGCTGTGGAAAGACAAGTCACAGCTGGATCCAGCCCTGTGCTTGGACGCAACTTCTATTCCTGTACCACTGCCCTCTGATACCTGGTGTGACTCCACAGTAATGAAGCAATTCCAACCTCCTTTCGATCCCTGGAACTACCTGTGAGCAAAGCAAAGCTGTGATCTATGTTTAGTTTTCTCTAAATGTATAGGACATAAATATCTCAACACAGAAATGGGAGATCCTCAACATTGTGCTGGAATTTGGATTTAGATCCATAGCCCTCCCAAAGACAGACAGATGGCCCTTTGGGGTGGCTGGAGTTCTGTTGTAGCACTGGGCTCATATTCAGACTCCTGTCCTTACTCTAAGCACGGGAAAAGTAATGTTCTGGTTTTGTTTCCTCTTTCCTAGTGCAGCTGCTGCTGTGCCGAAAAGGAAGATTCAAACCACTCTCTCCAACCTGGTCGTTAGAGGAGCTGATGCAATTGTCCAGGAAACCAAGCAGAAAATTGGTACCAAATTACCCAAATAGTCTCTTGACTCTTCAGGTGTTTCCAGCTCAATGTGTAGATGTGTCCCAGGGCCTGCTACTCACTGAATGAACCTGGTCATTCAATCACTGTGCTGCAGAAATGGTCTTTTGCAGGCAGCTTTCTCAGTTGGTCAAAACTCCTCTTCCCTCTTGAGATCACAGTCTCAAGGCAAATATAACAAAGCAATTGTGTAGTTCCATGCACCTTTTTTTATCAGTGTCTTGAAATTAAGTCTCCTGTTCTGTCTTTGGACAGAGACAGAAGATCTTTGCAGGATTAATGGGAAATGGAAGTTTTAAGAACTTTGAACCCGAGGATTTGTTTTAGTTGATTAACATAAATTACTTCTGTCAACCTTGTAAGCTTCTAAGGGATACTAAGTATAAATCAGTCAGGTCTGCAATGCAGGGGACCTCCTGAGAACCCATCCTGTTTCTCGTGCTTCTCTTCTGTATCAGAACACATTCCTTTCATAGCCCCCGGAATGTCACCAGTCTTCTCTCCCTCTTTTGTTTCTGTGAAGCACTTGATATTATGCCTTCTTTGTGCTCCTTGGAGAGCAGGTGACAGACTCTTCAAACTGTGTTCTAGATGCCACTTAGATGTCTTATTTAAATCTTTCAGTTCCATCAGTTGCCTCCATTTCAGACAACACAGTGTATGTCCATAGCAGCTTTTAGCTGCTCTTAATTCTTCAGGGATAAAGTGTGGAGGCTTCAGGACTTTCAAGCATCCTAAAAATGAGAATGGAGGGAGTAATACAGAGAGCCAAGGCTGATGAGGGACTGAGTGATGAAGTTTCTGAAGGGATAGAAATGTCTGTGACAAAGGACCAGACCTTGGGCAACCAAATATAATGTAAAGGTTGGGCTTGCTCTTCAGGAAGTGCTCAGGGGACCTGTAAGGGTTTTTTCCAACCTAGACAACTCTACATCTCGAAAGCCATCTGCTTCCCTTTCTAGCTCCAAATCTGTTGTATTTCTGCCTCTTCCACTCAGGTGCAGCAAAGAGACCCATGCAGTGTTCTGAGGAATTCAGGGAACTGCTGGCACAGCCAACTTTTGGAGCACGAAATCTCTGCAAACACTGGACCAAAACAGGTATTATCCTTTTGCCTGAAGGAAGACTCACTCTTAAAATCACTCTACCTCCTTCTGAACAAAGTGGCTTTTTATTTTGGTTTGTTCTTTTTTCCCAGATGCTGAAAAGAAGCAAGGGGCCAATTTCCAGTCTATCTCTGCTTCAGCACTGCTCAAGCAACAGAAACAGAAATTGCTGGAGGCCAGAAAAAAGCGATCTGAAGAGATTCAGAGGCGGTAAGACACATTGGCTTTCACAGGAAGAATTCTGTTACTGTAGCCCTAAGGATAACTGTGTTTTCACTTGTTCCTTCTCAGCTTCGTGTGATGCCTCTCTCTGATTTTAGCTTTGAAAACAATTGGTCATTCACTCCTTCTGGTGACTTCTGCAAGTCACTCTTGATTTCAGCAACCCAACAAATTCTTTACTAGTCTTGTTTTCCTCTCCTGAATGCCCAAGTTGCTGTAAGTTTCTTTTAGCAATTGACGGCCAAATAGGGAGAAATCATAGTCTGCATCTCCTTCTATTTGTTTCTTAAACCTTTCTATCTCTTTGACTTGTGTCCCTAATGGAATTAATTATTCTTGTCTTACAAGGTTTCTCCAGAACACAGCTAAAGCCAGCACTCCTGCCCCATCCTCCTCCAGACAGACTTCCCTCCACTCTCCAGTGCCTGGGGCAGAGTTTCCCAAAGCTGCAAAAATGTCAACTCCTCAAAGGCCCAAGCTAGGTACAGGCTTCTCAGAAGGAGAAGATATCCTCTTCTTTGATAAGTCTCCACCTCCAAGGCCAAAGCTAGACAACTTGGCAGAAGCCAAAAAGGTACCAGCTCTTTGGATCTTTTAAGTATTAAGGAGAGGTTAAAGGAAATTTGATTTGTGGTAGTTGAGGAGTTGTTGGTCAGATAGGGCCCAGCTCAGTTCTGCTGTTGGTGAAGTTTCTGATTTGTGCGATCACACTGGCCCATATTCCAGCCCACAGGAAACCAGTGGTTCCTGATAGCTGTTGTTAGTGTCAAAGTCCATGCTACCACCTTGCCTTTAGTCTCTTAAGGCAAGGTATTTGCACTGAAGATCCCTGGAGTGCTAAACTCTGGCATTGCTAGTGCACTGTCTTGCAGGTGTTTTCTGTTTGACAGGTAGGTAAAGCAACTGGTTTAGCTATGTTGTGTCACGAGTTTGGATAATTTTGTTTTATAGCCAGAACAGACTGCATCTTTTCTTGGCAAAAATCTGTTCATTTGTTTGTCAAAGAAACATTTTCAGCTAGAATGAGGAAGTCAACATTCTGGGAGGACGAGAATGAATAGTTGTAAGCAATTTTCTATTAGTTGCAAATTATTATCAATTTATGTGGAAATCTCAAGTGATTTGATTTCTCTGAAAAACTTACTGATTTGTGAAGCAGGTAAAGCTCAGCTGCAGAGACACCAGGCCTGGTAACACTGTGGAGGAGCAATTTTATGCTTTGGGAAGTCACAAGAGGTTGGGCAATGTGATGAATTACGTGTATGGCAGAGCTGGGAATTTTGTTGGGCCTGTCTCCAGCCAGCTCCATGCTCAAGCCAGTGGATGTTCTCTCCTCCAGTAGCCTTTCTCTGCTACTTCTGAAAGTAGGAGCATGGGAGCCTGACAGGTCACCCACACTTGCCTTGCTCTTTCCTGTTTTCTAGCTGGCTGCAATACAACGACTACGAGCAAAAGGCCAAATTCTTCCTAAAACAGACCCAAATAGTGTCAAGAGAAAACGAACCGATGTTGAAGATGTCCTAGAAATTGTTGAAAGAGTTGAGAAAAATGTTGCTCAGCCGCAAGGTGCAGAAGCAGACAATGGTATGTACTGTTATCTTCTAGAACAGAAAAAATGTGCTACTGTCCTACTGAGCAGCGCAGTAGTTGCTGGGTTAAGGACTTGATTGCTGTGCTAAAGAGATGCCATGTTAGGTCTGTTTGGAACTTCAAGGATTTGTTGCAAAGACTAAAAAAATCTCTAACCCTGCAGAGAAAGTGTGAGATGTAATTGAGATGTAATCTGTGATAGCTCCCTGTCCTCATCTCTGTTCCCTTTCTTCCGGCACTTGAGCATCTGCAGTGCTTGGCTGACCTCATCAAGGGAAACCAAGAACTAATCCTGCCTGGGAAGGTATCTGAATTTTTTGTGGGAACTTGAGTTTGCCTGCTGGTGATTAACGGTATGCTCTTGGATGAATTGTTTAATTCCCTTTAAAGTTTCTTCATCAGTCAGTGATGGAACACTGCTTGCACTCCTGGGAGTGATGTGAAAATTCCTAGTACAGTGCTTTGAGAGAAGATGCAATGTAATTTTTAAAAATGCCTTTATTTTTTCTGAAGCCATATTTTAACTTGTTTTCATGTTCTCAAACTATGAAAGGCTGTATTTGACCTGAACATCTGCCTGAGAGACCTGAGACTTTCAAAATCTCCTGCAGTGATCAAGTTCAGAGATCACTGCCTTGTTTTGTAGGACTGAACCTTTTTGTCTCCCTAGAAATGGATGAACTGGAGCCTGCCCAAAAGAAACGGCGTGAGCAGCTGGCCTATCTGGAGTCAGAAGAGTTCCAGAAAATCCTGAAGGCCAAATCTAAGCACACAGATGTCCTGAAAGAGGTATGGCCTCCATCCAGCTGTGACTGAGGGCTTAGAACTAGGGAGCTGACTGGACTCCACATGATTTCAGCAAGAAGCAGGCATCCATGTAATAGGCTCCAAACTGTCCCGAGGAGTAGGGCTGGGTGTCTCTGGGCACCCAGGGCACAGTGTCTGCAAGTCAGCACTCTTGCTATAGACATGGTAAGGTCAAGTTACCAGTTGCCATCAGGTTTTTCGCTGTTTGGATTTGGAAGAACCAGTGAAGTTTCCTAATTGGTGGATAATCAAAGAAATTCCTCTGCCTTAAAATCAAATGAGCCACATGCCTATTTTGTCCCTCATTACTTGGTCACATATAGTCAGTTACCACCTTGGTCTGTGACTCATGTCAGCTGTGAAATGCCAGCAGGTGCCCTGAAGAGCTGAGAGGTTTGGTTTCTCACATGGGGGTCTCTGTTGAGCATGTTCCCAGGAACACAGGACCTCCAGTGGCACAGGGCTCTCATCTTGGACTCTTATTGGCGTGAAGCCATAATTGTTTTAAGGTGTTCTGGGGAGCAATATTCTGGCTAAGAATCAATTCCATTCATTAAATCTGCCTACCTGACCTCTCTCTGCACTGTCCTCATCGGTATGTGCTTATTTCAGTACTTCCTGCTGTTGTTAAACCCTCCCACTCATACATCTCAGAGGTGGCTCATTTCAGTGCTAGTGAACTACAGCATGTGTACAACATGAATTGTTGGAAGCAAGACAGATGCGGTGTTTCTCTGCTCCCAGACTGCAGTCTGCTTCAAACAGGCCTGGTAATAATTTGCCCTAAGGCCATTTATGGAGGGGCTTCTCCCCTCTTTGTGTCCTCACAACCGATTTTCTGTGCCACACAGGCTGAGGCTGAACTGCAGGAGCAATACTTTCAGCCACTGGTGAAAAAGGAAGAACTGGAAGAGAAGATGAGGAACATTAAAGCAGTGAAATGCCGAGTTGTGACGTGTAAAACGGTGAGTGAAGGAGAACCAGGGTAACAGCAGGGCAGTAGAACACAGAATCTACAAAATGGTGCTGGACTATCCTGCAGATTCCCATCTGTGACTCTGTTGGCCATGGTCCAGCACAGAGATTGATGGAGACAGTTTTGTTCCTGAGAGCAGCCTGTGCACAGAGTGACTGAGACATGGCAAGGCAGGTTTTAGTGCTGTGCTAAACATCTCAGCTCGATGCTTGTGACAGTGGTTCCGTGGGTATTGCTGTCCTGAATTTCTCAAGTTTCTTCCATGAAGTGCTTTGTACCAGGACCCTCAGTTCCCCATATTTCATGACAAAATAAGCAAAGTCCTTGGAAACCTTAACACTCTGTGGGCTTCCTCTATCTGCATTTCCAGACACTTTGCCATCAGGAAGAGGAGTGGAGCTTTATGACTGTCCCAAGTGAATGAGAGGAAGGGAAGCATTACCTCCCATTTCCAAAGTTTCAGCCGCTGCTGAACTTTTCCTCTTTCTGCTTTCCCTACCCGTTTTGGGGCTGTGCAGAGGGACACTGTGTGCCCCATTAGGTGCTGGGAGCAGGGCCACAGAGTAGTGGCAAAGTGAGGATGGCATTAGAAGGAGCAGTGACACAGCCTGGGGGAGATGATCCAACTGCTGGGCTCCTCAGGATGGGAGAGGACAGGGATGATTTCCTCTGAACATTCAGTTGTTGCCAGCCCTCAGAGCAGGTCTCACATGCTGGTGAAGAACTCACAGCTCTCTCTCCTCCCTGACAGTGTAATTACACCTATTTCAAGCCTCTGGAGACATGTGTGCAGGATAACCACGACTACCTCTGGCATGATGCCATTAAGAGATTTTTCAAATGTCCTTGTGGAAGCAGAGCTATTTCCCTTCACAGGCTCCCAAAAAAGCCCTGCAGGTAAGAAATGAGCTGAGGTCATGAAATAGTGACT
The DNA here is from genome assembly GCA_013397935.1 of Dasyornis broadbenti. Classification (NCBI taxonomy): domain Eukaryota; kingdom Metazoa; phylum Chordata; class Aves; order Passeriformes; family Dasyornithidae; genus Dasyornis; species Dasyornis broadbenti. The sequence goes on along the minus strand of VZRN01005169.1, from coordinate 881,087 downwards.
GGGACTTTGGTACTGTCCCTTCACAACATGTTGTGAGTCACACAACCATGTCCTAAAATGGGAACGTTAGCCCTTGTGCCAAGGAGCATGGGTTGGGTGTGGGACTACTTTAGGATCCCCTCATACTGTGCAGCAAACACACACCACAGTGATCCTCACCTGTCACCTTCATCTTTCAGTACCTGTGGCCTCTTCAAGTGGGAGCGAGATGGGATGCTAAAGGTAAGCATGAGCCAGCAGTTCTGAGCACCTCAGCACTCCAGCTGCTTCCCATGGTACTTTGTTCCCCACTTTGGTTCTGTGCCCTTACAAGCTCCCAGCAAAGCGAAGCAGCTCTGCGTTTTGTCAGGTACATACAGGTACCTGCAGGCTGTGTTTTAGTGGAGTTCTACTTCTTGCTTTCTGTTCTCAAAGCTTTGTTTTATTTAACTGGGGGGAAATGGCTTTTGAACAAAGTTGTAAGAATTCAGAATGTCAAGGTCCCTAGTGGGTCTGTCAGTGTTTAATCAGGTAATTCAGCCCTACCACAATTTCTGTCAGAGAAGTGTTTGGGAGGCACCTACCACATTTAACTGCTTTTCTTTGTGGTTCATATTTCCAGGAGAAAAAAGGTCCGAAGATTGGTGGAGAAACGCTTTTACCAAGAGGAGAGGAACAACCTAAGTTTCTCAATAGTCTTAAGTAACCTGGAGTTGATTTTTTTCACAAGGATGGATTTCTGTGTCTGAAATATACATTTATACTGGACTGTCAAGAAGATTCAGGTTTTAGGGATTAATTAGTAGGGGAATCAGTTCTTGATGAAAAGGACATCCACCAAGTGTTTACCAGGCCACTGCATGGATATTGAACTTTGATCTCTTTTTAATTGACTGAATAAGGCTGCATGTGAAATGCGCATTCGTGCCTGTTCTTTCCAACTAACAACACAAGAATGACCTCACCAGACTTCTAAGTGACAAATCATCATGAATGGGAATGACTGTAGATTGCATAAGCACTTATGAAATCAATACTGTGATGCGTTCATGCCAACCTGTTGCATTCTTCAGCTGTTGGACAAAAAGGAGTTGAAAAAGGGTTGTAGGCAGGGAGCATTCTCCGTTGGCTTCAAAATGACTCACTTTGAATGCTTAGGAACAGATGTCCCGAGTTTTTCCTTGGCTCACCTGTTACAAAATCCTTCCATGGCTTTGGTATTGCAAGCCAGCAGTGTTTATGCTGCAAACTTAGAGTTCCCTGTCCCCCAGCACCATCCACACTACAGTGTTCTTGTGGCTACAGACCTGCAGCTCCCACTTGGAAAAGCATTTCAATGAATCTGGCACCATTTTGTGGTGAGTGGTTTTAAAGAGCCGAGTGATTATATTTAAAAGCTTTTCCCCTTTTTCTGGCATTTTAACTAGGAACAGTAGCTGTCTCACACCAAGCAGGACAAGATCTCCCTCCAAGAGGTGACTCCTGAGAAATGTTGTCTCCATACAGGCATTTTTCTGAAAGCACATCTCTAGGGATGCCTGAGGCCTTCAAACAGCTTTTCCTGGGCCTGAGCCTTTTCCTGCCTGTAGCTCATGCCCAGTAGGATCACAGGATATTTTGAAGTGCCTAAAAGCACTCTCACCTCAGTGATTCAAAATGCAACTGTCTCACATATCCCAGTGGTGAGGCATCCCAAACTGTTGATGCCTCTTGTTTGCTTATACAGGGGCTGGAAGAGAAATAAGTTACTTCATTTGAAGCAGCTAGACAGATTCACTTCAGCATTCTCATTATCATCTCTTACTGGTACTTTTACTGGTGCCACTTGGCCTCTTGCATTCATTTCAGTCTCGTGTCAGTGCCATTTGCTGAGTGGGGATGAAATCAGTAACTGTGACATTGCTTGTCAACATCTGTGGATTCCTCATTCAGAATAAATAGAATGCAAAATAAAACAGTCCCTGGGTCTGCATGGTATTTCTCTGATGAAGAGGATGAGTTGCCTCCTCAACACCTTTGTTTGCCCATGAGCTCAGTGCTGAATCACCAAAAGGAACTGGTTTGTGGTCTGTAACTTCAGCTTTCACACAATTTGCTCATTCAGACTTAACAGGAGTTTCTCACCTGGAATACACAAAACCAGCATGAAATTCCACCTTCAGCTGGCACATTAAAAGCTTCAGCCTTTCTCTAGTTCCTGTCTCTTGGAAAGGAGATACTGCAGAAATTAAATTGTGAAAGGAGGGTTAATGCTTTACATTCATAAATGCCCCCAGCACTGTGATATGTAAGACCTATATCTCTGTGGGAGTGAAAACAATGTGTGTATGCAAAAATAGGGTGAAGAAACCAAACCAGTTACTTTGCTTAAGCTTTAGCAGTAAACAAGGAGTGGAGGGAGATGGATGAATTTATGTGCCTCAGTACTTTTTGAGATACTTTTCTTGTGCCAAAGATTGCACTACCACCCCGATTCCTGAATACTTGGCTCTAACAACAGGGAAGGTGGGATCAGGATGGTCACAGCAAGGAGATGAAGAGATACTGGCAGGCAGTTTGTCCAAAGCTGTCTCCAAAATCGGTTTGGCTCAAACATCATTCAGGACTTCATGAATTTTTGGGTGACTCTCAGCTGCAGCACCCTGATGTTCTCCTCAGACCCAGCACCTGCCTTTCCAGGGTTCACTATGGTTATTCAGCCACACATGCAATAGCAGAATTTCTGAACCACAGAAATAATCCAGTGTCGCCACTAAAGTTGGTTCTGCTACTATTTAATCTTTATTTCAAAAATAAAATCTATGTCTCCATCAGCTATACCAGTGACTTCCCATATGAACTCATACAAAACTGATTCACTGGTTGATTTTGCACAAAAAAATGTTAAAATCCTTAAACATATAATGACGTAAAATTTTATATTAATATGATTTTACCTAACTATAATTATATTGCTAATAACCTTACATTAATAGAGTATCAGCCTAAAAGTATATCAAGAGAGACTAGAAAAAATAATCAAGTAATGCACAAGTCATCACAATCTTTCTTTGATTACCTAAACTAGCTGCAGCAATCTGCTTTTGTAGGTCAGGTTTCCTTTGAAGTCCATCAGCTGTTCAGCCTTGCTGCATGTATTCTGTATTAGCATGAAATGCTTTTGTAATGCAGCATTTGGGACAAGTTCTTCACATGGGGCAAAAAGCACATGAATCTGGCTCCTCAGAAGCTGATGTTCTGGCACAGGTTTTCTGTCCTGGTCTTTAGAGGTCACTTTAAAGCTTGATTCTTGTTCCTCGCACCACCTTTGCTCATTTCTTCCAAATGACCTGCATTTAAAAACCCCACAAAACAACAACAACAACAAACCTAGAAAACACCATCTTCAAATATGCTTGCTCCTGGTATGAGCTGATCTGTTTGGCCATAAAAGCACTCATCAACTTACTCACTGTCTCTTCAACATCTCAAATAGAAAAGTCCAGACAACACTAAACGAAATTAAAAGCTACAAGCTTCAATGCACAAAACCCTGATTGGCATAAGCCAAAAGGCTCAGTGGTTATATGCAGTGAGCAGAGAAGACACTCAGATGGGTGTTTTATAAATTATGTCCTCTTCTTGCAAATCCAGTTATAGAAGGATTGAATAACAGCCTCTCTTACCTAAATATCTGCTGGCACAAGCTAGTCCTACCTGAGTTGACTTGCACTGAAAAGACATGGAAGAAATCAATTTTGGCAGCCCAGAGGTGGGAATGATGATGAGTAGTGCTGGAGGAGGAATTTGCAGAGCTCCTGGGCTGATTTCCAGAGATGTGAAGGGGCTGTCTGTGGAGCAAGGGCACTTCTCCAGCATAGGCAGGCAGCAAGAAGCCTCATCAGCCAAAAAGCCAAAATTACTTGTGAGTTACAAGATAAGGTAGTGATTTAAGATTAGCACAAGGTCTGGAGCAAAAATCGTTTTATATTTTGCATGTCCAAATTCAATTACTTCTTTCTCCAGCTGCTCTGGGATCAGGTTCTTAACATCACTGTAGTAGCACTCTAAGCTGGTGAGGTGACAGCTGTGTGAGGACACAGCGCATCACTCACTGCCACTTTTGATTACAAATGACTGCTGGAAAAGGATCTCCTGCATCGCAGATCAGCTTATAGAGTCAAATCTACTTTGAAAAAAACTGTAATGTAGTTAATTAAACTTCCTTTCCCCCCCATTTCTCTTGCATGAAGTAAGACTGCAGCACTACAAGCCAAAGCCAGGATTCAAAGTCCTTCCTTTGGCACCTATCCAGCATCTTCACATCAAAGTGCTGAGCATGCAACTGCTATCAGCAAGGTCAGGAGTCAGACTAAATCTGATATTTCTGAACATATCTGACATATTCTGGAAAATAGCACATAAATTCTAAGCAAAATATCTTCTCTGTGTTTGTTGTCTTCTACTAAGCTCCAAGAAGCCTTTGTTTTCAAACAGTGAAATGTCAAGGCAAAAAAACTGTCTGAAACACTGGGGCTTTGTGGAACTGCAGATGGCGAAATAAGCAGCCAGGTGTCTATAATTTTTACATGATCCTTTTTGAAACTTGGATGCTGTTACAAAAAAAAAAAAGGTCCAAGGATGGCTAACCTAAACTGCAGGAACATTAAGTTAGTTGGAAAGAAAGTTTTGTATGTAACGTGCTTTACATCAATTTAGAAGCACACATGTACCTCCAATATGGGAACCTTAACACCTACAGCAAACCAAATTATAAGAAACATATCCCACCAAGCCACGGCTAAACTAAAACACACTATTATCAAAATAACTTAATAGATTTTGCTTTTAATTTGATTCAATTGATCTTGGGGTGATGTTATGATAATCCTGTATCCCCTATCGTCTGCTTTATGCCCAAGAAACTTTTCTAAAAGGGTAAGTGCTGCTTCACTGTAATACACAGCAATCCAAGCATGTCAACAGCTTCTGCATTTCCCTCTCTCTGGTGCTCTGCCTAATGGATCTGGAAGCTTATTTCTCAAAAATATTATTGCTACAGAGGAGGTATCCAGTAACACCACACATATCCATGCTGGGAGAATCCAGCTTCATCCAATTGTGCTCTGCCCAGCAGAGTGAGCCTGTCCCAGAGGGCGGTTACCAAGGTGATAGGAGGAGCGGTGATGAAAGTCTCTCACCAAGTGGAACAACTGCTGAATTTAGATGACTGCGGAGGTCTTTGATGGGTTTGCTCTTCCGAAAGAGGAAATTTAAGCCTAAATCCATAGGCAGACATGCACAAGTTTTTAAAAACAAAGCTAAAGTTCTTCATTTTCTTCTCTCTCCCAGCTATAGTAAGAGAAATTCTGTCTTGAAACTGGGAATGTGATACCTGCAGCTCTTACTCTGTGGTCACAGCTCCCTCTGCAGTCAACCCAGCTGCACCAGTGATGCTAGACAGGGAAGTCTCTCCATGAATCCGGTGCTGTGAACCAGATGGAATACAGCAAATTCTCACAAAAATCTCACAGAAAGCACCAGCTAGGCTGCAAGCCAGAGCTCAGCAAAGTCAGCAGAGAGATTTCCAACTCACTGGAAATTACTCACCATGCTCGGCCCAGGACCTGGATCAGTGCCAAGGTTATAGAGGGCATGGGAAGAGATGTAGGAACCAGGACACCCAAAATCACCCACTGAGCAGGGCTGGGGCCAGTCCTAAGTGTCCCCTCATCAGCCTTCTTGGTGTTGTGGTCAAACCAGAGGTTTCTGAGAGGGTATGTCTGTCTCCAGATGCAGACCACAGCCCAGACACCTGATTCCAACACCAAGGGTGGAGGACCAATAAGTAACTGTGCTCAAACCTCACCTTGTTTAATAAACAAACAAACAAACAAGGAAAACCTAAAGATGCTGCAGGAAGAATCACAAAACAGGGCAGAAGGTGCCACAAGAGCCCATAAGCGCAGGCTTTGGTACTGTTTTGACACCTTTTTTGGGTGGATTGGGGGGAGTGGAAAAGAGCTCAGGGATGATGCTTTGCACTGGGGTGTTCAATGACAACCCCACGTCCCATTTCTGAGCAGCAGGAATGATACAACACAGCCCTCGAGTGCATTTTCAATCTGATTTACTCTTTATTCCAAAAAATAGACTCTGAAAGCAAAAGAGTCTTCCAGAAAGCAAGGAAAAACACTGGGAAAGGCAAGAGGGTCATTTCAGTGTGCATCACTCCACCATGCCACCACTGCATCCTGGGGAGCATCCAAACACATCCTCAACCTGGCAGCAGCAAAAGGCTTTCCCAGACCTGCCAGACTCAAAGCTGACTCCCTCACTTCACAGCCTTGGTTCAGTTCTGCAAGGCCAGTGGGAGGCTGCTTTGTTGGCCCAGTAGCTCCCAACACTGTCAGACTCATATTTCACCTGTGCCAGAGCTGCCTGGTCAGGTACAATGCCACATCAAGCCATGCTTGAGGAACTCTACCAGCAATCATATTCCTGCCCATAAATCCCATTTTACTCTGTGAGTGGTTGCTGCTTTTTCTTTATCCACTTCCTTACACCATTGACTGCTGGTACCAACACCTGCATCTTCATCAGCTACACTAGTAACCCGCCATGTCACTGAGGGCTTGTCTGAAATGCCTTTTTTTTTTTTTTTTTTTTTTTTTTTTTTGCATAGGAAAGGGAGCTGGAAATGCTGGAAAATCTTGCATAAAATCCTACATTGTTATAGTATCATTCTAAAGGTGTGTTATGTGAGAAACTTTTAAGAAACAAGAATGAAAACACCAAGAAAATGAAGGTGTTCTTTCAAGACCTTCATTCTTCCACTGTCTAAGACACAGCAAATCTGTTTTTCTAGGTTAGGTTTCCTTTGATGTACATCAGCTGCCCAACCTCAGTGCAATTATTCTGAATTAACATAAAACGATTTTGCAATGCAGCATTTGGCTAAGTTACCGTTACTTGGTCAACAAAGCACAGGGAATTCTGCCTGCCCAGGCAGGGTCTGTGCTCTTCCCTTAGAGAAGCTCATTCTCAGGCCCCTGTTTTCCATCCTGCTCTTCACAGGGTCTTCTACAGGTTAATTCTTTCCCCTTGCACAAGCCGTGCTCGGAAATGCCAAATATCCTTCAAAACAAAAATGAGACAAAGGAAAAGCTTTGAGGGCTAGAAAAAACAGTGACCAGGATTGCAGTTTACAGAGATGGAGACAGAAGATTACTTAGTTCTTATCATCCTGTGATGGTGAAATAAGAGCTGGGCACTCCTCTGGGAGAAAACTCTAACTCTGGTTAAAAAAATCGTTACAGCTACATGAAAGCACAGAGACTTCTCTGAGATTTGTATAGACAACCTCATTTCCACTTAGGAGAAGGAGAAAGCCTCACTACACATCCCTTTGGATTTCACTATGTACCTAAATAACCGCAGGAACTGAAAGCCAAGCAAGCTGTGACTTTACAGACATGTAAGACCAGGCTTGCAAAACATAGCTGGGCATCCCACCACACCCGGGCACACTGCAGGGGAAATAGGCAGAACAACACAAAAAACCCAAACAGGAAGAAGAAAGTCCTCTCCTCCAGGAAGCCCCAAATATTGTAAAACGTACATTTTATAAGGAAAACGCTGCCTTATTTCATCTTTACTGCCTTGATACTGGCTGTGCACACACTTGGGAGCTTCTGCAGATTAAGAAATTCAGAACATTTTCACCCCAGTAACAGGATTTATTTTTCTTTCAGTGGCTGGATCTCTGAAGAATTTACATTTGTATTCTATTTTACTCAATGGTCTCAGTTATTCAGCAAGTGTCCATTAGTCCCATTTTTCTTTTTTTTTGATGCCGATGTTATCACTACTGACACACCTGCTGTAGCCTCGAATCTAAACAACTGATGTGGGATTATATTTAACCAAAAAATTCTGTCTGTTACTGCAATCAGATGTGGCTACTTTCAAAAGGAAAATCCACCCACAATTAGCAGAGGAAACTGTAAGAACTGTGGACATAGAAACTGGACAAGCACTGAATTTACTGCAACTTCTTATACTTTTGAATTTGGGGCAAATGACCACATATTTTTATTTACAAGCAGAGCTTCAGGAGGAACTTCTGGAGCTCAAGGGATGTGAAGAGGCTGCCGGAAAGCAAGGCATTATGAGGAAAAAGGCCCCAAAAAAGCCTGCCAGTGATCCTCTGAATATCAGGTCTTTTATCTTGCCAAGCACCTCTGCTTGGTACAGCCTGATCTGCCAAACTGGGCACAGCAAAGAGCATCCATCAATCTGCCACACAAGAGACTTGGGAAAGGGAACTGACTTGGTTTGTAACAAAGGGCACTGAGCCAAGTCTTACCTTGAGCTCCACAGAAATTGCATTGTATTTCCTGCGAACCATTTCCTCCAGCTCCTTCTCCAGGTGCTCCTGAGTCGTGTTCTTGACATCAATGTAGTGACAGTCTGAGCTGGCGAAGTGGCAGCTGATGCTCTGTGTGAAGAAACTGGGCATCACTCACTGTCACTTCAACTACAAACAACTGCTGGAAAAAACTTCATGCATTCCAGATTGTGGACACATCACTCCTTCCTTACAGATCATGTCAGCAAATTCCTTCCTCCTTTCCAAGCGCTCCTGAGAGTGTCCCCTTGGAGAAATACTATTACTGCTGACAGGCTCTTCTTCCTTCCCTTCTCTCCCTCACTCCCTCAGCATGAGCTGTACTATTTGATCTCAGAATATCAGCAACTCGAGTGGGAATAGGGAAAGTCAGGGCTGGAGCAGACCTGAATGTTCTGTAAGGGTCCTCAGTTCCTGCACCCAGAGGGTCACAACAACTCATTTATTTTGCAACCACCAATAAATTGTCACAGGGACTGACAGAACAGACCACACAACAAGCAATCCAAAATATAAATAGAGCAGCCCGTGCTGCAGTGCCTGGATGAATCTCTTCTGAGACAGGACCAGGCCTCGGAAGGCCTCCAAAGTGCTTGTGTCAGTTAAATAATCATTACATGTAAACAAATCTTTTATAGAAAAATGGGGTGTGCAATCATATAAATAAATATTATTTATTCAATGATGGAGACTCCTGTTATACAGAGATGGGACACCAAGAAGACAGGGAAGAAATTTGGGGAAGGTCCTGGTATTTGGGACAGCTGAAAGGGAACTACTGGAAAAGCAAGTACAGCCAGACAGGCTTCAAACATAGATTCAATATCTACTTTCTACTCCTGTTCTGTTTTTCTCAAGCAGCTGCACAGCATGTTCTTCTCACAGAAGACAGGTTTAAAAATAAAATATAAAAAAAGCAAGACAGTGCAGAAGTATATTAGGAAGATAAAAACTCATTAAAACATTCATCTACACATTCATGAACTTGGAAAGGTTTCAAAGGGGGTGGGGGATAAAAAAGAGAAAGGGGAAAGGGGGATAGTTGGACGATTTTTTTAAAAAATCAGGAATATAAAGAACTATATCAAGAGATGTTTTCTACCTTTCTGAAACCTGATGTCCTGTTTATCCCAGAGCCATGAACGAGCAGGGGATGGAAGAACACTGTGTCTCCCTTCTCCATGACAAGATGAACCTTGGGAATCTTCTCATCCTCCTCAAGCAGCCCATGGAAAAGTTTGTTGGTTTTACCCTAGGAAAGAAAAAGGCTGAATTGAAATCACTCAGCTAAGATTAGAGCAAGTGCTGATTCTCAGAGCACAGCAGGGCAGTGGGGACAGATATGGATCTGCTTTCCCCTGGACAGAGTATTCCATATGCCAAGCTACAAGTCTGACTATTGCCTACTAGTCCTTCTACTTCAAGCCTGAGGTACAGAAAAATGATACTTTCTGTATTTTCTGCAGCTGGATTTGGACAATTAGGAACATTTCTCAGCTGGAGAGAACAGAGAAGAGCACTGGGCAATCCCATAAGGGTGGCCTGATGCCGCTGCTGGAGTGTAGCTTTGTGGTCCCAGTATAACCATCACCAATGACAGGCCAGGCCAGGAAACACCCACCCTTAAGAGGAAAATACCACTTGGTATTTTATTCCATCCAGCTGTTTACTATCAAATTTCTCCTCTTTGGGACAGTACACATGCTACCAAGCAGGAACAAGTTGACAGGAGGATGCAGAGCCCTCAGACTTGGCAAAGGCAGTGGAAAATTGTGACGTGTTTATGCTGTCATGCCATGACGTCCTGGACATTTTCCAAGTGAAGGTGGGAACAGAGGCAAATCTATCTAGGTCACACAGAGTGAGGTCACCCAAGAAACTCTCTCCCAAATCAATATCAGTATTTGCATAAATGCAAAAAGAAAAAAAAAAATCTGAAATACTCAGCTTTGACCTGCACATCCTCCCCCCACAGTGAGTCCTTCCCAGCCAAAACACAGCCCCTTCCTGCACGCCCTTCCCAAGCCCTCCATGACACCTCACCTCCAACTCTGGATAACCATGAGGCTTCAGGGTTGTCTTGTGTGTCCCTGGCTGCACAACCAGGCAGCCGTTGTCCTGGTGAGCCTTCTCCATGGCGGTCCAGGCGCACACGATGCGGGACGCAGGCCGGAACGGGAAATAGTGCAGGTCCTGATGCATGGGGTGCAGGAAAGTCTGTTGGTCTGCACACAGGTTCAGAAACCTTCAGCCTCATCAAACGTGGCACGGCCTTTTCTTTCCTGTTAAACCACTGTAGCACATCCCAAGGAGCTGCTGTTTCCCACTGGAGACACTTGGTGTACTCAGTGCCTGCTCCAGCCCAGCCATGGAAGCCAAGCAGGAGAGTTGCCACCCCACCCCAAAATGGACCATGGTGGTGGCTCTTTGGTCAGCAATGGCACAGGGACACAGTGAAAGCCAGGAGGCTGCTTAGGTCTGTGACCCCTCAGAAGGCTCCTTTTGCTGGCCTTCACCACCACCAACCCCTCATTTTCACCATTCATTTTGGCTTCTCTCCAGTTTGGAGAACTTTAACCTTCAGAATGTTGCACAACCCTCCCCACCACAAAGATGTTCCAACAGCTGTGCTGTCTGCAGGCACTGGATGTACTGCTGTGATGCAAGCAGAATCAACCCTGTCTGTGCAGCACCCAGCTCACGTTTATTTAGCCTTCTCTTTAAAAAAAGGGGGAAAAAACCTCAGTTTATGGACTGCAGCCTTCCCAAACAGTCTCTACCCTAGAGGCTCTCTTCCATGAAGTCTAAACAAAAATAAATATTCTTGAAGTTTTGTTTGCTGTTTCTTTTCCCCCCATGGAAACGGAAACATCCTCCATACTAAAACAGCCTTTTATATATGATTTATTTACTTATTTTGCCATTGATTTTGCTCCTTAAATAGACACAGGGTATTTCCACTTGCCTCATTTGCCATACTATTTAGACTTCATGCAGCCTCAAAAACTCTCCTGAGTTTTCTCATGTTATCTCACGAAGTCAAGATAAAAAGAAAACAAACTATTATCAAAATGGCTTTGTGAATTTGCAAAGTTATTTGGGCTTAATTTTTTTTTTTTTACAGCTTTCCTAAAATACTAAGTTTAAATCTTGCATACACACAATAATTTATCTATTTTCCTCTAACCCAAGTTTTTCTTACCAGAATCTGGAAGTTTATTTATCAGCATGGTGTGCATTGCCATGATGTTTGGCCCTGTGAAGCACTCAACATATTTGAGGACCTACAGGGAAGAAAACATTAGAAAAAAAAAAATTAGAAATATGAAACACAAGAGGAAATATTGCTGAGGAAGCATGGGGAGCTGAATGTTTGGCTGAGGACTAGGGTACAGGAGGAGGAGGTCGGGGCGGATGGAGGGATGCAGGACAGGAGGCAGGATCTGGCATGGCACACAAATGGGAATGGTGGGAGGAGGCCAAGAGGGAAGATGGTGCAGCAGGCTGCCGCAAGGGGTGGAAAAGATGGGGAGGGTACTCCCACAGAGCTATGGCCGTCTGCCAGATGAATATTGGCTGCAAGGCTGGACCTGCCCAGGGAGAGATGTTTCCCTGGATAAAACACATTCAGAACATGTTGCTGATCTGTTCCTCTAGCCTGGCACCTTTTGGCCAAACCACATTCCTGACTGGCTCCACACCACAGACAGAGCAGCACTGCTTTAAGTCTTCTATCCTGACCTCCATCTATGCCATGTTCATGCAGAACACTGTTAAAAGATGGCTTGATCTTCCTTCCTTACTTGAGTGCTTTTGGGAGTGACCTGTACAGTCAGATACATTCATACAGGCTCTTCCATGACCACCCCCTTTTCTGATGAGATTTTACTTTGTTTTACCTCTGGCAGAGTGCAGTATCTGAACAGCTCTTCATCTTCCTGGAAGTCTTGCACTTTATTAACCACTTTTTCAGACTGACCAAACTGGGATCTCAGGGACTCATCCTTCATAATCATAACTCCTGGTGGCTTCACCTCTCTTTTACAGATCCTTGTGAACTCCTTCCTGCAAACCAGAAGGAACATCCACATTGGGAGAATCCAGCGATCTCCAGCTTCCCAGAGCTCCCTTGGGATGCTGCTGCACACAGGCACCCCCCCAGCACCTCAGACAAGTCCCCTGTACCTGAAGCGCTCAATATCCTCATCAGAAACGAGCTTCTTGATGAGCAGGTACCCATTGTCTTCATAGAACTGCCTCTGCTCTGTGGTCAGGAGATTGTTGTCCAGAGTGTAGCTGGGACAGAGAGCAGGGACACATTACCAGTGTCTAGTGCCCAGGGGAAGAAAGAATTGAGCTCTGAAGGTTGCTTTGCTTTTATCTCTACCAAGGAAGATGGAGCTTACCAAAATCTCCCTGAATGAGGAACAACACTGACTTGGGCTGAAGTAGGAACGCTTATCTGGGATGGAAATTAAGGTATATACAATCAAGCAAAATAGGTTAGAACATTATCTACAGGCATTAATCCTCAATCCTACAATGCTGTTCATGTTAAAGGCAGGTGCTGTGCTGGACACTCAATTCATGTTCTTGTTTATTTTGCTTCTAAAATAATAAATAGTAATAAAAAATATTCTAAAAATTAGATTTTCTTTAAAAATCTAAAATAATAAAGCAATAAGGGAAAACCTGAGGTTTCACATTCTAATGTGGTGGTGCAAACTCTCACCTTCTCTCCAGTTACTGCAGAGATCAGGTCCCTCCAAAATGACAGGGATAGCAGGAAGAGAAGAGAGCTTTGGGCTTTTCCTCCACTTCAATTCATTTCAACAGGTTTAAAAGAAACCATTTGTTTTCTCTTATGCAGAGACACATTCTCATCAACAGGGCAATTAAACTCCACTTGCTAAAGAAGCCACTTGCACAAGAGCTTTGTGCGTGGTATTAAAGTGTCATTCACGACAAAAAAAGAAAATTTTCGTGCAGATCTTTTGGTCTACACATGCACGTTTACTTTGGGGTTTTATGAAAACCACTGACTTTGTTCCACTGCTCATAAAAGCATGAATGCTTCAGGAGTAAGAATTAGGTTTCATCACAGCAGTTGTGCCTATGGTCCCCACTCCAGGAAGCTTAAACATTATCGGGTCAAGAGTCACACACGATGGGAGAAGAACAACGACACAAGCGAAAACGTGTGGAAAAAAATGATGAGCCAGAAGGAGGAAAAGGTGCTGGGAACCGGATGGAAGACAGACAGAAGGAGAAGAATGTGGTGAGACCAGTTGGCAACCACCACAGCAGGTCCCAGAGCAAGACATTCCCCAACTGAGGGCACTAGTGCTCCACACACCACATTTCACAACCCATTTCAGTGAAAATGGGACTCCTGACATTCAGGCTCCTAAATGTCCACCAAGAGCTGATGGACACACAGGCACTGGCTAAACCCCAACTGTGGAGCCCTCCTCAGCACCTCCACTTCCCAAAGGGGGAGATAGCAGACAAGCCCCACAGGTGCCAGGCTCCATTTCAGCACCTTCCTCCCAGGCTTTCCAGTGCCTCTTCCTCTCACCAGTTTTGCTCCTGACACTTTGCAACACTCAGAGGACAAGTCTGGGTTGCTTGGACAACTGAAACCAAGAGGCGCAGAGATTAAAACAAAACCAGTGATCTGATGTACAATATATCAAATAAATCCATTCTTATTAGATTCTGTCATTTACTTTATCCACACACCTTTCTTGCTCCATCCCAGTTTAGTCATGTTTTTGTCCAAAGCTATTTTTATCAAGACACAGATTTAAAAACAAACAGCTTGTGCAGCACCTCTCCTTACTTCCTCTATCTTTACAACCAGGGTGCTTCTCCTAGCATTTATTTCTTATTTTGTGGTCCTACTTGTGTAATGGCAGTCTGAGTCAACAACTATCCATCTGTTGTCATATTTTTAATTGATTTGAAGACTTCTACATCCTGTTTGATCACATCCTCTTCTATTTACTGTAATTCAGAGGTAACGTGTCAGCATTCTGCTCTGTGAAACAGCAGTTTTTTTTTTTTTTTAAAGCAACATTTATGACAGCAGCTTTACAACTCTTACCAGCAAGCAGCCTCCACTGAACTTTCTGAACCACAGAGCAGATCAACACAAAAACTTATTTCTACCTTAGTTCCCTCTGCCCGATGTTGGCAGCCTCCAACATTTCAACCTCAGTTCCCAATCACAAACCAAACCTTGATGTTTTTCCTGCTGCTCTACCAGTCGAGTCTGTCACGCAAATTTTAAGTCATGCAGAGTTTATCTCCCCTAACCCCTTGACTGTCTAGGAGGAAAAATCGCTGCAGGAAACCCCTTGGGTCTGCTGGGGGGCTGTGCTTTGGGGCTGCCAAGACGCATATCCGAGTTCCCACAGGTTGCGGGGATGAAGCTCAGGGAGAGGTTTTTCGGGTAGGTCGAGTGCTGACCTCAAAATCCCAGTCGGGGCTGCCAGGGAAGCGCTGCCCTCGGCACCAGGACACAGGGCAGGACTCGCCCTGTGTGTCCGTCCCAGGCCGGTGTCCCTGTAGGACAAACCACGGACCCACAAGGGCGCGGGGAGCGAGGGGCAAAGCGCGCCGGGCTGGGGGAAGCGGAGCCCCGACCCACAAGGAGAAAAGGTGCTGCTGCCTCCCCTTCCCGATGCCACACCAGAAAGGATACAGGAGCCGGGGCTGCTCCCAGCCGCGGAGAGAGGTGCCGCAGGATGGTGTCCAACCGGGCCGCCGAGCGCCCCCCCAGCCGCTCCCCGAACCGCTCCATGGCGCCCGGGCGGCCTCAGCGCTGTCCCGGCTGGGGCGGAGCAAGGGCCGCCGCATGCTCAGAGCCCGAGCGCCCTCAGAGGCCCGGGTCAGCCGGGAGCCACGGGACGGCGGTGGGAAGGGCCTGAAGGAAGCCGGGGCGAACGCAAGCGCCCTCAGAGCCCGGATCTCGCTGGGATCCGCGGTCGGACCGGTGGCCAGGGCGTGAGGAGGCCGTGCCGGACCCCAGCGCCCTCAGAGCGCCGGGAGCCGCGGGCCGGCAGCACCCCCGGGTGGGACGGGCCTGAGGAAGGCCAGGCCGGGTGTAGGGAGAGCTCGGGGTTCTCCGAGCGGCATTCTTTACGTTCGTCCTCCTGCTTCCCCTCTTTTTCCCATTCTCTGCCAGTTGTGACTTTAGATTTCATCAGCCCCGTGCAGAGAGCAGGGCTTGGCGCAGGGCTTGGCACAGGACTCGGCTGAGGTCGGCATGGATAGATGCCTTATCTCCTGTCTCTAAGGAGAGTGTCAGAGCTCACCTCATCTCTCCATGAATCCGTTTGGAGAGATTTTTGTGGCATCAATGTGAAAATAGATCTCACACCTGCCAGGTTGTCCATAAAACCCTTGTCATGAGCAATCCAGCTCCTAAAGAGACACCATAAGAAGTCTTCTCTAGCTCCAGGCAGCCTCATGATGAAAAAGTGTGCACCAAAACTCTGCTTACAGATACTTTAGGAAGCTTTACTCCCATTCTGCAACAGGGTTTGCTGCAATCTGGGGCAACATGTTGATGGTTCGAAAACTCAGCTGTCAATACACTAAGCTTCATGTCAGTGCTGCAGATGAACAGAAGCCAAGGAAGGCATGGGTAGGAAGGGCTCCTGTACATAACCTGTATCCTAGAAGCTGGTTCTCTTTAAAACTCAGTGGCAATTCTCCTAATGATTTAAGTAAGCCACAGCAGATTTACAAACTGCTCTGGTCTCTGGTGCATTGGTGTTTATGGCTCTTATGGTTCCATGTATGCTTGGTGGAGTCACTCCCTTCAGGGGCCTAACAAAATAGGCTGTTCATAGAAGTGAGAAAAACAGGGTTGGGAAAACAGGAAAAAACTCTCTCTAAACGATTTTGTGTCGTTCCAGAGGCAAAAGTGCAGGCATTGTGAAGGGACACAGCAGCAGCAGTGACAGCACCCAGCCCTTCATTGCCAACAAAATAACCTTTGACTCTTGAGCCATCTGAAAACTCTTAGTCATAGATAAACAGAAAGTTAATAGAAGTCCCTCAAATCAAACTCGAGTGAGGGGGAACAAAATAAAAAAAAGAAGCAGCTAGAATAATAGCTTTATTATTGAACTCCTAATTATAACAGCACTGAAAGGCCTATATATCATTCAGATCTATGCTGCAATTGCTTCCACAATCCAAACTGAAACACAAACCTCAATAAATTTCATCTGTTTGAAAGTTTAGGTAAAAGCCCATCAAAAATATGAAGCAGAAATACTACTCATGCCTATTCTGGCATGGACCTGTTTGCAATGTAGATATTTCTTCCACGGGTATGTGTTTGACAGCATCTTATGCACAAGTGTCTTTCATACCTGAAAAAAATGAACAAAAAGTAGTGATTTGGCTGTACTGATTTAGGAGTTTGAGAACTAAGGTGCCTTTATACATACATAATACACTCTTACATAAATATATATAGAATCATAAAACACCCTGAGTTGGAAGGGACCCACAAGAACCATCAGTCAACTCCTGGCCCTGCACAGGACAAGCCCAAGAATCCCACCTTGCTGTCCAAAAAGTGTTGTCTTGAGAGCATTGTCCAAAGGCTCCTTGAACTCTGTCAGCTTTGGTACTGTGGCCACTTCCTTGGTGAGCTTCTCTGGTAATCCTGATACCAGTAACTCCCTGGACCACCCTGTTGTGGTCTATCCACACCCCAAAGAATTCAGGATACCTCGCCCACTTTGGCAGGAGCAGCGGGTGGCTGAGGTCACTGCCCTGTGTTTGTACCTTCCTGCTGATGAATCGAACTTTAACACAACAAAAGATCGATCTCAGGCATTGCTGGCACCACACCGGCGGCTGCTTGTGGTGTAGCCACACCCCCTAAAACCAGAAGTGTGTGGACACGTGGAAAAAAACATCCTTTGCATCTAAACAATCCACAGTGAATAATTTTCAAATCCATTGATAAGTATCAGTGAACTACAGGCTGAATCTCATGAACCCAGGAAAAACAACAAGGGAGAAATTTTCTTTGTTAAGAAAACTGATGGTGGCATTAATCATTTTATTAAAATGGATGGCATTTAAGAGAGGCTGTGTCTTTGCAAAGTACTTTTACAGCTATGTCTGTCAGTTTCCTGAATTTTATAGAACATTTTTATACAGATGGTTTGCATTTGGCTTTTAGTTTGAATGTTTTCTGTTCATTAAATCACAAAACTAATAAAGGATTGAGATTCCTCCAGCAGCACAAGAACGTTCTTAATGCACAGCGTTATAATTTAATAAGCATCTCAATTGACTATTAAAATCCACATTATGATCAGAACTGTAATTCCAAAGATGAGGTCTTCTGAAAGCTTAATTTACTATGGTGGAAAGTGGCAGCTGCTCCAACTCAGCAAAATTAGCTTTTTTAACTGAGATGCCAGGGAAAACAGATGTTGATGAGACAATAACAAGCACAACAAAATCCACCGCCAACACGCAGGTTCATTTCTCATCACCGGAGGAGTCAAGAAGGGCTTCTATGGATACATTATCAGGGAAAAGCAGGGAAAGGGAGATACGGATTCAACAGAGAACAAATTAAGGGGCATAGTGACAAAGGACATGGAAAAGGTCAAGGGTCTTGACTTCTCTGCCTTGGGCTTTGCTTTAGTTCCTGGCCTCTGCTGAATTCCAAGCTTTGGACAACCCCTGTCCTCCTGTGGAGGAGCTACTGCCAGGCTTCTCTCCAACTGTCCCAAACTTCTGAGCTGTGGGTGCCCACCCACTCCTTACAGACACAGATCCCTTTGGAAGTTCCAGAGACAGCTGGATCCACCGGTGCTCTGAGCAGTGAGCATAAAAAATCCCAATATTCTTCTCTGTGGGTGTTTCTTGCTGTGCCAGCCAACATCAGCAGGCAGTGAGTCGAAAAGGAAAAGTCTCCCTCACGGACATGTTGCTCCTCTTGATGTCCGCAGTTCCCAAAAGGGATCCCATTCTCCCTCATGACCACCCAGCTGGGAAAAACACCTATAAAAGGGCTGAACAAGTTGGTGTTTTATTACCTTTCCCCTTTCCAAGCACCAGTCACACGGGTTGCAATCACATCTTGTGGTCAGAATGCAGATGTGAACTCAGGTGACTCTTCCCCAACTGTTCACCCAACTTTAAGTGAAAAATCAGTGAAAAACTAAATATCAGCCATTGTGCCCACCCACTCCCCCATGGTCAGTCAGGTTTGCTGCCCTCTCACTGCAGCAGTCACATTAATTTTCATTGTCTCCTAGTTAGAAAAGGTTCAGTCCTGAATTTAGAGCAAAACACGTAATCAAAATAATACCTAACGAAAAGGACAAAACTATTCTGGCTTTACATACTGCCTCAGATGTTCAGATTGTTATTTTTTCCCTGGTGCAGGGGGGAAAGCAAAATGCGGAGGAAAACTACATGCTAAAGAGCAACAACTGTTACAAAGTTCCCAAGACTGTACGCTACTTATCAAATGTGTTGATTAAGCTAGTGAATATTCCAATTTCCTCCACCCTTTTCACAACTTGAACGGAGTTTTACAAGCAGGGAGGGGAGCTGGTGCACGCAGGGGTTCCTGTGTATGCAAAGTACATGATATTTGTATAAATGACTGGACATGGCTACTAAAAACAACTGCTCACTGTTGCTTTCTCGCAACTTTTTGACACCAGCATCTCAAAATCCCCCTCATTTAAGAGGAATCTTTAAGCGTCTCGCCTAAAGGTGAAGGACTTAGGACTTGCCAGTCCCTTACAATATATCTTAACAGCTCACTATGATCTACAATCTCTGATTTAGCAAAACAAATCATGAAACTTCGTTTACAAAGGCGGTGCTCACAGAAGACTTCCCGGTTACCCACTCAGCGGCACACCAGGAAGCGCTTTGGGATGTAAATTCCAGCCATTAGGAAGCATCAGGAGAAGCTTTGAAAAGCAGCTCACCCGAAGGGATTTTCCTTGGAGCTGCCTCCAGCGGCCGTGACAGGAAATGTTCCTCCGAAAGTCCAGAGATAAGCAGCCTCCTTCAGACACCTTCCTTGGAAATGAACGTTCTACCATTCAAGGCACGTCAAGGGAAGGACAAGCTTTGGTTCACAACCTAGCTGATGAACTCATTATCATAACAAGTGAAAAAAACCCACCAGCATCTACCAAACCAGGACCTTCTGCCAGAGGCAAACTGACACATCCAGTGCCAGTTTCAAATACAACAGACAAGCACTTTCATGCAGAAGTACTCATCTGTTCTGCATCCATTTGATCGACTTACGGTTTTTTAAAACTAAAATAACCTATGTAGTGACAGTCTTGCCCACAACCATAGAGAAAATGAACAGAACAAACATCACAAAACAGCAGGAAAAAAAATTAAATCAGTATTTTTTGCACAACTGGTTTTTTATACTTTATTTTCAGAACTGCCATGAAAAACCTAACAATGTTTTTTTTCTCAAAGCACAGTCGAAAACTTGGTTACTGCTTTGAGGTTTTGTGGTGAACCCACAACTCTCAGACATCTTTTTCAGGAAAAGTAGCATGAGGGTCTGTGTGGTTTAAACTACTCACAAGGGAGGGGTAAAAAAAAATAAAAAATTCTAGCTTTGCAAAAGGTGGCTGTTGAGAGCCCTACTGAGTGGAAAAAAGACGAGCCAAGTTTTGCCAGAGATGCCATTAGGAGAAAGACTGGAAATTTAAACATTGCATGATGCACAAGACTGGATATGACCCAGTGATTCATTTTTCATACACAGAAGCCTTTGTAATTCTTGCTGTGGTAACGATTATCCAGATCTTCTTCTTGCTGGTCTGAATATCAAGGAGCGAATTCCACAATCTGGGAGAAGCTTCACTAGAGCTGGTTCAGTGCAGTTCAGGATGGCAGGGAGTGTCTGGGCAGAGGTCAGTGGTGAGGCCGCTGCCAGGGGCAGCTCCCCATGCTGGCAGGGAAAAGAGGGGCTCCAGCATGCGTTCCATGAGCCTTCCTGCTGCTGACAGCAGACACAGGAGCACTTGCAGGCGAAACAATTCAAAATGTTGCATATTTGGTGCTGGTAACTAAAATAAACAAAATCAAGTGGGTAATATACTTGGAGATAACCTACTTGCCCCCAGCTTTACTCAAGGTCACCAGACATCGCAGCTTGGAGAACTGATTAAAGGAGTGATCACAATTATGAATGTAATCACACATGCAATAAAATAAAAAGAAAAGTAGGATTTCTCCTCTTTCCAGTGAATAATTCAGCTAGGAATCAAAAAAAGTTCATGCACTTATACAAGAGCAATAAAAAAAATTAAATATTTATTTTGAATAACAAGCTTAAGTTCAAGCTGCATTGTTGGCAATGTCGGTTTTAAACACAGATCACAAAAGCGTGCAGAAAATTGTATTTGAGCAAAGAACAAAATAATACTAAGAATAATACTAAACAGCTGCTGATTTTTAAAGAAACAAAAAAGGCTTGTAATCACTATACAAAATATAAAATGTATTAAACACTACCATCCACAGAACAGAGGTTTAGTTTGATTATATTTAAAAATTATTTGTGTAGTTATTTATATAGTGAATTGTAAATGAATATTATACAGTAACCTCCTTTTGGTCTGCAAAACCTTTGTTGCACTATAGCACATCCAATCATGTTAAAAAAAAAAAAGATTTATTTGTCCTTACTATCAATAAAGAAAACAATCACTGATAATACAGTAAATATTGTCAGGTCTACAAATAATGAAATTCAAAATGACTCCTTCGACTCTGAAGCGCTTTCCATGCAAAAAGTCAGCACTTGCTGCTTAAACTGAGTGCACTACCAAGCAATGTCCAGGGTCGTAGATGCTCTTGGTAAGATTAAACCTTACAAAAAAAATTTAGAAATAAAATAAAAAAAATCAAAGATTGAATGCAATCATGCAACCTCTTACTACTGGGTAACCCACTGTGTCGCTTGTCAATTTATTGCCTTTCTGGAATATCACTCAAGGCATCAAAATTAGACTCATGATAAATATACACATAATGAAAGGACACAAACTGCTATTCGACACTACTACTGGTAATGTCTGTGCTATGTGAAAGCACCTTTAAAAAGAGCCTATGCGGCAAGAGATAAGTGTCTAAAGATTCAAAATGAATCAACAGTATTGGATAACAATATAATTCTCAACTCAGAAGCTGCCTCAAGATTAGGTGCATCTTCAGTTAATGTAACAGGAAAAAAAGGCAATGGATTTTATTTTATTATTTGTATCCACTCATAAACTGACCTAAGGCCACCAGATGTGCAGACACAACAAGTTTTCTTTTCTTTTTACAGTTCTTTAAATTGTAGGATGATAAAGGAATAGATCTATTCAAAAACAAACAGCTATTTCATCTCTATTAAGAGGTGGCACCGGGCGTGGGGTTGACGTTCTGAGTGGCCACCTGCGGTGCCACTTCAATGATCCGGGGTTTGTCTATAATCCTGGCCGTGCGGTTGCCCTTCTCTACAATGCCAATAATCCACGCCTGGTGGCCTTCGCCGTATTTTGGGGACTTGATCTCGGCACAGAAACGCGCTGCCTGTTCTCGTGGTAAGCAGATGAGGAGGCCTCCTGTGAAGAAAGAGAGCAGAGCATCAAAACGTCTGACTACAAAGCATTTCAGCCTTGGTCTGCCAGACCCCTATTTGGACAAGCATTTGGTGACTTCAGTGGAGTCTGCTGAACTCCAAAGACTCCAAGAAAAGACACAGTGAAAGTCCGAGCTCTTGCTCTACTGCAAGATGTTTGTGCCTGAATGCAGTGTTTAGTTTCATATAAATGAAGCCAAATACACACAAAAAGATGTTGGCAAAAGGACGTGGTACTGATGCCAACAAATGACATAGCGAAACAATAGCAGCATTGTAACCTTCTTCAGAGGGCTGCAGAGTGCCTCTACACAGAAACATTTTGGATAAAGGTCATATGCAGATACCTGTAACCACATATTGGTGGCAGCTGATTCTGTGAGTAATCCCAATGCCTGCAATGAAATCATTCATCAAAGCAGGGATCACTGCCCTGCTGGGAATGCAAGAGGCAGAACATGAAACACAGGCTTGATCCAGTGCTCCCTGTGACAGTTCTTGTGACCCCTTTGTTTGACAATTTTCTAACCTTTTCAGCCTTTCTCCTGTAGGTTTTTTTTCTCAGACACAGTTGAAAATATTTCATTTACTAATGAACTCTTTCAGAAGCAGCACAGTAATTATTTTGCAAGGTCACCATTCCACAACTAAACCTAAAAGCACTTCCATTCTTAGAATCCCAATGCACTGAAAAACGTGGCAAGTGAATTGAAAATGTTTGGAGAACACAGGGAGAGAGTAGATTCACACACACCAGAATTTGGACACATGCTGAGCCTCGCTTACTCTTAAAGAGTAATTTGACCCAAAGCCTTCTCATCCTTACAAGTCCTGCCACCAGCTCTGAGCCAGCCCTGGGGCAAAGGGCCACCCTGAGCTCAGTGCCACCTCCTCCTCCTCCACAGACAACTCCTCAGCACCTTGGGCACTTTGATGTTTGCAAAGCACACAGTCCCCTTGGCAGCGACTAAAGACACTTTTCATTTAGGGCTATGAGAAAGAAGCACCTAATGAACATGAGGCGTTAATTATAAGGGTAAGTGGAAGTGTGAAAGTAATTTTTTTAGATTCTATATGAAGAAAAGTATGCCAGCCAGAAAATGCCTACATCTCTGACATTTCAAAATAACATCCAGGTATTTCCATCAAACGTAACAACAAAAACCCCTCTGCTTGAATGACAGCACCTATAACTACTCCAGATGTAACAGACAAATCAATTGCAAAGGAATTATGTGATATTCCAATGGAAGGCTCCAAATCCAATTGAAGAGAAACTTGTGTCATGGTGCAAGCAAGTCAGGGGAGAGGTGTGCAAGTGGCAGTGCAGAGAAGACGCTAACTAGACAAAAGGGAGGTATGCAAGTATGGTTAAAAAGGAAACAAGAAAGAGTAGAAAAGTAATCTTCACTGCATTTTTTTCACACGCACTCTTCCTGCAGTTTTGTATCACTTGTATATATACCCCCTTATTATTGTCTGGCAAGATTAAAAACATGTACAAGATCCCAGTTTCCAGTGGAAAAAACCACTTCTACCTCCTGGCAATATCCCACAGTCTGATCAATAATGCTTAAGAAGGCTATGGGCTACTCTCAACCAGCAGCAGGCTTCCTGCATGCAGGGATTATAGTTATTTCTCTGCTAGACTGACCAGTCTCTTTAACCCTTTGGGTAAATCCTGAAGATTCCCCACTACATTTTTTAGGCTAGTCTGTGTTCCTGGCATTCCCAGCTGCTCAGCTTTTTGGGAATTGAAAGGATACAGATATTTGGTGGCTGTCCTGGCTTATCTTTGTAAGAACAAAAGGGGGATTTTTTGCTAAGAGGCTTTCAACATTGCTGGTTCTAACAAGTAGTACTTCAAGCAGGGAAGTGGACACAGAACACTTCAAAAGCAGACCAGACAAAGCTCTGTAATTAAGAGCAGAGATACGAATAGTTAATGAATCAAAACCAAGTCCTTCCTCCTGCTAATAGATTTCTCTGCAATGACTTAGAACAGGATGACATCATTAGCCTTGCCTCTGACACTGACTGACACAGCCCTTCTTTTCCACCCATCTGCCTATTTCCACCAAATCTCCACAAACACCAAGCTGTGGAGATACCTCTACTACACTAAGAGTCATCTGACACCATTCAAAAGTTATTAGGACTGAAAAATACACACATGTGTGAATGTCCCTAACAGAGTAACTCCATGACTTATCTCGGCAAGTAGCCACTCTAATAAACAATTCATTCTTTTGAAACCAAATGCCTAACTGCAACTTTAACCATTACCAAAGAGTTCCCTAAAAGAGAGCACAGAATCATATAAAAGTGCAATTTTAGGGAACTACACCATTAGCAGGAGTACCTGAAGGATGGAACAGATGACACAACAGATCTTTTCAATACTGACTTTTGTCAACAGGTGCCCAGCAAATATACATAAGGAAAAAAACCCCACCACAATAACCTTAAAATCCATTTAAATAGTTTTCCAGTGAATTTCTTATTGCCTGCCCACTCTGCTGAAAAACATCTGTTCCCAGATGAAGAAGCTACAGACAGAGCGTGTCTAGAAGTTTAAGCCAATAGAAAAGGAGTGTCTGTGTTAAGAGTAAGCACAGCCCTGAGCAGCCCCAACAGGCCTCCTCACAGCTGGAGATCAGGCACAGCTAGGCAGGCCCTGGCCTTCACATAAATCAAGCCCAGGACAGGAGGTGTGCAAACAGCCTGGTCTGAATGCTAACGAGCCATGCCAGCACAGCCTGCCCCAGCTCACAGTGCTGACACACGCCAAGCCCTGCAGTGCAAGACCAAAGCCTGTGTGTGGTTATTCAGCTTCCAGAGCCTGGCCAGTGTGTCCACATGGCTACCGATCTTTTGGGTTTTCTGGCAGACATTGCCCTCTGACAAATCCCTGTGGCCACCTCTAATGTGAGAAACACAACGCTGTAATCAAATCAGACAGGCATGTTTTGAGGCACCCAGAGTTCACCACCAACCAGATCTGTCTCGCTGTTTTTCCCATCATCATCCATCTCTGCCCAACACAAGCTGCTCGGCATTTCAAAGAGACCTCTTGCTCTGAGTCCCAAAAGAGATTCTGATGTCAGGCATTTCCCACTTCCCAGCAGTGCATCCATCTGCACCATTTTACATTGCTGCAGTGGTAAGTCAGAACTGGGTATCCCCAGGGTGCAGGATGGGCAGCTCCGAAGACATAAACACTCAGTTTGCAGCTAAACCATGCCCACACCAACTGCTATCCAAACCTCTGCTACAGCCACTTACCTGGAAGAGCACCTTGCAGTTCCAGCTCTGTGTCATGCTATTTTTTGGGCTCTTTCCAAATGATAAATGCTACTAGCAAGCACTCTGGCTACATGGGCTCCTGTAAATATCTGACTGGTGCCACCAACCTTATCAACACAGCTCGCCAAGCTGCCACCAGATATTTCTGCCCCTTCTGACTGATTCTGGATTTGGAAAGGGTTCACATCCCATATCCTGTTACACATCATCTGAGCCACGCAGTCTCTGTAGGACAGAGTGTCTGCTCAAGCACAGATGGCCAAGGAACAACTCGGCAGATCAGGGTAAGTTGTGTAGTCACTAGGGGAAAAGTTTATGGCTCTCACTGTGATGTTTTTTTCCAGATCTTCAGACTGTTCTGCTTCAAGGGGCCCCCTCTATTGTGAACTGCAGAGATTTTGGATAATACTTCCGGAGAGCCAGAAGATGGTGGAGAAATGAGATAAGAGATATAGACAGATTTGTTGCTACATCTTCTCTATTTCCCAAAGAGAAAGAAAAGTCAGACTAAATTAGAAAAAACCCAAAATGGAACAGAAGGTTCAAGGGGAAAGTGAAGTAGAAAGACTTACAGGAGAAAACAGTGATCATGCTCATCAAAGAGCCTACTCTTAATAAGGCAACTTAAAAACCATCAGAAGTTCTCATCACCTGATGACTCTGTAAATGTTTGTCCCTAGTCAGGTTTTCAGTACAGTCTGTTGTACTCTCTGTCACTGTAAGTGGGAGCTTTATTGAACAAGGAACTCAAATAATAAATGGATCAGAGAGCAACATTTATTTTTTTGCTGCTAGTCACAGTCTCTTAAAGTCAGATTTCCTAGAAGTAAGGGAGAAAAGCTGTAAGCTGTATTCTTGGATGTCTGTATGCTGTGGACAGAGAAGGCCTCAGTTGTAAGCACTGGCCTACCCAACACTAAATTTTATAGTAACAAACCAAACACCATCCTTTGTCAGGCAAAACTACTGCCAGTGGCTTTGCTTTTGAGAAAGCTGTGCCAGTTGTGGTGGAATTTCCAGATATTCACTGTTCTGGAGTTAACAGAAAAAAATATGTTTCAAAAGAATTCAGAATCATCACTGCCTGCAAACTGGAGGGTTGTAGGGTTTCTGTAATAGGGTTCCATAAGGGAGAAGAAGGCATTCAGGACAGGATGGTGGCTTGGAAGTCAGGCTGAAGGAGTCAGTTTTGAACAGCTGTGTGGCTGCTGCTCATTAGCCTGGCCAGGTGCCAAACCAACTGTGACTCTGAATGCACAGCACGCGATTTGTACATTTGAAATGGAATTCTGAGATGCAGGTGTAGGGAAGGAAGAGCGTGGCACAGCTGTTACCTACCTGAAGTCTCTGGACAAGTCCCATGCATGAGGCCGAACATGTTGCCACAGGCCTTACTGACAGCAGCCATCTTAGCCAGGACGGGGAGGTTGTGGATAACAAAGGACACCTCGTTTCGCTGCTGCTTGGCAAGGTTTTGTGCATGCCCCAGGATCCCAAATCCTGTGATGTCTGTAGCTGCATGTGCATTGAAAGTGTGCATGAGTCCAGCAGCTACAAGAGAGGGAGGGGGAAGTAAACCACCAAATCAGAAAATACCAAATTATCAGGAAAATACTTTAAAAATATTGTGCACAGTTTGAATAAAGCTGCATACCCTTAATGCAAACCAGGTTGGGTTAAATTAATAAAACACAAAAATCGTGCTTGAAGAGAACTGGAATTCACCAATAGTGCACATAACACTTTAAAAATGGAACTTGTATTTAAGATATTAAATCATGCTGAAAATCCGTCATGGAAGTTGCATTTATGAGTATGGTCTATTAGACATGTGCTACTCATTTATATTGGCAGTCTAAGAAACAGGGGTTTGTTTCAGATCCAAACTTCCCAAAGCTGAGGGCCAGGGAGGTTCTGAGCTCAACTTCACTAAGGGCAAGGGACCAGACACAGCTCAGTCTTCTCACACCTCTTCCCCTGCCACTCTGCAATGGTGACATCAGACCAGGAGATGGGGACACTTAAAGTTTAAGAGCTGAAGAAAAATGCCTGCAGCTGTGGGGGAAGGGCCCCAGCGTCCCCACCTATACATTCATTAAATTCCTGCACCTTTGCAGCTCCTGGGTGGGAAAAGGGCACCTCTGCATGCAGGACAATAGCACCAGTTAAGAGTATTTAAGTTTTGTTAAAGGTGTCTGACAAGAGCAGAGACAAACAAAACCAAGAATGCTTTGCCTTTCTTTGCAGCTTCCCAATACATAAGCAGGACCATGTTCTTTTCTGTAAGGCCATGCTGGTCATTTATCTTTCCTGGAAGGCTTTGTCAAAGAATGAAGAACCAGGGGGATGACATAAGAAGTGAAAACTGAATAAATGGGCTAAGAGATATTTAACTATCCCTGTTCCTTCAACTGAGAAGTAAGGAAACACTTAATTAAATTCTCTGCTCTGCCAAAGATACTTTGAACAAAGAAGGGAAATCCTGGATTAAAACTTCTAGGGTAAAAGCAGAACCTTTCCTCTACAAAAATTAAAAGAAAAAAACCCAAAAAAACAAAGAACCCACCACCAACAACAACAAAAAACCAAAACAAACAAAAAACCCTACAAGAACATGAAAAAGACAAACAAACAGAAAAGAAAGCATATTCTACATACATATTCCACATTGTGGGAAGCATAGTACATGAGTGAATTGATAGGAAGTAAAATTTGTTTAAAAATCAAAATTTAAACTGAAGTTTATATAAATTTAGAGCTTTTCCTTTTTAAATTCTATTTCAAATTCCTTTAACTTTATCACAGTCAGGCCTTCTCTATGTATAGAGATAAGGAACAAATCCAGTATTTCCCTTTAAAACATCCTCTAACTCACTGGAATGTTACTTGCAGCACTCACATGAGTCATAATCATATCCAGCAGATCTGTGTTTTTGCTGTATAATTACAAGAGGGCGTTTGATTTTAATTTGCTTGTTTCACAAACACTGAACAGCAGAAAGATGGGGCAGAATGAAAAGGACAAAGTGGCTGTGACACAATTCCCCAGGGCAGTGAAATGAAATTGAGTATGGAATTGAAAAAAACCCACAATCCTTCCCCTCCAACACACAGAGCTCTTCTTACCTGTTCTGTTCAGCCGTGCCATATTCATCATTGCTTCCTGATATGCTAGTTCTACATCCTCCTGCGTTACCACGAGTTTGATTTTATTCCACTTTTCAGGCTAATGGATGAAATAAAGACATTTCTTTTAGATTTTCAGCTGTGTATTTTAAAGCACACCTTGACCACTTTAAAAAAATATCCTTAATCCATAATGTACTTTTTTTTTTTTAAATTCAGGTGAAGAAGGGCAAAATGTTCCACAGTCAGAGGTGCGTGCCTTAGTCTGCTGTACGCCAGCAAAATTCATTTAAAGATCTGTTAGGCACTAAGCACCTCAAATTCTGCTTTTAGCAGCTGAGAGGAATGGATTAAACTATCCCACAGCAAAGAACTCCTTCAAGGCAACTCTCTGGACTGAACTCCCACAGCCAAATTAAAAGAACTTTGTTGCTGGATGTTGAGATTTGTAATTTCTGGCTTCTTGAGTTTTTAAAAGATCAGTCTTCATTTTACACCTGGACACTTTGATCAGGAAGAACCACTGATATCCACCAGTCCTGGTCAGAGGAATGTATGATAAGGCAGGATATAATCACCCCAGTTTAGGATTAAGGCAGTTTCATAAACCTCCTTTACAGTTTAATACTAGCATCTTCCACCCATTCTGCAGTGTCTGGTATGGACTCATCTCTTCATCACATTCCCATAAATGCTCTTTGTTCCAGATGGGTTTTACAACAATTTAGGAAATAGTACCTTTATAAAGGGTAATTATTTCATTTCAAACTGAAGTGATTCCAGATCCAGAATGAAACAAAGCAACTATTTTATTGTTAAGAGCTACACTACAATCTGATTTAACTTTTTTTTTGCAATGAAAATAAAATTACAGAGAACTGAAAGTCAGCAAACATAGGATTTTTGAAGCCACAATGCTTACACTGTCATTCCACAAAGTAAATGCAGAGAACAAACTAAACTAGAGATGCAAGAACTAAGAAATGGTACATGATGCTGCACTGGGGAAAGATCTTGTCTTAACAAACGAGTGCTGACTTCAAGGGATGTAAGAGAGAATCCAGAAATGGCAAAAGGGGGAAAGAGTGGTCAGCCAAAATAAATAAACTGTTAAAGAGTAAGGAATGATGGCAGTGGGACCAGAGTTTCTGAAATTAGGTTGACCTAGATCTACCAAGTAAAGAAAAGCATTTTTGCTTACACAAATGAGAGACCAAGTAAAAAAAATATGTGGCTGTTAAAAAGGTGACAGAATAGTGATTATTCTTACTCTGGGAATGACTGAAAAAAACCTGAGCAGTCATTCTGCCTTAGATTTCAAAAATAGTTCTGAGGCTGATCATGGGATGGAAACTGGTCAGACTATGGAATGGAAATCTCAAATGACATGGAAGCAGAACTCCAGGCTGATGGTAGAAGAGCCACAAATGCAGATAAGGTACGAATTAGAGGCAAATTGTTCTCCAATATAGCAAACAGATACTGCGTTAGTCAACAAGGAATTACGGCAGAGAAGTTTGCAAAAAGTCCCAAACAGGTTTTAAAAGCAAGCTTAGATTTCCAAATGGGACAGGTCTGTAGACAACAGCAAGGGCTAGAAAACCCTCTCTGAAGGCGCACATCACAGCATGCCCTTCATGCCTTTAAGCACACATCTCTCTACACTCCAGCTTTCCTTTCTTGCCTATGCATAAACTTGTTATACTACACCTTCTCCCAAACACTTTTTAATATGAAATCCAACTCCCCACCAAAATTTGACTTATAGGTGGATTTGTGATGGGTAAGTCCCATTTCACTTTCCCTACTCTTTATCAAAACAAAGCTAAAGAAAAGGTAGCACAGCTACTCAGAAATTTTCCTACCACAATCAAAGATATATTCTGTTCACACATAATAGCAGTATTGATTTCCTGGCTATCCTCATTTTTCAGACAAGAAAGTGTTTCTGTTTGACAGTCAAGGAAATTAGTAGTATTTGAAGTATGTGGAAATTCAGAATAGCCTTAATTTGCAAGTCTGCTCGTCAGTACAACAAGAAGGTATGTTAAGAAAGAAGATTATGTCCAGAAAACATAATATGGAATTGGGGTCTTGTTGTTCATTTTATTTTCATATCAAGATTATCTGAGGCCCTGATCCTTACATCTGTGGAAAACATAGGCTTCTGAAGAGGTCAAAATTGCTAGGCCAGACCCTATGAAGAAGGAGAAAAATATTTTTCTCTTGTTGCTCACACTTCAGACTCCAGTGAAGGTTTATGCTGGTTCTCTCCCACTTTGCTAACTCTAACTGTGAAATTAGAATTCATCTGACAATGCAGTGGCCAACAGCCAAACCAAAGTAGATTCCAGCTCACTCCTCTGCCAGTCCTTTGGCTCAGTAGTCCCAAAAGCAGAAAAGATGCATCTTTTTAGAGTGCAAACTGAGCAGTTATAATTCGGAAGACACGTACTGGGAGCCAGACAACATAAGCAGATGCCAATTTTGCAGTCACTTTTCAGTTCAGTAGCTACATTTTTGCCTGAAGTAACAGATGGAAGTATGTCTACATGCCTAATGCTGCTAGAAAGATTCTTACTGAATGCACAGGGCAATACATGTGCAACACGCATTGACTTCTATGTACACAAGCAGAAAGCCCAAGAACACAGAGAGTATTCTTGGCCTAATTGCCATTAATAAGTGTTGCCAATTATTCTGGCAGGTGGAGTAGGGCATAATTTTCCCCAGGGTGACAGGCTGTTGTTCTGTTAGTAAACAATTTTGGTTATTACAGCAATGCCTGAGAAATAACTAAGAATGAGGTGCAATTAAGATGGGCTCACTAAGCACAAAATTGTAAACTACCTCAATTCCAAAAGAGTTTTGTACACAAGCAAGGGAAGCTGGAACATCAAGGAGGAAGGAGGAGAAGAGAGGTGACAGATCACTCCCATCTGAGCTGAACTTTGTCATGTTGAGGGAATGAGGAAGGTCACCTTTAACTCACACCCCTCCTCCCTATTTCTTTTTTTGCAGTGTACTCACAATATCTAGCCACTGGTGGACAGCCACAGCCACTTGTGTTCCCAAGGGTTTAGTTAATACAAGCACATCTCCTGGCACTGCATTGTCTGGCCTGGAAACAAAGAATTCATATATTAATTACACACATTTTCACAGACCCATGTATATTACTGCACAGTTAAAAAATGGACTAATTGCAGAATTACCTTCTGGGATCCACTGCCATGCAATATTATTGGGGAAAACATTGCAAACTTGTTTAAAAAGTGCTAATCCTTCTTTCTTGGAAAAAACAATGCTTGCAGTCAGACACACAACAAATTACATATCTTCTTTCAATTTATTTGGAACATAAGAGGGGAGAAGGGAAAAAATTGACCTTTTTTACCCAGGGTATAAGATATCCAGCATTAGGATCATGCACAAGTTCATTTGTATAGAGTAACACGCTATAGTGGAACACTCAGAATTAGCTACTGTTAAATGGACTGAATGCTGTAAAGACAGCAGTTCTGTAGTTCTCTACAGCCATTAACAGGAAAATTGGGACATGGTTTAGAAAGGTATGTGTAAGTGTGACAGAAATTTATGTTCAAAACAGTCTCCATTACCTTTTAAGATTAGAAGCTTAATTCTCCTGTCAAAAGGAGAATAGGATCAAAAAGTATTGGGGGGTAGAAGTAAAAGGACATCCTGTTTAAAAAAAGGCAAATATGTACAAAGAGATGTGGCATCTGTGGAGTGCTAAGGACAAACACAAGCAGGAGAAGGTACTGCTTTATCCATCAGGAGGCACACCACAAGATCACAACACGGTGCTTGAAGGATTTCACCACATCCCTTCAGACCAGTGCCTTTGATTGTTTAGTGATTTAACTTACATTATAAATTCATTAGGCTGACAGACTGTCGTGGCCACTCCTCCTAAAACAATCCAGGGATTTAACACTGTTTGGCCACCAGTAACAGATGTTCCTGCCTCTTCTGCTGCATCTTTGAAACCCTGGATAATTAGAGGCATCACTTTGTCTCTTTCCTAGAGATCAAAACAGAAGTCAGAGTTCCATACACAGCAGTGCGACTCATTGCAAGATTGGTCCAAGGCTTTAATCACTCCAACCAAATGCCCTCATGGCAAATAGTTCACGACAGAAAAACAACCATTAGAAAGAGTCTCCTGAAAACTGCATGTTATCCCACAGAGTTAAGGTTTTACAGTTCAGTGTAGAAGAGGTGCAAAAACACTCTTAAACTGAAGAAACATTTTTCAAAAGGTCATATAAGAGTAATCAGAGTTCTGGAAACTCAGAACAACTATCCTGCTGCTGTAACCAGGTACAGCCACAGCAGTGCAGTGACAAAAGGCAACGTTTAATCAAGATGCATTTGGGCTCCATTAACCATCAAAGTTTCAACTTACATCCTTCTAAGAATAAACATCCCTTTTTTGCTACAGCAAAACAAACATACACACTGGTCACTTCCACAAAAAAAGAAAAAAAGAAAGAAAGAAAAGAAATAATAAAAAGAAATATAAAAATAATAAAAAGAAAGCAAACCCAACCCATAATTATCTATCCAGATTAATACATGAATTGGCAATCAAATGCTGGCCTTTGATAGAAGGAGGGCCCCATTTTGGTGGGGATGAAGGCAGCATATTACAATGCCACAGAAAACTGAACTTTTAGCACATGACCTCAGAATGTTTATGAGGCAAGATCCATACTATGAACTGAGCCATTCAATAAAACCATCTCTTCTTTAAAAGGCTTCAAACTTTGAGGAGAAAATACACTAAAGATAAATACATTCTGAGCACATCTATCTGTTTGAGTCTTCCTTCAAGATAAGCTACCAAAAATCTTACCCTATCTGTCATTTTATTGCTGATTCCAAGGAGCATCAACATGTTGTCACATTCTGTGACCCCCATGGCATAAAGGTCACTTAGGACATTGGCACACGCTATCCGTCCCTGAAAAACAAAGAGAGACAAGAAAAAAAAAAATCTGCAGGACTGTTGGTGAATGTTTAAACACCTTCCACAGCTTCCAGTAAGAGTTTACTCTGACACAGCTTCTTAGTCCACAGCATTAAGAAACCCAGCCAGAGATGTGGTAGGATCCATTATGCACTGTGCCCACCTACAAGTGCAGGCATCTTTCCTCTCACAGGTATGGAGAGAATTCAGCCCAGCTCTCTTGGTCAACACACTCTCACTGACTCCATAGGAATCCCAGAGTTCAGACTAGATTCCCAATCTGAGAGGCTGACGTTAAGATCAACAGTCTATCTTTGATAACAAGCTCAGTTTACTTAATGTGTTATGTTCCTATTAACTTTATTCCAGCACAAAACTGTACACCCTGATGGAGGTGACCACAGTATGGAATTCACAACTGCTAGGGAGCTAATACAAAAAGCACATATTCCTGTAACTCTTCTACATCAGAATACACAGGAGACAGGTCCTTGATGAGAAGGATGCTCCCTGCACTACTCTAGAGCCCATGCCTGCACTCCTCAGTTTTTAGGAGAGAACTCTTCCTGGAGGATATGGCTATGCTGCCAGCACACAGCCACACTGGGGTGTTTCCTCTGCTGCCTGGGGATGATAGTGTTTGCAAGGAATGAAGGAGCTCAGGGCTCCTAGGAACTGGCTTTGCCAGCACTCAGGGAAGCTGTCTGCCCCCACCACTCACATAATGAGGGAGATGTGTCTATCTGTCACTTTTCAGGTGACAAGAGCAGGCTGAATTTTGCTACAGCACCAACAATTTTACTGACGTGTGTGTGTGTGTATGAATATCTCTACTAACAAAAACTTGTACAAGAGACAAGACTGTTTGTTTGCTAAAGGTTCCTCTAAGAAGTCAGGAAGCTCATAGGACTGAGAAGCCATCACTTGCATCACACGAAGTTAGTTACTCTAATTTTACTAAATTAATGTATCTGAGTCCGGATTTCTGAGCTATGGACCCAGCACAGATGAGACATCAAGTTTCCTGATGAAGATGCAGAACTTCCTCATACAGGGTGTGCCCTAAGGGACAGCAAGATATTTTAAAATATAGGACAAATTCTGTTGCGTTATCCTGGAAGACTCCATGCATTCTATGAAAGTTGTTTTAGGTTTACAGCTGCAGAACTGTAATCAACATCTGGCTTTATGATTTTAAATCTGTGCTTTTCATAATGTTCAAAGGCAACACCACCATGATAAAAATAACAACATGCTTATTTAACACAATTTGCAAAACAGGTAATATTTTCAGGCAGTTACTTCACTTGCTGATGACATGAAACAATATCTCCAAATCACAAATAAATATAATACAGGTTTTCATAAATTCAAGAGCTTTCAGTGGCATCAGGGGAATGAAGCCCTGATATTTGGAACTAGAGTATGTTTTAATCATTTAAATCTTAAACTCTTACGAAAAGAGTGAGTTGTGTACTGCACTGTTTGATGGATATTGGCTGTTAAATTTCTATATGCCTGCCATTTCCTTTTTGTGGAAGGGAACTATCAAGCCATTCTCTGTTATCTTCAGTATTTACCAAGCAAACTTCTGGTTTATGCCCTGTTAGGAATGACAGATAAGTTTTTAAAACCATACTGACAACACCTCTGATAGTCAGAGGTCAGTCCAACAGTGCTTTTGCCGACTGCCAAAACCACTATGAAAACAAATTCAGGGAAGTGCAATTCCCAAGTCTGAAAGAGCAGAGAGAGTGACACAGGGCTTGTGAACACCAACAAACACAAGAGGGCTCACAAACAGGGGTCAGCCTGGGCAGGTCCTGCAGGTCACCTGCCTGCTTGCTTAGTGTCCCTGAAACACAAAGATCTGTGTGCAATACTAAGAACTATTTGTAAGGGCAAAGGATGAAGAATCAGACACCCATCTCCAGTCCTGAGAAAAGGTTCTTCTTAAAACAGCAACAAAAAGGTACCTGGATGGAAGTGGAAAGATGTCCTCTCTGAAACCTGCCAGTTCCCTGCTCCTGTACTCAAACAAGTGTCTCCAAAGTGCCATAACAGAGGCCAGCGCTGGCCCTATTCTCAGTGGCTTGATACTTATTATGAAACCTATTTTCAAGTGCTTGTAACTTCTCTAATAAACTATTTAAGCTGAATAAATCCTATGATTGGTATGGATTTTACAGGTGTACATCCTAGGGATAATTTTGCACACGGACTGAATGTTTTCAAGGACAAAGTCAAAGTGAAGGAGAAAGGGGAAAGAAGGAAGAATGATTCTGCATGTAACTGCAGAACTTAAGTTTTAAAATAGGCAGTGCCAGAGTGAGAGAAAGCTGTTTTCTGAAGCAGAAATAGGAAGTTCAGCTGAGTCCACAATCAGTTTTGCCTTCCTCAGCTGTTTCCTAATCCCTTCTGTCACAGCACCCAGCTTGGAGTTCATTTGCATTTTTGGCCTTCCCTCTTTGCTTCCTCTCCTCCAATTAGGAGGAGAGATCAGATAAGGAGCTGCAGGTAAACCCTGTGCACAGAGAAAGGAAGACGCTCTAGATCAGGGAACACCCACTCAAAACCAGACTAGAAGCGCCTGGGTAAGGAGACTGAGAGAAAGGGCAAGAAGGAGAGGTTGCACTGCACATGAGTGATAATGGTAACAGAGTAGTAACAACAGACATGGGTCAGGGGACACCTGGACTTAAAACCAGGGAAAGAAGCAGTTGGAGAAGCAGAGCAGCAGCCTATCTTGAGCAGAGGAGGCCAGAGCACACCCCTTTATACTGACTGGACATAAACTCAAAATTCCCAAGTATCACAACTCCTCTGCTTATGGATGGTAACAACCATCCATAAATCCCATGGCAAATTGTATTTGACTGTCCTCTAACCAATGTTGGTCCATGCAAATAAAAGCTAATCTATACTGACCCTTGGGGTACTCTAGCCCTCGAGAAATAGGTCTGAGCAGAGGGTCCAGCAGCAATAATCCTGCTGGATCATCACTGTTGGTATCAGCAAGAAGGCTTGTGACAGAATCCCTGTTCTAAGTTAGCTCTTAGGAAGAAATACACATGTATTTCTTCCTAAGAAGAAAACAGATTAGGAAGTGGCAAGCCACCAGATTAAAATAAATGCCTTCAAGAATGAAAAGTGAAGGACTTGAGAGTTAGACAGCACCATGGTTACTGCTGCTGGAGCATGTGGATCTCAGCATAGACTGTAACTGTGATGCAACCACTGAAGCTGGACTAAGGCCAAATTTACATTCCACTCCTACCACAATGACCTAAACCTCATCTGGGCACAGGCCCATCTATCTACTCCTGTGGCATCTCAAACCGTTTTAATCTCCAAACAAAGCAACCCACCCCCTTCACCACAGCCTTTAACACTGTCCCCTCAAGTTTTCGTTACAAAGTGAGAAAAAAGTTTCTCAGATGATGAACTTGAACACAGGTCTCCAAAACAATTTTTTTTCCCCTCTGGTCCCTGACAAGTTCCCACATGATATTAAACCAACCTACTTCAATCAAATTTCTCAGGAGAGCTCAACAACTCTATACTCCAGAGGCCAGCCTGACATTTTTGGCTTCTCAGCTAGTAGTGAGAGAAAGCTCTCCTGGAACAGAAATCACAGGAGCTAGGCTTACATATATGTACAACACCTGAAAAAGCATGTTTAAAAAAAAAAAAAAAAAAAAGAAAAAAGATGGTCACAATCTCAAACTGTGTCCAAATCCTACCACAAAGATCTCACAGAGAAAACAAACTGACAGTAGCATATAAAACATTAAGCTACACCACCAGCAGTAAAAGCAATGGAGTCACATCCAAAACACAGAAAACATGAATTCTAGCACCTTTCATTTAACATTTTCTTATAGCTTTAATAAGTCTTTTTTTAAAGCTCATTTCCTTCCCATGATCTGTTCAAGCCAATACTGATCACTGCCACACTGCAGGAATCTCTGCTGAGACAGACTAAATGAGACAGGAACTTAGAACGAACAAAAGCCAAAGTGCACACACTTTCCAGCAAGTCATTTCAATGTGTCCATGCTCAATGGAGGTAGCACCACAGGAAAGCTGGTGTTCACAAGGTACTCTGAAATAGCCAGGTGCTATTGCCAGCTACTGACATTTACGTACTTCCAGTTCTAACATGTTACCTGGTTATTTCAGTAACTCAAAAAGGCCAATTACAATGTGGTTCTGCTCATAAGTGGAATGTACTCTCTGCTGCTTCACAGGCTGCTCTTTTCCCCCCATTTTGGGTTTTTCAAACCAAATCCCACAGAATGAGAGATGAAGGGAAATCTGAATTAAAGGTGGCAGTTCTCCCAACTTACACCTATATAGAAAGCAGTACTGCAGCATTCCTGGTCAACATGGGAGATTCCAGCATAAAATTATGCCTTTCCCTCTTCATGTCTATTTAGGAAAGACTCTGAATGCAATTAATCACACAATTAGCACTGCACATCTAGAAGAAACAGTCAGCGCTGCCATCAGATTGGTGAGAAGCCCAAATCAGCAACAGACCCAAGAACTAAGTTTAGCCAACTTACCATCATATAAGGGTCATCCACAATAGGATAAATATAATCTGTTGTCTGGACTAACGACAAACCTCCATGTCTTAATGGAATAACACAAGTGTCCATCCCAATTCCTGCAAAAACAGAAATCCATGAGTGAGGCGAGTAACGGTGCCCTTAATTATCTGTTGCTCTTAACAAGAGAGCTTATAAAACATGACTGTGAAATACAACTCACAACACTGCCTAAACAGATGTGGCAAATTCCTTCCTCAGAGAAAGCACACAGCACAAGTAAGAGGAAAAAACAAGCAAAGAATGAAAACTCCTGGTAGGAACTGAACATAAGCGCAAATGGCTGAAGGCAAGAACTAAACTACAATGTTCTTTATTCTTTTGCAGCAGCCATAACAGCACATCGAGAACATCTGTGCTTTTACATAAATACATTTAAAGTTAAGAGGAGCTAAATACATGGATATTGTCAAAAGCAAATAGGTTTTGCTGTCACTCTGATCTCAAAAACACAGTGAAAGTTGTGAAAGGACACAGCATCTCATAATGGACATTCCCTCACTTTAGAAGGAACAAGAACTCCACAAGTCACAGCCCAGGCCCTTGGTGAAAGATGATTCACCCACTTGGAGCTTTAGCAACTGTGTTAACCTCGCCTTGTGAGGCTGGAAGGTGGCGGACAACCTGATAGACACAGAACTCCTTGGAGAAAACCACAACTCTGAGCACAGCCTTTTCTCTGATAGTAGATATTTCAAACTGAACAAGCAATATTAGAATCTCCCAGCATTTGCTGCAATAGAAGAGCCCACATCAAAGGGGCAGGTGACAAATCACAACATGCTGGCTGAGCCACACTCCCCTATGGATACCCTTGTGCCTTGCAGCAATGGCAGGAAGCTTACCTCCTTCCTGAGCTGGCAGCAAGCTGCCTGGAATTACTTTGCATGCCCCACAGGGCAAGAGTCTTCAAAACAGGCCATTTTCAGGGTGCAGATGTCACACAGGAACCTTTCCCCATGTATTAACGGAACACACTACCCTAGCAAGAGCTACAAGCCAGTGTTTGGCAGTGTCCTGTACAGAGACAGAGCAAGCTTCTGTCATCGAAGGTCTTAGTAAGGAACAGAGGTCTGCCAGGCAATCACTATACAGGTGGAGAAGATCTTGCCTTGGAAGAGAACACATACTGACAAGCTCACAAGCAGTAATTTAGGGTTGCTCAATCTCCACAGAAGCTTGCAAGCCACTATGCTTGATATCCAGTGCCTCCAGGGAAGGGCACATAAGCAGTTACAGAGCAGTGGCCCAGGTGTAGGAGCTGTTTTGCCCTCAGTTCACCTATTCATGCCATAATGCTGCAAGACTGACTTCACTTGTGCATTTTTCCACAATTTCAGCAAAAGCACTGCTTGACAGACAGGCCCAGGGGCTACAATGATGGTCCTTCTGAGGCTATGCTGATGTTCACCAGAACAAGTCTGAATAACAAGTGAATCTGTTCAGAGCCGTGACTGATTTCAGGTCTGTAACAGCTCTGAGAATAAACATCACATTTGCAGTTTCTTACTCACAGCCACAGTGAAGTTTGCTCTGGGTAACACCCCTTGCAGAACTAAAAAGGAGCAAACTGGAGCCTGCTACTGGCAACCTCTCTCTTGATTGCATTTCAAAAGCATGGTGCCTGTGCACAGGTGGTAAAGTTACCTGTCTATCTTTTAAGCACAAGATATCAAAGGCAAATCACACCAAACTTATCCAAAGACACATTTGCTAAACGGATACTCATCACAAAAGCATATTTTAAAGAGACCTGAACTTTTCACCTTCTATTTCTAACAGATTTTCTGTTACATAGCATCACACCTACATACTAATGGCATAAATCTACTTTTATACGTTTTAATATGGCTGTAGAAGAAAAAAAAATCTATTAGCAGTGCCATTAGTGTTTAGAGCCTGTAAGTTTGTAAGAAGAAAAAACATCAGCAAGAAAAAGCAAACTATTGCTGATTTTAGAAAACTGCCAAATTGAAATGCTGCTGCGAACAGCTTATTTAATTTAGAAAAATATGTATAAATAGCAATTTGGCGATGAAAAGAGAAGGAAGTGTCTCCCATCAGGGAATATTAAATTATAGTGCCACCCCAGCGTCACACACAATTGCTGCTTAGATATTTCATACAAAGATCCCCATTGTTTAAGCAAGAACATGGGCGCCTTACTAACCTCTCATTATATTCAATCTCTACCAGAATAATGGGTTGCCACCTGTTAGCCTGCTAATCAACAATTAGAAATGTTAAAATAATTTTAACTAAGGTTATTGGACAGTAAACTGATAATGAAATAACTTCAGAATAAATGCTCCATTGATATTCCTAAGTTGAGGGGGAAAAAAAATCATTCTGCACTGTGAAGAGATTGAATATGCAGGACTGAGTAAATAGACAAACAGAATTAAAAGTGTCATTAAACAGATTATCTACATTAATTTATCTATATCAATATTAGGTACAGTAGCTGGTATCAAAATACCTACGTTTGC
Source organism: Dasyornis broadbenti (assembly GCA_013397935.1). Classification (NCBI taxonomy): domain Eukaryota; kingdom Metazoa; phylum Chordata; class Aves; order Passeriformes; family Dasyornithidae; genus Dasyornis; species Dasyornis broadbenti. The sequence continues at coordinate 840,529 of VZRN01005169.1, read as the reverse complement.
CCTGTTCCCCATGTGGGTGGCTTGTGCAGGTTGTTTTCCCTTATTGCTTGCATCATTGTGCAAATATCAAAGAGAAAGTGAAGCTGGCAAGAACACAGAGGTCTTAGAAAGGCAGCCTTTCCCAGGCAGCTTCTACAGGTGAGCAAAAGAGTTAGAGTGGGGAACAATGAAAGGACTCAGAGGAATAATGACAATCGTGAAACAATTCGCTCCAAGTCAGCCGAAGCAAGGAAATTCTCTCGCTCACTTTCCGTGACCCAGGAACAGAGGGGAGGGAGGGAGAGGGGAAATTCCCCTGGGAGTCATCTAATTGTGTAAAGTTCATTCATCTTTTGCATGAAATTCTGAATGCAAGGTATGAACATAAAGTCTAGAAATTAACTGACAGGCTTTCAGTTTGCACAGCATCTGCTGGGGAAAGGGAGGAGCAGAAAAACACCTAAGCATGCGCCCATCACAATGGCCATTCCTGAGTGTTTTGCCTTTGTAGTTGAGTGCACTGCAGGATGTTAAATAATTAAAATAATATTCTTGTATCCCAGATGCCAACAAATGACAGCATGAGATTCATTCTTCAGCTTTCTGGATGCTGTGCAAGGATTATACAACATATAATTTTCAAACTGGTTAAACAAACCACAAATGAGATTGCTCACAAATGAGCAAACCGAGCAGAAGGACCACCAGTGTCCAGAGCAGCAACTACTTACCCAACCTGGGCATAACTGCCCCCAAGAACTGTTCATCTTCCTGAAAATGGTTTTCTTGTAGAGACTCAAGCAGTTTCTGTAAGACATCCTGTGGCACTTTGCAGCCTGTGCCTTTCAGTTCAGTGAATCGGGTCAGACGGAAGCTCTTGTCCAGTTCGTAACTTTCTGGGTTAAACGACTCCCGAACAGACATGGTTCTCTCCCAGAGACTGCTGGCCTCTCCCACCCCAGAGCAACGGAATCAGTTTCTCTGCTGATCAGTCTTATTAAAAAAATAAAAATAATAGAAAAAAAGGGAACATGAGAAATTCCTAGGACCTGCAAGATAACACATTTTCCACATGGAGCAAATTAAAAGAAAGTACTCAATGCTGTTGTTCACCTGTTAAGACAGGTGTGCACATCTCACACAACTCATTTCCCTATGACTTCAAAGGGATGACTCCTCATCCTAGCTTCTGACATTAAAAACTATAACTATGCCAGGTGAATCAGAGAATTAACTTCTTTTCCAGATATGCTGCATAAGGTTTTCATTTAAAAAAAAAAAAAAAAAATCTAACACACTTACTGACCTCATTTAACACAGAGGTAATGAAAGAAATAATAGTTCTCAGAGCACAGAGGCCAATTTCCAAAAGGCAACCTGGGCCCCGATCCTGCAGCACGCTCAGCAGAGACATCTGTTTGTACTCAGCTCAGTGTGGGGTCATAATTTTAGCCATTAACATACTAATCTCAAAAATAAGATGCTTTCCAAATAATGGCTCTGCTTCAGTCCTGAATTAAGAAGCTGAAACTCTGTAATACACCTGTTCTCCTTGGGGGAAAACACAGTCCTGGTGTTCTGTTAGTACAGGTAGCAGAAGAACAAAGAGGCCGACTGGTTCACCTACAAGCATGCCAGTTTACCTTTTAGCAGGTTCACAGACATCAAAATGCTGAAAAGAAAAGTTTCTTGCCTCTTCAGCCCTTTTTTAGTCAACTAATGATACGGAGAATCAGAGAATTGCCCATTAAAATGGTAATGTAAAAAGACACTGATGCAATTCATTTAATAAAATTCTTAACAATGCATGTCTAATTTTAGAACGTTTTTCCACTCTGACTCACATCCACCACACTCCAAAACTAATAAGAGGCCTAACCGAGACACCGACTTCTAAACAGGAATGGCTGTGATAAAATACAATTCAACTTTCTCAGAGAAGAACTCTTCAGGAATTACTAAAAGCAACCTGTCTAGTGGTAGTTTCTTAGAAAGCAAGGATCCTGTGTAACAGCAACAAGAACATAGTTCAGTGGCATCACTGACAAAACCTGATACTGCTGCTCGTGCCTTAATGAGGTTAAGCTGAAAAGAAGAATGCAAGTGACAGGTATTTGCCAAGTTCAACTTTGCTAAATGAAGAAGTTAATCTACAGACTGTGCAGTACCTCTCCCCTACACAGCACTTATTAACAAGTACATCTGTTCCATAAATCTTTAAGTCAATTTATTGACTATAATTTGTAGGAACTGAAGTTTTAAGTTCCCTGAGAACTTCTGATGTGAAGCCCAACTCCCCTTCACTGTGCTTTCCCTCCTTCTCTGGGAGGTGTGGCACTTATTTAAAACAAATCTTCCAAAGCCTAGGCTCGGGCAGTAATCCAAACTCTAGTTACGAGAACGTGTCTTGGATGAGCAATGAATTCAGTTCCTAGCTGTTGTCTTCCAGTGCAAGATACTAAGCACTTGCAATTAAAAAAAAAAAAAAAAAGTGTCTGGAAAACAACCTGTAAACAGAAATAGGAGACAAAAGCTTTTCCAGGAGGGGCGGATTTTTTTTTCTTCATTCATTTTTAACACTTCTTTCTAATTAATTCCAGAAAATTATAAAAAGCAGCTTGCCCCACAAGGGAAACATCTTCCTTCATCTAACCAATAATTGCAATAAGCTTAGCACCCCCTGCCTACTTACACAAGGATGGATGCAGAGGCCACAGCCTACCAGGAACTTTTTGCCGCCTTGAGGACTGTAAGGACACAGTTCCCCCGTTTTAAAACAAATCGTGAAACGAACAAGTCGATTTCATTTAATGGAAAACATGCTCCGTACAAGAACACAGTAACTTTTCTAATGAAGTTCTGATTAAAGCTGCATGCAACTGTGTATTTTGCAGACTGCCAAGGGAGCAACATTCCCCGCAAGACCAAGTTTTGGTGACTTTGGTGGTCACAGCACCGAGTCTGACAGAGTTCACGAAGCGTTTGAACGACGCTCAGGCACAAGGTGTGATTCTTGGAACTATCCTGTGCACAGCCAGCAGCTGGACTGATGGTCCTGTTGAGTACTTTCCAACGCAGAACATTCTGCGATTCTGGCAGTCCATGCAGCATGCGATGTGACTGACAAACATCCTTACCCAGAAGCAGCAGAAAACACCTCCTAACCCAGACGTTTCTTACTTTAAAAGAGCGGCATAATAAATATTAAAAGCTAAAGTTTAACCCCTTGCCTCCCTAAACAGCAGAGAGAGGAGAGCACAGGAGCAAGAAGGGGGGGAGGGAGAACTGGAGCCAGGTACATACCCCAAACAAACCCCAGCGCACCCACCGCCAGCCCGACCGCCCGAGACACACGAGGCGAGGCGCTGCAACCACCATCGATCCGGGGAATGCGGCGGGGAGCGCCGCGGGCAGACATAGCTCCGGGACACCTTAAATTTCCAGCCGCTGCCTTTAGAGGCAAACCCGGGGCCTTCGCTGCCGCTCTTTGTGCAGCCGGAGAGGCGGCGGGGGAAGAGGAGGAAGAAGCTGCCAGCGGAGCGGCGGTAGCAGCGGCCCCTTCCCGAGGTGCGGCGGGGACAGAGCCCACGGGTGTCCGACCCCGGTGTCCCCCGTGTCCCACGTGCAGGTACGGTGTCACCGGGGCGGGGTTCACCCCCTCGCTGGCGGGGGCGGCCGGTGGGTTGTTGGGAGCAGCTCCCCCCCTCCCCGCCACCACTCCGTAATGGGGAGGGAGGAAAGCGGGTGTGGGGGG